>CM062295.1:104833264-105433264 GCA_031216915.1 Pictodentalium vernedei | reverse complement strand
AATTATTATTTGTGTTAATTAGGTGAGGTATTACCAGGGTATTTTGGGATTTACCATGGTACTTTTTTATAAGGGAGATGTAAAACCATTTTTTAACATTCTACAGTAAGTCTTCAATTATCTATCTATAAGTACAAATAATTTGGGTGGGACAAAATGTCCCAAACGAATCGTCTTGGTGCGATTTTCAGTTGGGGGCGATGTGTTCGGGACAAACTGGGTTTGAGACGAAACGATCCGGACGCTGTAGTGCGTCGCGCGATTTTTTCCATCAAAGATTTTTTCTGGATGGTTCGCACTCTGCCGAATCGTTTCGTACTCCAATGAGTTTATAGCTGCCCAATCAAAATGCATTTTACACTAAGTGACAGTAATACACGGTGTGTTAAGGCTTCCACGTTTACACGTGTAAACGTGAACGTTTCGTTTATGGGCATTAAATGTTTACAGTTCTGGTAAACGTGTACACGGAAAAAAAAATTCCAACTTTGCAATGCAATATTTTGGTAATGCTTCAGAAAAACTGTGTACTGGTTCCGACTAGCGCCGCCGTCACAGTAACCGAATGAAATCATCTTCAAATCATGTGATATCATATGTGACAGAGTCACGTGAGCCGCATGGCACATGCTTATCTTTGGTGTTTCCTTCGAAACATGTGTGGGATGTTTTAGTTTATTCGGATTTACATGTATATTCCCAAAGTGATACACAATTGTTCTCGATGATTTCGTTCACTTGACATGGATTATTAATTTATTATTCACACATGGGATGATCTTAGGATCGATTTATGGAGTTTGACAGACAGACTGGCACTTGCGTGTTTGAAAATTTGGATTCCCCTGCATGGTTTGTAGACTTTGTTTATTTTTGCGACATTGCATTCCACTCTCAAGTCCGGTATTGTCACTATTGTGTGCCATGGCAACTCGCTCCAACATTACTGTTTGAAAAAAACACAAGGAATTTCACCCGAACCCGAGCTCAGAGACCCCGATAAATTTCAAAATTTACCTGGGGGAGAATCCCCCAGACCCCTCCCCCCCCCCCTCCACCCATAGACCGAGCGACTTTGCCTTCGGTATCTGCATGCTGTGCTGTGATCGTTCGTCTACATCGTTTTTGGACGAACTGTAAATCAGCTGTCTCAATAACATAAATTGTATGCCCTGCACACAAAGATATGATGAACTTACTGTGTATTATTACACACTTCTATCAAATATTGACTACTTGTATTGTTACTGTTAGTACATGTAAATGTTTCCGTTTCGTTTACAGACAGTCATTTAAACGTTTACAATTTTGTCTAAACGTGGAAGCCTTACGGTGTGTTTGATTATCATGATTCCGGTCTTTCGCTAAATGTCCGATAATTTTACCGTAAATAGTAATCGTGTCGCTTGAAACCTTTCTCCTTCTTTCTTGATAATAATATATGTCCGGTCAAAACACGAGCGCGTTTTTTTGCACCCTGGAAATGGGAATGATGGGTGCGAACGGGCGCGAGCGCAATAGCGCCCGTCTCATGGGAAGGACTGTATGCCCCTTTCCCGAGTCGCTAAAATATAAGAGGGTTATTGTACCCTCGCGAGACATTCTCATGATGCTTTCTTATAAGCAGAACAGCCTCGCTTACCCCGGTCTGCTGAAGTGTGTTGAGACAGCGACTTCAATACCAGAGCACTGGAAGTTTTCTTGTAGTCTGCTCCTCTATCAATGCAAGCTTGTCGTCAAACAGTATATTTGTTCCAATTCGAGCTTCTATAGTGAGCCCAAATATGAACCCAGGGGGCCGATTTGAACAAATTTGAATCAAATCCACCCCACAATGTTGCATACCAAATATCAAAAGATTCTGCCTGCTGGATCTGGAGAAAAAGATTTTTAAAGAAATTTGCCTGAAATGCACTAAGTTCCAATTCGAGCTTCTATAGTGAGCCCAAATATGAACCCAGGGGGCTGATTTGAAAAAAACTTGAATCAGATCCAGCCCACAATGTTGCATACCAAATATCAAAAGATTCTGCCTGCTGGATCTGGAGAAGAACATTTTTTAAGAAATTTGCCTCAAATGCACTAAGTTCGAATTCAGGCTTCTAGAGTGAGCCTAAATATAAATCCAGGGGGCCGATTTGAACAAACTTGAATCAGATCCACCCCACAATGTTGCATACCAAATATCAAAAGATTCTGCCTGCTGGATCTGGAGAAGAAGATTTTTTAAGAAATTTGCCTGAAATGCACTAAGTTCGAAATCGGGCTCCTATACTGAGCCCAAATATGAACACAGGGGGCCAATTTGAACAAACTTGAATCAGATCCACCCTACAATGTTGCATATCAAATATCAAAAGATTCTGCCTGCTGGGTTTGGAGAAGAAGATTTTTAAAGAAATTTGCCTGAAATGTACTAAGTTCGAATTCGGGCTTCTATACTGAGTCCAAATGTCAATCCAGGGGGACGATTTGAACAAACTTGAATCAGATCCACCCCACAATGTTGCATACCAAATATCAAAAGATTCTGCTTGCTGGATCTGGAGAAGAAGATTTTTTAAGAAATTTGCCTGAAATGCACTAAGTTCGAATTTGGGCTTCTACAGTGAGCCCAAATATGAATCCAGGGGGTCGATTTGAACAAACCTGAATCAGATCCCCCCACAATGTTGCATACCAAATATCAAAAAATTCTGCCTGCTAGATCTGGAGAAGATTTTTTAAGAAATTTTCATGAAATGCACTAAGTTCGAATTCGGGCTTCTATACTGGGCACAAATGTGAATCCAGGGAACCAATTTGAACAAACTTGAATCAGATCCACCCCACAATGTTGCATACCAAATATCAAAAGATTCTGCCCGCTGGATTTGAAGAAGAAGATATTTAAAGAAATTTGCCTGCAATGTACTAAGTTCGAATTCAGGCTTCTATACTGAGCCCAAATGTCAATCCAGGAGGACGATTTAAACAAACTTGAATCAGATCCCCCCCCCCCTCCCCCACAATGTTGCATAACAAATATCAAAAGATTCTGCCTGCTGGATCTGGAGAAGAAGATTTTTTAAGAAATTTGCCTGAAATGCACTAAGTTCGAATTTGGGCTTCTATAGTGAACCTAAATATGAATCCAGGGGGCCGATTTGAACAAACTTGAATCAGATCCACCCCATAATGCTGTATACCAAATATCAAATGATTCTGCCTACCTGTGTGGGAGAAGAAGATTTTTCAGTAATTTCTCTAATATACATAGGGTGCTATCAGAGTTATGCCCCCATGGAGCCCCAAGTGGGCATGTCCATTTCATTTTAACAAACTTGAATCGACATATGGTAATGAACATCCATACCAAGTTTCGAGCAAATCGACCTAGCGGTTTCAGAGGAGAAGTCGTTTGAAAAATGTTCACGACGCCCGACAACGACGGACGGCAAGTGATAAGTTTAGCTCCCTTCGTGTGGTAAAAACAAAAACCCCACTTGAACCTTCAGTAAAAAACTTTAACCACAAACTTTAACCAAAACTCTAAATGTTAACAGACGGACAGACGGATGGATGGACGGACGGACGGACAAAAGTCATTACTATAGCCCTCACTGTAAACAGCCGGGCTTAAAATCGATAGCTCCCATCTAGAGGTCACCCCAAACAAGCATGCCAGGTTTCAAAGCAATTTGATCATAAATGTGCCCTGTTGGGTGTGCTAAATGGAAATATTGTGGTCTGACTAAACTAAGTTCTGAGAACGTTGGCTGCGGTAACATTTTTTGACGAAAATGGAAGAAAATCAATAGTTCCCATTTAGAGGTCACCCGAAACAAGCATGCCTGGTTTCAAAGCAATCCGATCATAAATGTGCCCTGTTGGGTGTGCCAAAGGAAAATATTGAGGGCTGACTAAACTAAGTTCTAAGAACGTTGGCCGCGGCAACATTTTTTCACGGAAATGGAAGAAAATCGATAGCTCCCATCTAGAGGTCACCTCAAACAAGCATGCCAGGTTTCAAAGCAATCTGATCATAAATGTGCCCTGTTGGGTGTGCCAAAGGGAAATATTGAGGGCTGACTAAACTAAGTTCTAAGAACGTTGGCCGCGGCAACATTTTTTGACGGAAATGGAAGAAAATCGATAGCTCCCATCTAGAGGTCACCTCAAACAAGCATGCCAGGTTTCAAAGCAATCCAATCACAAATGTGCCCTGTAGGGTGTGCTAAAGGGAAATATTGTGGTCTGACTAAAAACTAAGTTCTAAGAACGTTGGCCGCGGTAACATTTTTTGACGGAAATGGAAGAAAATCAATAGCTCCCACTTAGAGGTAACCCCAAACAACCATGCCAGGTTTCAAAGCAATCCGATCATAAATGTGCCCTGTAGGGTGTGCCAAAGGGAAATATTGAGGGCTGACTAAACTAAGTTCTAAGAACTTTGGTCGCGGCAACGTTTTTTGACGAAAATGGAAGAAAATCGATAGCTCCCACCTAGAGGTCACCTCAAACAAGCATGCCATGTTTCAAAGCAATCCGATCATAAATGTGCCCTGTAGGGTGTGCCAAAGGGAAATATTGAGGTCTGACTAAACTAAGTTCTAAGAACATTGGCCGCGACAACATTTTTTGCTGTAAACTGAAGAAAATCGATATTTGGACATACATCTGCACACATCGGACGAGAAGTGATGGCAATAGCTCAGCTTGACTTTGTCAAGTTGAGCTAAAAATATATGAATAGACAAATGATTCTGTAGAATCACAGGCTTTTCCTCGGGTACAAAAACATTAAGCCCTTTGAAAAAATTGAACAAAATTTCAGCCCCCTTATCTCTGAACATGTTGGTGTGCATTTATTTGTTTATTGGAGTTTAACAATACTTTTGACAGCCAGGGTTAAATCATGTTGGCTGTTTTATGGGGAGGGGAAGCCCGTGTACCCAGAGAGCACCACTGCACAATGGGGAGCAACTGTCAGGCTTCCGAACATACTAACTCCACACAGGGTTAGCATTGGTTGAAGATAAGTACACCATCGACGAGCAGTACACCCTAGTACACAATGCCACCATGCCCCCACATGGGCAATGGGGGTGAAGTGTCTTGCCTAAGGTGGTTGTCGCAGGTGGAATTCACACTAAGGACCTCTCGGGCTTGCAGCCTGCACCTCTACCTACTGAGCAATCGTGCCTACATGGGTGTGCATACCAATTTTGCCCCTGCTGAAGAGTTAACACAATGTTAAACAAGTGTTTGACCACCGAGGTGGTATTAGTCCCCTGCAGCGCTTTTGTGACATAAGGTGTTTTTGTCACAGAAGACACTAGAGTATATAAGCATCTTGGATTTTGAAAAAAAAATATTGAGCGTGCATAATCCCCTCACAACCCTTTATCCATGTACCATATATGAAAGGCGTAGCTTGAACCATGTTGGAGGGAGGGGTGGTAACATAAAAGAGAGAAAAAAGCTTAAAAAACACAACCAAAATGGTCGCCATTCTGCTATCTTGGATTTTGAAAAATAAATATTGACTGTGCATCATCCCCTCAGAACCATTTATCCATGTACCAAATATGAAAGGTGTAGCTTGAAGCATATTAGAGGGAGAGGTGGTAACATAAAAACAGACAGGCGGACAGACAGACAGACAGATGTTAGATTTTGAAAAAAAAAAATTGAGCGTGCATAATCCCCTCACAACCCCTTTATCCATGTACCATGTATGAAAAGTGCAGCTTGAACCATGTTGGAGGGAGCAGTGGTAACATAAAATAGAGAAAAAACTTACAAAACACAACAGAAATGGTTGCCATGGCGCCATCTTGAATTTTTGAAAAAAAATATTGAACGTGCAATATCCCATTACAACCCTCTATCCATGTGCCAGATATAAAAAGTGTAGCTTGAACCATGTTGGAGTGAGGGGTGGTAACATAAAATAGAGAAAAAAGCTTAAAAAACACAACAAAAATGGCCACCATGCCGCCATCTTGGATTGTGAAGAAAAAATATTGAACGTGCATCATCCCCTCCCAACCCTCTATCCATGTGCCAAATATGCAAAGTGTAGCTTGAACCATGTTGGTGGGAGGGGTGGTAACATGAAAATAGAGAAAAAAAAGATTAAACAACACAACAAAAATGGCCGCCATTCCACCATCTTGGATTTTGAACAAAAAAATTTGAGCGTGCATCATCCCCTCAGAACCATTTATCCATGTACTAAACATGAAAGGTGTAGCTTAAAGCATGTTGTAGGGAGAGGTGGTAACATAAAAAGACAGACAGACAGAGGGACAGACAGACGGACGGAGTGCAATCCTATAGTCCCCTTACGGTTCCCGTAGGGGACTAATAAAAAATGCATCCAACCTGTGCAGAAAAATCGCTTGAAATCAGTCAAAACTCATTTTAATGTAAAAAAAAAACCCTGCCAACCCTAAAAAGTTTATCAGAAAAAGTCGCTCATTTAGTCAATTTCCTAGAGAAATTGGTGTTACTGTCCCCAAACTTTTGATAAACTTACTCATTTTCACAACAAGTTGAGGTCCCTGTGTTCACAATTATTCTACTATCTCTCCTGGCTCCAAGAGTTGCTATGGTTGAAGATTTTACCATTATTATTTATATTATTTATTGGTGTTTAAGGTCATATATTTATGCACAATGGCTAATCATGACCATGACAGTTTTACAGGTGGAGGAAGCCAGAGTACCCGGAGAGAACCACCAAGCAACGACAAGCAGGTGAGAGCTTGCCAACATCATAACTCCGCACTGCAGCACAGGCAGGGTTAGATTGGTTGAAGACATGCATACCATCGACGTGCAATGTGCCTTGGTACACAGCGTCTTCATACCCCCATGTGGACAATCAGGGTTAAGTGCCTTGGCCAAGGACACAACGCGGGTGTCCGAATTGATCTCTCAGACGGTCACCCATCCAATGATTAACCTGGCTCAAGGTTGCTTAACTTTGGTGATCTTACGAGAACCGCTTAATGCAATGCCACCACGCCCCCATTTTACCATTAAGGCGACAACAAATGCAATCGGGACCCACCCATGTCCCTTTCTTGGTAAAATTACCTCAGGTGACAAATTTAAGCTCGAAATCTGTGAATGTAGGAGTGCATCCTTGTACAAGAACCGATGAATGAAGGTTAAAAAGAACTAAGTACCTAAAATTCCCCCATTATGTTAGTCCTAATAAAAAATAATCCCAAGTACCAAATTTCAATTCCATATCCCTGAACCTATAGGTGTGCATATCGGCGTTGTTCTGGTCCAAATGTCAACACCACAGTGAATGTACATCACTCAAAATCCTTCAGAACATATTTTAAAGCAGAAAACATCACTTGAATAGACATGTTCCCCATAACCGGGGTCAAATGGTCATAAACTCAAATGGAGATTTTCTTTTTTCATAAAACTATGCAATGAGGCCCATGATGAATTTCCTTTTTTCGGAAGTGAAAAATATGCCTTACCCAAAACATGGTTATGCTAATTTTTTTTTCATAACCTTTTATGTTTGAATAACTTACTGAGTCATGTATATACCAATTTTTTACAGAGTCTTGGATACTTAATTATGTGCAAAATAAATAAATAAATAAATTTATTACCTTGTGCTAATGTATATTCTATAGCAGGCCCCCAGTCATGGATGTAAAGTGTAAAGGTAGGATGCCCTTCCCCCACCCCTGAGAAAAGAAAAAAAAAATCGGGTAGGAATCCTGCACTATGAATATGTATACACCTCACCCCAGACCACCCCCCCCCCCCCCACCCAAAAAAAAAGAAAAAGAGAAAGGAATCAAATAGAAAGAAAAATTTGGTGATCCTGTGAGATCTATTCCAACACTAAGCCTCATGCAGGTTTGGAAGATAATATCAAGCAAAGGACAAAATAAACTCTTTGACAGCTAATGTGAATAGAAATGGGATACAATATCTGCAGAGCCAAATGCATTGCATCCCTGTCGCCAATGAAACTGAAACAGCTTGGAGTAAATAACAGCGTTGACCACCCCCCCCCCCCTCCCCAATTTGTTTGGTGCAGTCAAAATATCTGCAACAGGGGGAGGGGGGGGGGGAGGGGTGCATTTATTTAAATCAAGGTGTGCACATGTACTTCCTTAAGGTTTCTCTTGGAGTAATTGGTGTACTCATGTCCTTTTTCAATACTGCGACCAACAGGTTATTGCTCTGCTTGAATATTTCCTAGTTGAAGAATTAATGGTACGTTGCACAGAAAACGGCTGGTTCATGCTATCCCTGATAAAACATTACCCCTGAGTCAGCCTGCATGACACTTTTCAACTCAATGTACGCGAAAATGTAGCAGTGCTTTAGTTTGACGGTTAAAGCGTCGGGAGATACGTCGATGCCCACCTTTGTCCCTTTGTTGGTCAAATTACCATTCCTGTTCCATTTGCCTTTGGTAAAAATGTAAAAGCTAGATCAGCTATGGCAGGGTAGAGGAGAAAAAAAGTGTGACGTTGCATGTGTTGACTTTGTATGCATGCCTCTTTCCTGGTCTGTGAAAATTATAGGACTGTAGCGGTTAAGCAGTTAATGTGCAGCCATTTGCGACCTGCAACTATGTAATGCCCCTTTCTTGGTCAAGTTATCTTTGATGGTCAAATGACCTGTAGGGTGGGAAATTTGTATTCAGTTCGACACAGGGAATAGAACAATGTCTGGCATTGCGTGGTTTGAAGGGTTACGAGGAAGTTGATCACTTTCGTCCCTTCCATTGTCAGATTACCGTAGGCTCCAAATTTGGTGGATTTACCAAGGCATAGCCATGTTGGACTGTGCATGACTTGGGTCAAGTTGAAATACAACACTGGAACAATTCGCTTACCACTTACAATGTAAAATGACCTCTAGGTGCCATGTGCTGTCGAGACAGTAGAACTACAAATAAATGTGTAAGGCTAGCTGCATTCGTTGTTGAAGGGTTAATGCACAATAAGAATGCATAGCAGAGTAGAACTGCATACGATGTTGCATTGATTAAAAGGGTTAATGCCACATCACATGCAATTAGGGCCAATGTCATGCCACTGTCCTGATGAGAAGTTGGGGAGCTGACAGTTGCACACCGTTACTCAGTGGTTCTCTGCAGGTAGTCGGACTTCCTCCAGCCGTAAAACTGTTGTAGTCATGATAAGCCATTATGAAGAAATATGTGACCTTAAACACCAATAAATAAATAAATAAATGGACCAATCTACAAACAGCCCATATTTGGTAATATAGCCATGTGATGCCACCAGCGTCTCGAACAAATATCAGTACAAAAAAATGGCTGTGCACAAATGGGTTAAAAGATTTTACATCACCGTTACAACAATTTTTCTTCCAAGTTCTGAAAACTGTTTGCATCCAATCACCTCTAATAGGAATGGTTTTGACTTGTCCTTTTGATTTGAAAATGCCACACTCTAATATAATAAACTGACAGCTGTTGATTGTTGTCTTCAGTGTTTTTGTTCTTTAGGTTCTCTGATTAACGATCAACCAACCGTAAAAAAAAGTATGGGGTCTTCTTCAATGTGCCCCTGTAATACATGGCCTGGCTTTGAAAGGCAGATTTATTTCGGTTGTAGCTTTAGAGTTACTTCAACTATTGATCATAATTGTTTGTCAACCATTTGTTCAGACTGTCGCTGTTGTTTAAGTATATTTGCCATATAACATTCTTACAGTTCCAAACATCTGTTGAAGGCAATTTAATGACACAAATGCAACAATTCCTAAGATAAATGAAAAAATTGAGTGGGAGTTGCCCTGAAGATCTTTTTGTCAGCAATCCAACCCAATCTACAACCCTTTTACAAACCAAACCATTGTGACATGGTTCTACTTTGATGAAAAAGGCATACTGAGGCTAAGCAGATGCCAAAGGTGGGCACACACGCGGTTGGGGCGATTTTTAAATTGACTATCAGAGCTCTCTTTTTTGGGGGATACATTTGCATTCTATGTTCTTGAAAGAAAAAAATGTAAAAGGGGATTCATTTACACCCTCCACACCACTAAAATGCTCTGTCTCTCTGTGGGGAGGGGGTGGCACTGAAATTTGTAAGTTTGTGAGGCAGGAAGACAAAGGGGCACTGGGTTAGGGATCCATACATTGCAGAGTTGGAATGGAGTTTGCAAGTCACAAGATGGTTCAAAAAATTTTTTCGTGGAGAGGGAAAGGTTAGTAACCCTCTGATGGATCTCTATGCCATCGGCTGTGTTGTGAATTTCATACCCGACTTATGCATACATTTATGAGTTGAAGTTTAGGCAAGGCTGCCCATCTTTCAAAACCCACTGGCACTGCCTTCTGTAAATCCTTTAACCCTTTACCCAACACAACGGCCAAAACCGGACAGCGCTATTCACAAAATCCTCTTTCAATTTTTTGTATTTTTTCATTTTTTGTCATAAAAACATAGCTTATGATCCCTAACTGGAATAAGCTTGTTCCAAAGAGGAGTCATAAGCTATGTTTTTGAGGCAAAAAATTAGTGCTTCAAGAATTTTATTTGCATGTGCCGTCTGCTTTTCGTGTTAGGTAAAGGTTTAAACCTGAAAATAATTGCTGGGTGGAAAACACCCTTCCATGGTGGTTTAGTGGTAATCTCTGTCTCTCGCAATATGAACTCAAATAGGTAAATTCCATTAATATGCATCGACACAGGCCAGTGTTACGAATGTTCTTCCCATTAGTACAGCTACTGTCTTGGCCAAACTTAATAGAGACAGGGACATTTTGTTCAATTTATTAATTTATTCATCCATTTATTGGAGTTCAATGACACTTTCAACAGCCAGGGTCACCTCATGCCGGCAGTTTGATGGAGTACTCGAATTATATTTATTATGTTACTCTTTGTCATTTAAACTATTTTCATTTTTCTATACTTTCTCCACACATTTCTCCCATTTCTTGTGTGTTTATTTATTTGAACGTGTGTGAAAATGATTTGAGAAGGAAACCCAGGAATTACTTAAGGAAGTAATCGATGAATTACAGAACATTCAAATATGTCACCAACAAATCTATGAGACGATTAAACGGATCGAGACGGAAAAGTCAACATATGTGCAAAATATTGGCAAAGAAGTATCAGAGACAAGAATGCAAATTAAAACGATACAGGAAATTATTAAGGAAGAGAGAGCACAAAACCGACTAGAGCAAAGCGCCTTCAGATTCAGGAAAGACAACTTCAGATATTGGAAAGCCCCACTGGATCATCGAAAAATGGCATTTTACCATTTCATTGTTAACAAAGGAAAAGCAGAGGTTTATGAACAATTCCTGTCTGGTGAGAAACTATTTATCCCTCGAAAATTCAGAGGAAATTTGGATTATAATGACACGGAAGAGCAGGCGAAACATAAAATTACAATTGGTTTGGCCAAAGTAGAAAATGAAATAAAGATGCTGAATGAACGTTCACTCAAACAGTCAACAAATGTGGAAACAGCAGAAATGAAGATGAACATTTTGTTGTGGAAGATGACAACTTGATAACAGATCTACACAAAATATGGATCAGTGACTGCGATAGAGAAGAAAGGAAATCTACGGCATTGTGGTACAAAACTGAGACTGGTTATCGTCACTCCCAAGAGAGCACCACATCGAGGACTTCTTATTACAAAGGACAAAACAAACACATCGCCAATGAACCAGTAATGGACATTCACATAAGAATAGATATCCAAAAGAAGTGCATATTCCATGAAGTCAGTCGTTCTACCTACCAAGCAGAAGACACATACATTTTTGCTATGCTTTTGGTGTCAACATCCTATGTCTTCCCTCACATTTCAAGGCAGTCTTGACTACTACGGTACTTAGAATGAAACAAGAGCGCTCGTATCGCTGAAGCAATATAATGTTCCCTACCGGACTAATGAGCATCAATAATTATACAAATGTTATAACCTAGATGTGATCAGCATGAATTCCGTTGAAGCATTTCCAAAAAAAGTCCAGAAAACTGATATTTTGGCGCTTTTCCATATTTCCAAGGGCCATAACTCACACAAGAATAATGCAATCAGCATGAAACTCAAACTTCATCTGTAAGTCATCGTTCTATAGTAGGTTACCAAGAATGAAATCATTTGGTTGAAGCATTTCCAAAAAAAAGTCCGGAAAACTAAAGTATGACTGACAGACTGACTGACGGATGGACAGAGTACAAATGAAACTTGATCTGTAAGTCATCGTTCTATAGTAGGTTACCAAAAATGAAATCATTCCGTTGAAGCGTTTCCAAAAAAAGTCCGGAAAACTAAAGTATGACCGACAGACTGACTGACAGACTGACGGATGGATGGACAGAGTGTAAATGAAACTTGATCTGTAAGTCATCGTTCTATAGTAGGTTACCAAAAATGAAATCATTCCGTTGAAGCGTTTCCAAAAAAAGTCCGGAAAACTAAAGTACGACCAACAGACTGACTGACAGACTGACGGATGGATGGACAGAGTGTAAATGAAACGTGATCTGTAAGTCACCATTCTATAGTAGGTTACCAAAAATGAAATCATTCCGTTGAAGCGTTTCCAGAAAAAGTCCGGAAAATTGATATTTTGGAGCTTTTCCATATTTCCAAGGGCAATAACTCACACAAGAATAAGGCAATCAGCATGAAACTCAAACTTGATCTGTAAGTCATCCTTCTATAGTAGGTTACCAAAAATGAAATCATTCCGTTGAAGCGTTTCCAAAAAAAGTCTGGAAAACTGAAATTTTGGTGCTTTTCCATATTTCCAAGGGCCATAACTCACACAAGAATACTGCAATCAGCATGAAACTCAAAATTGATCTGTAAGTCATTGTTCTATAGTAGTTTACCAAAAATGAAATCATTCCGTTGAAGCGTTTCCAGAAAAAGTCCGGAAAATTGATATTTTGGCGCTTTTCCATATTTCCAAGGGCCATAACTCACACAAGAATAAGGCAATCAGCATGAAACTCAAACTTAATCTGTAAGTCATCCTTCTATAGTAGGTTACCAAAAATGAAATCATTCCGTTGAAGCGTTTCCAAAAAAACTCCGGAAAACTGATATTTTGGTGCTTTTCCCATATTTCCAAGGGCCGTAACTCACACAAGAATAATGCAATCGGCATGAAACTCAAACTTCATCTGTAAGTCATCGTTCTATAGTAGTTTACCAAAAATGAAATCATTCCGTTGAAGCGTTTCCAAAAAAAACTCCGGAAAACTGATATTTTGGTGCTTTTCCCATATTTCCAAGGGCTGTAACTCACACAAGAATAATGCAATCAGCATGAAACTCAAACTTGATCTTTAAGTCATCATTCTATAGTAGTTTACCAATGAAAGTGTCAATGACACTGTAGCTTAACTTGTGTGTTGTGTTTGATGAAAAGGATAATGTTCAATGTTTATGAAAGGATTATGAAATAAGACAAGAATTGTGATAATTGGGAATATGTTCATTTCTGGTCCCTGTATGCTATGTTTATGATAAAAATAATATGAGGTGTACACTGTACTAAAGATCTGAGGGGTGGGTTAATATGACCTCACAGTTAATATATGTGCCCCTCACAGTCAACATATATCAAAAAAAGTTACCAAATTACAATGAAATTATTCCAAAATGAGTCATCCTATCAAGTTACGTTAAAATCCCTTCATAGATATGGCCTGTAGACTGTGCTAAAGGTTTTCGGGCTTCGGGGACGTTCTCATCTAGACATTATATGAAGCCAACCTACCAAGTTACAATGAAATCCCTCCATAAATACGATCTGTACACTGTGCTAAAGGTTTTCGGGCTTCAGGCACCTGTAGACATCACAGTTGACCAACCACGACCAAAACGGGATGTCATCTAGGCATTATATGGAGTCAACCTAACAAGTTACAATGAAATCCTTCCATAAATACGACCTACAGACATGCTAAAGGTTTTTGGGCTCGGGCAGCCATCAAGGCTGAATGATCGTGACCAAAAGGGGACGTTCTCATCTGGACACTATTTGGAGTCATCCTACCAAGCTACAATAAAATCCCTTCATAATTATGACCTGTAGATTGTTCTAAAGGTTTTCGGGCTTTGGGCCCCTGAAGCCGTCACAGTTGCCCACTCGTGTCCAAAAGGGGAAGTTCTCATCTAGACATTATATGAAGTCAACCTACCAAGTTACAATGAAATCCCTTCATAAATATGACCTTAGACTGTGCTAAAGGTTTTTGGGCTTCGGGCTCAGGCAGCCATCATGGTTGAATGATTGCAACCAAAGGGGAGAATCTCATCTGGGCATCATCTGGAGTGATCCTGCGAAGTTACAATGAAATCCCTTCATAAATATGACCTGTAGACTGTGTTCAAGGTTTTCGGGCTTCGGGCACCTGTAGCCATCACAGTTGACCAATCACGACCAAAAGGGGATGTCATCATCTAGGCATTATATGGAGTCAACCTAACAATGTTACAATGAAATCTTTCTATAAATATAACCTTTTGCCTATGCTAAAGGTTTTTGGGCTCGGGCACCCATCAAGGCTGAATGATCATGGCCAAAATGGGACGTTCTCATCTTGACATTATTTGGAGTCAACCTACCAAGATACAATGAAATCCCTTCATAAATATGACCTGTAGACAGTGCTAAAGGTTTTCGGGCTTCGGTCACCTTTTGCCGTCAAAGTTGCCCAAACATGTCCAAAAGGGGACGTTCTCATCTAGACATTATATGAAGTCAACCTACCAAGTTACAAGGAAATCCCTTCACAAATATGACTTGTAGACTGTGCTTAAGGTTTTCGGGCTTCGGGCATCCATCATGGTTGAATAATCGCAACCAAAGGGGACAATCTCATCTGGGCATCATCTGGAATGATCCTATGAAGTTACAATGAAATCCCTTCATAAATATGACCTGTAGACCGTGCTCAAGGTTTTTGGGCTTCGGGCACTTGTAGCCAACACAGCTGACCAATTATGACCAAAAGGGGATGTCATCATCTAGGCATTATATGGAGTCAACCCAATAGGTTACAATGAAATCCTTCCATAAATATGACCTTTTACCTATGCTAAAGGTTTTTGGGCTCGGGCACCCATCAAGGCTGAATGATCGCTATCAAAAGGGGACGTTCTCATCTAGACATTATTTGGAGTCATCCTACCAAGTTACAATGAAATCCCCTCATAAATATGACCTGTAGACTGTGCTAAAGGTTTTTGGGCTACAGGCACCTTTAGCCATCACAGTTGCCCAATCATGTCCAAAAGGGGACGTTCTCATCTAGACATTATATGAAGTTAACCTACCAAGTTACAATGAAATCCCTTCAAAAATATGACCTGTAGACTGTGCTAAAGGTTTTCGGGCTTCGGGCTCGGGCAGCCATCATGGGTGAATGGTCGCACGTTCTCATCTAGACATTATATGAAGTTAACCTACCAAGTTACAATAAAATCCCTTCATAAATATGACCTGCAGACAGTGCTAAAGGTTTTCGGGCTTCGGGCTCGGGCAGCCATCATGGGTGAATGATCGCAACCATAGGGGACAATCTCATCTGAGCATCATCTGGAGTGATCCTAAGAAGTTACAATGAAATCTCTTCATAAATATGACCTGTAGACTGTGCTCAAGGTTTTCGGGCTTCGGGCACTTGTAGCCATCACAACTGACCAATCACGACCGAAAGGGGATGTCATCATCTAGGCATTATATGGAGTCAACCTAACAGGTTACAATGAAATCCTTCCATAAATATGACCTTTTGCCTATGCTAAAGGTTTTTGGGCTCGGGCACCCATCAAGGCTGCATGATCGCGATCAAAATGGGACGTTCTCATCTAGACATTATTTGGAGTCATCCTGCCAAGTTACAATGAAATCGTATCATAAATATGACCTCTAGACTGTGCTAAAGGTTTTCGGGCTTTGGGCTCCTGTAGCCGTCACAGTTGCCCAATCATGTCCAAAGGGGGACTTCTCATCTAGACATTGTATGAAGTCAACCCACCAAGTTACAATGAAATTCCTCAATAAATATGACCTGTAGACTGTGCTAAAGGTTTTCGGATTTTGGGCTCGGGCAGTCATCACAGTTGGCAGATCATGCCCAAATGGGGAAATTCGCATCTAGACATCATAAGGAGTCATCCTACCAAGTTACAATGAAATCCCTCCACATTAAACATGACCTGCAGACTGTGCTAAAAGTTTTTGGGTTTCGGGCTTGGGCAGCCATCACGGTTGATAGATCATGCTCAAAAGGGGACGTTCTCATCTAGGCACTATACAGAGGCATCCTACCAAGTTACAATGAAATCCCTTCATAAATACGACCTGTAGACTGTGCTAATGGTTTTCGGGTTTTGGGCTCGGGCAGCCATACCGGTTGCCCGATCGCGACCAAAAGGGGACGTTCTCATCTAGACATGACCCCAAACCTGCTTATGAAATTTCGTGACGATCAGACAAGAACTGCGGGGTGTAGCCCGTGCTAAAGGAAAATGTGAACAGACGTCACAGACTAACAGACTTCCGCACGCGTGATGGCAATAGCTTATCTTGATTATGTCAAGTTAAGCTAAAAATGAAATCATTCCGTTGAAGCATTTCCAAAAAAACTCCGGAAAACTAAAGTGTGACTGACAGATGGACAGAGTGCAAACCTAGAGTCTCCTCCAGCGATGCCGGTAGGGGACTAACAAGACAAGATGTTGAGACACCTGTTCTGTAGAAGTAAAAGTGATCAAAGTCGGAATTAAGCCCTCAAGGGTTATCATTCCTGTAATCAGTACTTTTTACCATCCATATTGCTAATACAGTGCCACCCTTTTAATTGAATAGCCACTTAGCCAATGAAAATTATTCATTTAACAAAAGTATTCAAGTAACAGAGAAATGGTCACTATTCAAGAAATAATCTGTGCATTTAATCTATTATATCTTGTTTGACAGAGCTCATTTCAAAATTCCACGACTTTTCCAGGATTCCATGACCCGTAAGAACACTGGTTTAATCCACAGCTACCTAATATTTCTTTTGTTCTCTGTCATGAAAACAAGCCCTATAAAATCACACCAAGTACGGTTTTGATGAGAACAGCTCAGTAAAACACAGGGCTTGCCTTGAGTCGGGGCTGATCAGCCCAGGCCCCGAGATCAGCCCCGAGGAGCACTTGCCGGGGGCTTTTTTTCAAGCCCCGACATTTTCCACAAAAAAGGACTAACAATAATGGACAAAATGGAAAATCAGCCCCGAAAAGGCCCCGACCTCAATATGTGGGGGACTTTTTTTAGGCCCCGACCATTTTACTCAAGGCGAGCCCTGAAAACAGTACCAATATCTGGATATTGGGACGGTTTTGAAACAGTCCCAATAACTAGATATTTGTACGATTGTCACGGTACTGTAATCATAACCATTCAAAAGTAAAGATGCTGTAAAGGAGGTGTGAAAAACTTTCTAACACATGAATTATCGACAAGCTTTTCTCGACAGAGCTACTGAATTAAGTGTGCATCGTGTCCAAATTATAATGTACTTTTTAATTTTTTGTTGCTTTTAATAACCAACAGCCCTGGTATCCTAAAAAGGACTCCTGTGGAAACCTCGGAAGTGAAGCAGTGCTTGTTTGCTATGGTAAACAAGTTCAGTTTTACTGGTAAAATAGGACCTGGTCACCAGTGCCCGGGGTAGAAGTCCCCTAAAATGGGCAGCATGGGTGCAAACGATTGGCTAAACTTGACGTTACACCTTTCTTTGCGGTCACAATTAGCCATAGCTGAGGAAAGGTAACCTTAAACACCAGTAAATAAATAAATAACCTAAAAAAAACGCCCTTTTTCAAATATTAAGACGGCACCCCTGAGGGAAAGCGAACCTCTTCTTCAGATAAAAAAAGAATTATTCTTCCAAATGCTTTAAACATGAATGATTATTAAATTTATCTGCCGCACTTTCGATGAGGGATTGAATAAGTGTTCCACCCTTGAGCTGAGACATTATATTAGCGGGAGAACAAATTACGTCATGATGCGAGTTCACTTTGAAGCCACAGATCTGTTCACAGTATCTGAACTCCTGATGTGTGTCATAACTTCAATAGACTTTCTAGCAAGCAAACAATGGGTTATGCCCATTTTGTTTTTCGGGGATAGAGCAAGCAAAAAGTGTTTTAAAATGTGGTTTTACTCGTGTCAAACTTTCTAAAATATAATTTTTTTGAGTTTTGTTAACATTGAGGGGCTGTGGATTAAATCACATATATCACTATTTTGTGTACTATATGGGTAAATAATTGTACAGTTGTGCAGGTGTCCTCCAATATTTGGACTCGGCTTCGCCTCGTCCAAAATATCTCTGGACACCTGCACAACTGTACAATTATTTACCCATATAGTACACAAAATAGTGATATATCTATTACTTATTGGCATGTAATGACACTTTGCACAGTCTGAGTGTTATCATGCCATACAAATTCACAGATGGAGGAAGCTGGGGTCCCCGAGAGAAGCACTGAGCAATGTTAAGTAACTGTCCTCCTCTCAAATGTATTTTCCTGGCAGAAGCAGGGTTAATCTTGATTGAAGGCAAGTGTACTGTGGGCATACAGCACATCAACTGCAGATGTTCAACACGTCAATGTTACACTTACCTTCAACCAGTGCTAATTCTACGAGTGCCAGGATGATAAATTGGGAGCCTGAAAGTTACTCACCATTGCTCATTGATTCTCTAACTTCTATTCTGGAACTCCAGCTCCCCCCACCAGTAAAATTGTCTAACATGATAATGATCCAAGCTGTTCAAAGTGCTGTTAAACCTTATAGAACAAATAAACAAATATAAAACTGTACATGTATGAACAATATGCAGATAGGTAGGAGTGATCCTTAGAAAATTTCATGTAGTGTAGAATCTTTTCAAAAAAGCATCAGTCACCTTGAGGTGGATGTAGGGACTGCATTATGCGCACAATCAGCCTTTTTAACGTGGCATTTATATTTTGTCACTTGATTTTATTAAAGAGCTATGATGAACCACTAATCTTCCTTTTGACTCTCCTGTCAAATAATACAGTTGTTAAATTCATTACAACACAAAATTTAAATGGCCTTTTTACAGCTTAAACCAAAGAGAAGGAAATAAATAACTAATGCTTTACAGCTAAATCTGGCAACTTCCATGTGCTTTGTTTACAGTTTATCCACTACTTGGGTTGGAAATGGCCAAATATTCCTAAAGTAATCACTACTTGCTGGAGAGATGCTGAAGATTCCCACAGTTACAAAAACTGCCATTTCTCAGGCACTATGTTATATTTGGTTCAAAAGTTAATTATTTGTTATTAACAGAAAAAAATTCTAAATAATAGCAATATAAATCTCACTCCCATACACACATGCATGGGTTCAGCGCTAATCTGAAGAAGTATCTTTCATCATCGAGTGAGCATCTATCTACATATTTGTATGTTTTTTAAAAACCTTACCAGCTGTGGTACATATCAAAAATACACACCCATAAGCTGAGTTAACATAAAGTACATTTGCAATGCTCCGTAAAATTGTGGACCAAAAGAGATTTACATGACAGATAAAAAAATCACATTTAGTCTCTTGAGTCAATGCTAATGTATATCAGAAGGGGCCTCATTCCACTCCAGGTATGGTATGTGTTTTTTGTTATCATATTTAGCAGGAGTATACTAATAAAGTTTTTCTTTTATATGATTTACATACATACATACATACACACATACATACATGCACACACACCTGTATACACACACAGTTGCAAGGCAGTCTTAATGAATTACCCACATATTAACAGTAACACAAACTTATATCCAGGAGGCAAAGGGTTTTTAACATTACACTTCATAATACCTCATCATCTTTTGCGAGGGGATTGGCACCTTTGCTCAGCAACAACTCCATAACCTCCAAGTTGCCACAATTAGCGGCATCCAGCAAAGGGGTAACACCACCACAGTGTTCCCCGCCCCGATCATTAATAAGTGCTCCGTGCATTATTAAAAGGCTTACAATTTCTATATGGTCATGATTAGCAGCTTCATGTATCGGAAGCCAGCCGGAGTTATCCCGTGGATTGATTATATGACCCTGAAAATATGAATAAACAAAACATAAAAAGATGCTTGAAAAATTATTCACAGTATATGAAAGCTATACATATATACAGTACTATATACTTTGGTTTTTCCGCCTATTTTGTTTAAGTGATCTAAGCCACTTCAATTTAGGAGATTTACCATCATTGGGATGAAACTGGAAGTTTAAAACAATTATGAATTATTACTTTTTCAGTTGGTTCCAGTTACTCTACATAATGATTATTGGTCAGAAAACTTATTCTGGCTGAATTCTAACTGGAGTACATTCTGACGCCACTGAACAATGAACAGTCAACGCATGACAAGAAATCAATACCAGGTTACTGGACCTACATTTGTGATGCTGTAGAATTTCAAACAAATTGTCCCAGGCTAAGGTTGCATATTTGGGAATCAGGAAATAGAAGCTGGTAACTGGGAAAGGTAGGCTAAATCACTTTGGAAATTGGTTCACACACCATCTGTCTTTGCTGGCGCTTGTCGTTCAGTTTCCAGTTTACTGCTAAAACCAGAAGGAAACAAGCCAGAAAAACAAAAAAACCACACAGCCTATTCTAGGTGCTTGATTTGAACAAACCTGTAGTTTATGTATCAAACATAAAGCATTTGGCGCAGCGGTCTGAAAGACGATTTTTTCATGTTCACTCCATTATCCATAGTGCTAAAACCTAGGGTCCACGTAACAATTCCTAAATTTGATGCCAGAGGCTTGATATGAACAAATTTGTATATATCTTTTCAAGGATTTTGTATATCAAATGCTGAGGTTTTTGGACCATTAGTTTAGGAAACATTTTCTTGCATTTTCCCCATTACCAGCAGTATTAAAATCGAGGAGCCCCAAGACACTACTAAATATAACCCCAGTGATGATATGTAAAGCATGTATGAAAACATTTGGTGCAGTACTTTGGAGAAGATACTCTAAATATTCCTCATACTGAACTAAGTTATAATTCGGGCTCCCACAGAGAGCCCAAATATGAACCTAGGGGCTGGGCTTGAACAAACTTTGGCACAAGTTAGGTACTTATGACCCAATAAACCCTCATATAAAATTTGATTCAAAACGGCTTCTCAGTCAGGAAAGTTAAAAAATTTATAGTAATTTATATATTTTTTATACTTACCAATGACCCAGACTTAGCTAGTGCTAACTCTTAAAATTCTAGGGCCAAACACAAATTTTGCCCCCCACAATCCCCCAAATTTGCATCAGAATCCAAAAAATCAATGTCCTATGTGGTCCTCCATACTTTTATCCACTGCTCATGCGCAGTGTCAAGGAAGTACCGAAATTGGCACCAAATCCTCATTCTTACAACCAGTGCCTGGTAAGTGTTATGTAATCAGCGGGGAGGTATGAGTTCCCAACTCATTGGAAGGCCATCCCCGTCTGGGTCATTGGTAAGTATAAAAAATATATAAATTACTATAAATTTTTTAACATTTTTATACTGTACCAATGACCCAAACTTAGCTGAATAGAAAAAAAGGCTGGAGGGCCTAGGACATAAAGGAAAATCCAATAGACTCAATTACATGTACAGTACGTGGAGAGTGTATTATCACTAAATCACCCACAGTGGAGATTCCACCCGAGTAATAATTGCAAATTTATTGCAAAGCATAACCAGCACCAGCAAAGGTTCAGCCAATCGACCTCCACGTTAAACCCGGAGGTCCACTGGCTGAAACATTGCTTGTGTTTTTTGTCGATATGTCCAAAATTCCAAAGTTATAGCTTGGGTGATAACTCCACTCCATGGGTGATTTAGTTACAATCCACTCTCCACGTACTGTAAACAGAATTATCCCCTCCAGGAGAAAAGGAGAAACAAGCTTTACATGTATCTTTCTTGTTTATACCAAAGAAGAAAGACACAATACCATTCCGTAATTGAGCACACTAACATCAATGATAAATATTAACATCCAGTATAACCCATTATACTAATGTTTTAAAGGAAAGCCAATAAATAAAGATAGTCCAGAGAATGAGACTCTTTATACTCATTTAAAAGTGTTCGAGGATTGTATCTTAGTGCTCGTTTGACACGTGATATATACAAATGCTTCACACCGAGCTACATTTTAAAAATATTACATAAATGAGATAAACATTAGCTTTACACTTTAAAACCATCCCGGCACCGACTCGGAATTACTGACTCCAGAGGAGGTATTCACTTGCTTTTCACTATAAAGCAGGTGATATAAAGGAACACTATCCCCCCCCCCCCTTCCCCTTGCTCTGAGTCAAATACCCCAGAGCAAAGAGGACAGCAGGACAGAGTCACTGCCGGAACAGAAAGCCTGCATAATTGTAGTTGCAACTGTTTAGTGGACGACATTCTGAGCAACAGATAACAGACCTAAACAATGCAGGTCTCCAGAAATGGACTCAATATTTATGAGATAAAAATTCGTGAATGTGGAAGGCTGAGACCAATACGCAGCCTTCATTAAATCGGTAATAGCAACATTATTACCATTAGCCCAAGATGTAGACAGCGCTCTTACTTCAAGCGCCAAAATCTTAAGCACAGATTGCTAAGATGAAGATAATTTTTCATGTGCAATACGGATAGTTAATTGAATCCCCTTTGCAATAGAATCGACCATAATGTCCTTTCTATTAGGCAGCAGAGACAGAAAGAAACGCTTACGTCCCTTTCTGGTAAACTCAGATCTACGTTTGTAAATACGCATAGCTCTAACTGGACAGAGCAAAGGCCTATGACCGCCTGAAGACGGAAGAGCCTTAATTACAATAGGTTCAGGGTACTTATTAGGAGCCTGATTCTTAGCCAAAAATCCAACATTAGTAGTCAAAGTAATAGTAATACCAACACTACGACAGTGAGAATCATCAACAGATAGTGCATGAAGCTCACTAACTCTTCTAGCAGAAGAGAAGGCTAAGAGAAAAACTGTCTAATAAGATAAGTATTTGAAGACCACTGTATCAAGAGGCTCAAATGGCGCTTCTTTTAGCTTCAGAAGAACCCATGCTAAATTCCTCTTAGGAATTAACCTTAGGGTTCTAGGTCTATTTATCGAAAAGTTTTTCACTAACTTAGATAAAGAGACATTAGATCCAATTTGTAAGCTATCATGATGAGCATAGGTATCCGATAGCAAAGACCTATAACCCTTAATAGTTATTGGCTGCAGTTTGATCTCGTCAAACAAATAGACCAGAAAATTAGCAATATCTGGAATGGAGGGATCATAAATATCAACAGAATGATCCCTACACCACTGAGAGAAAACCTTCCACTTAGCAGCATAATTTAGCGAAGAGAGGTCCTTCTACAGTTAGAAATTGCGTCCACTACTCGTCCTGTAAAATGCTTGCCGTGCAAGAAGGACCGCACAACGGAAATATGTGAAGGTTGAGACCTTGTGGGTTGTGATGCAGTGTGTGCAATTTCCCCTGCAAAAGAAGATCCTCCCGTGCAGGAAGCTTCCGGGGAATGTCCCACAACAGACACCCGAGTAGATTTATCCATGGTCTCTGAGGTGACAGAGATGCTACCAACAGAATCTTGCAGGGAGATTGCTTGATTTTTAGCAATATCTGTTGAATCAAAGGATCTGGAGGATACGCATATCCTATCATTCCGTTCCAAGAGATCGAGAGGGCATCTACTGCAAACGCTCGAGGATCAGGGCATGGTAACACATACGTCGCAATTAAGTCTATCATAGGACAATCCCATTGGTAGCAAATCTGACTGAATACTCGTTTGTTGAGAGTCCATTCTGATGGCAACATACAACCTTTCCGAGAAAGGGAGTCTGCTAGAACGTTCAGACGACACGGAATATGACGGACCGACAGAAGAACTTGATGCTCTTGGACAAACAGAAGGATTCTTTTCATTAAGTTGAACAACGGAATGGAATGAGTGCCTCCCCGGTTCCGAATATACGCTACTATTGTCGAATTGTCGGACAGAATTTGAACATGCAAATTCTGAATAATGTTCATCCAATGACATAGCGCAAGCCAAATTGACATTATCTCTTTGATGTTTATGTGCTTGTTTAGGAACTGCAGATCCCAAAGACCCTGGCACCTCGAATCTGTGGGCTCAAGGTTGCGCCCCAACCTTTTTGACTGGCATCCGTCATAATCGTAAAACTCGGATCCGGCAGTTGCAGTAGTACTCCCTGAGTTAACCACTGAATATCTGCCCAAGTCTGAATCTCTTGTTTCACTTGATTCGACAAGACAATGTTCGTTTCGAGCGAATGAATCTTCACACTCTAATTCTGAGTAAAAAATATTTGGAGTGGCCGAGTGCGTAGTCGCCCCATCGGAATAAGATCCGCAGCGGCTCCGCACAAACCTATCAGTCGCATGAATTCTCTCGCTGTTACTACATCTGAGTGAAGACAAAAGCGAGCGTAACAACTGACTAATTTCGCTCTGGTTAACGGCAGATGAATGAGATCGTTGTGCGTCTCAAAGCTCATTCCCAGGTGGGTGAATGACTTGGACGGCACTAGATCCGACTTCTTTTCGTTTACTATGAAACCGAGACGTCGGAGCAGTTGAAGCAGACTCTGAACATCGTTCTGAAGAGTTAACTTGTTGCCGTACCTCAGAAGAAGGTCGTCCAGGTAGGCCGACGTTACTGCAGACTAATGAGCTCGGAAATGAGTCATTACCAAGTTCATTATTCGAGTGAAAGCCCAGATCGCTAGATTCAGACCGAAGCACATAGCTCGGAATTGATAAACGACTCCTAGGGCAGCGAAGCAAAGATACTTTCTGAACGCCGGAAGTACCATGACGTGAAAGTACGCATACTTGAGATCTATGCTGGCAGCATAATCATTCACTTGAATGCTCGCTCTGACCGATCGGATGGTCTCCATATAAATTTCAGAGCCACGATCAGCTTGTTTATCCAGCTCAAATCTATAACTGGACGAAACGAGCCGAATGGTTTTGGAACCAGGAACAGGTGACTGTAGAAACCTGGAAATTCTGGGTTTTCTACGACCTGTATCGCCTTCTTCTCCAGAAGAGATTGGACTTCTGATAGAAGCAAATCTCTCTTCTGAAGGTTTGACAGAAGCCGGGTCCAACGTGGACTTCGAGTTAACAGAGTTTTTTCCTTGAAGGACTGTTTTAGACCTTCGGAAATAACCCCCTGCACCCATGGTTTGTCCGTAATTGACAATCAATTAGATAAGAATCTCGACAGCCTTCCACCCACTGGAAGGCAATAGAGGTTTAGACCATAACCTCCTGGACCTGCGAGGCTTGCGGGAGGAGAAACTACGTCCTCCACAACCCGCACCTCGCCCAGTCGATCTAGGGGCATCTGACCGGTTGTCTCGGCCAGTATAACGACCCCTACCTGAGTCGCTACTCTGACGGTCTCTGGAGAAAGACGTAGAGGCTTCCTTGGACATACTCATCCAAGAAGTGCCTGCCTTACTCCCCTCTGCTGAGTCCGCCTTTCACGAAGCAGATTTAAAAGGCAGAGAGTCCGAAGCTTTCTTAGTAATCTGTTGATAGATTATAGAAAGCTTACCGTCGAAGAGAAGCTCTCCGGAGACCGGAGCGACTCGAAGAGAGTTTTTCACCTTACTATCCACTCTTGTAGATGCAGCCAGGGCAGCATCACGTTTAAGTAACTCCAGATTTGCAACTGAAAGGACGGAGTTATACGTGGAATATGCTATGGCCCTCGAAAGAACTCTAAAGGAAGTTTGAACATCCTGAAATTCTTTTCCTTCGAGACGTAGTGATAACGCTCTGGTAAGGTGATCTGCGTAAGATAATGCGTCTAAACTGATTCTGTTAGACGAGACTGTCGTCTTCAGCGTACTGGAATGAAACGACATAGACGCCGGCAATGACAACTCCAAATCTTCTGCCTGGTCGTCTAAACACAGAGGAACTCTCGGCACGCCCTGTCCTGCCGTTTCAATTCTATTTCTATTATAGATGAAAGGCAACTGTAGAGCATGAGACAATAAGAAACCGGATTTGCCAGTTTTAGAGGCTAGCTTGAATATAGCATCAATAAGAAGATCAAATGTCCGCGTTACATTTCTGGACTGGGGCGGAAACTCAGGCGCAATGTCCGTATTACGGCCGAAAAAGTCTGTGTCCAGTGATGCTATCAGTCTCTTATCAGGTAACGCAGCACTTTGGTCAGGAGGAACAACTTCTGGATGGTGTTGCCAGATGATGTTGTTCAGAAAGGGAAAATTCCAGCTCCGCTGATTCCCTTTAACCATCCGACTGGACATGAGAATGTCGGTCGTCCCTTAAAGACTCTGCAGGGGAGTGAACCAACCCAGCTTCCTGAGACAGATCTTGTTCTGAAAAGTTTCTGATGGCACTGGGATGCTGCGATGAGTTGAGCTATCTGTGATAGCAAGTCCGTCATGGAGGCCTGTGGAGCTGCGGTCTTACGTAATTTAGCCGCTGGAAGCTCCTAGAACGCTAAGTCCTGCATACTTCTTATACGAAAGTCCGAACTGGAAAGGCCTCGTGTCCTTGGATAGTGGATAGCGTGACCTGGTCGACGTGGAATCCCTGGTCGGTGAAGCAGGCTGGATATCCGCGGTCATGTAGCCAAGGTGCAGTCGTGTGTGCTGACGTGTGGAAGAGGAAGAGCAATTAGACTAGCCGCACCGGACTGTCTATGCGACGGAGCATCCTGAACAGGAGTGGACGTATGCTCCGACTGATAAACAAACATACAATGACATCTGGGCCCAGATGTTGTTGTAAGAGAGAGATCTCTCTCGGTCGTGGTCCGGGTAGACCTGGATGAGCTAGCTACTGGACTGACTGGCTTCCTCCGTTCCATCCTCCGATCCGTCATCGCCGGGTGTGCGTGATCTGAGATTATAGTGCTCGCAACACCCCTTCTCCTCTCCTGGACCGCAACGGACGAACCCGGCGTCACAACCATTTCGTGAATGATTGCTTCACCGTGGGAGCTAGCAGGCGACAAGTGGCCGTCGATCCTACTAGGGACCTATTAGGCACTTGCCGCATTTCGTTGAGCACTTTGCCGGTAGCTCTTCATAGCGGCGACGGAAGTGCACTTTTGAAGACATCACAGAAACATCACCCTGTTCTTGTTCCTCTGAAAAAGAGACTGAAAAAACCCTGTGGCGAGAGGACCGGCATGGACCTCTCACCACTAACAATATACCGTGACACACGTCTCCAACGTTTGACATCCCAATTGGCACATACTGAGCAAGAATTCGTGCGACTACAGTAAATACAATGAACATGAGAATCAGAGGAAGACTTCCTCAATTACAAACAAAAAATATTCTTTCATTCTGAAAAAATACTAAACAGTCATTGTACTCGCACTAACCCTTGAACACAAAGATACATAATAATAATATAATGCATTACAAACATTTCGAAAAATAATTCAAAAGGAAAATTTTCTGGAAAAATTTTCAAGATGAGCCCAAGTTCCCAATGTGAACGATGCGCCCAAATGGATCCCAAAAAAGCCTAAGTGTGGACAAAATTTTTAAAACATATCTAAACATTAATGCTACACTTACGAACAATATTAATGTATCTGGCTATGAACAGAACTAAATAGAAGACAAGTAATCACTGTCAGAAGTAACCGTTGTCAACGTAAACAAGAGTGAATAAAAACCGGAAAAAAGACTCCAGGCACTGAAAATATGGCCTGAAATCACTAACCAATTTTAAACACTATCCGATGTAAAACAGAAGCTTCCAGAGAAGAAACTGCATTACATCGGATAGTAGATGCATGACCAAAATGCCTAACCACCCCTAGGGTGAGAACGTAACCATGGGGAAAAACAGAATAAACATTCTGTTTCAAGCTAAAAACTCCCAAGAATTTCAGTAAAAATAAAATTACAAAAATGATGACAAAAGCATGGGAGAATAGCAAGAGGGGTAAAAGGAAAGGGAGAGAGGAAACACTGAACAAACCGTGGAAATTTCATAAGAATGTAAACATCAGGACTATGCCCCGAAATTAGGGAACATAAAACAATTTTGCATAAAAATTATAAGTTACAGCCCTGAACACATCCTTCCACTGTTTCTTCCTCTCATCCTCTTATTTCATCCTTAGATCCACCATTTCTTTCATGATTTTGTGTCTGGCATCATTTTAACTGAGATTTCTAAGCACAAATATCAGTGAGGTGTTACTGATTTCAGGGCCAAACAAAGAACGAGGATTTGGCGCCAATTTCGGTACTTCCTTGACACTGTGCATGCGCAGTGGATAAAAGTATGGAGGAACACATAGGACACAGATTTTTTGGATTCTGATGCAAATTTGGGGGATGGGGGGGGGGGGGCAACAAAATTTGTGTTTGGCTCTAGAATTTTAAGAGTTAGCACCAGCTAAGTCTGGGTCATTGGTACAGTATAAAAATATAGAAATATGGGTACAATTTGGGCAGGAAGACCAAATATGAACCTGGGACTTGGCTTTAACAAACTTATATCTCACCTCCCTAAGGATACTGTATACTAAATATCAAAAGATTCTGACTGGTGGATGTGAAGAAGATTTTTGAAGAATATTCCTCATATATTGAACTAAGTTATAATTTGGGCTCCCACTGGGAGCCCAAATATGAACCCGGGGACTTGGCTTGAACAAACTTGAATCTCACCCTCCTGAGGATGCTGCATTCCAAATACCAAAACAGTCTGCCTGCTGGATCTGAAGAAGATTTTTAAAGAAAGTTCCTCATTTTGAACCAAGATATAATTCGTGCTCCCACAGTGGGCTCAAATATGAACACAGGGACTTGGCTTAACAAACTTGAATCTCACCCTCCTTAGAACGCTGCATACCAAATATCAAAAGATTCTGATTGGTGGATATGAAGAAGAAGACTTTTAAAGAATATTCCTCATACTGCACTAATTTAAACATTTCGGCTGCCAAAGAGAGCCCAAATATAGACCCAGGGATTTGCTTTCAATAAACCAGTGAAACAATCTTCCCAGAATGTTATATGTGAAATTTGAAAGCTTTTGGAGCAGTAGTTTGGGTAAAGAAGAGTCTTGAATGTTTCCCCCATTCCTCACAGTGTTAAAAAAAAAATGCTGACTCAGCATTTTTTCAATGTCCCGAAAAAGTACTCTATGATAAAACCGATAGCAATTTTTTTGGACCATTCCATTCTGTTGGTCCTAAGGAAGATTCACACAAAATAAGAATTGTCAGTGCTGTGTAGCTGCGGTTCCCATGGGGCAACAGTAAATGTTTTTGGGGCATAAATTAAGTACTTATGCCCCAATAAGCCCTCATATCAAATTTGGTTCAAATCAGCCTTGGTTTGGAAAATATAATTTTTTTTTTTTGGGGGGGGGGGGGGGGGGGGGGGGAAAGGGGATTCTTGCCCCTCCCCTAATGATAGAAAATATAGCCCCACAAACTTCTTCTCGTGAACAAATCTGAGTCTACACCTCAAAAGGAAGTTGCACACCAAATATCAAGTCTCTCCTACTGCTGGTTCATGAGAAGATTTTTTGAGATTTAGACACACTTTTTGGGCATGGCCCTATCAAGGGATGGGGCAACTTGATTTGAACAAAATCAAAATGCAATGTCATAACAAACAATCATCTTAAATTTCACTTAAATTGGTTCAGCGGTTTTGTAGGGGAAGAAGCAAACACCATGTTCACGGACAACGGCCGATGGACGGTGAGTGATCACAATAGCTCACCCTGACTTTCAGTCAGGTGAGCCAATACATGCCTTGGACTTGATTTGAACAAACTTGCAAATCATTCTTACAACAATGTTACATATTAAATATAAAAGTTTTTTGAGAAGTGATTTATGATGATTTTTTTAATGTTTTCTTCATTTAATATCACATTATAAAAGTCTAGGCACCCCAAACACACACCTGAATGTTACTTCAGAAATCTGGCTTGAACAAGGTTAGGAAAAAGAAAAAAAGACGTTTTGATTTTCAGGAAACCCCTCACTGAAACTGAACCCCATCACTGGACATTTTTATTGTCTTGCAGTATCAGCCAATATTACCACAGAATCAAGAAACACAAAACTTTTTACGTTTTTCGATTGTGTGAAACTGAAATCTGGAGAGCATAACTAATGACAGTTTATCTCCAGTGGTATTACAGTAAAACCTGTCTTGAGAGACCACTGTCTTGAGAGACCACCTGTCTTGAGAGACCACGTCTGCCAGGCACCGATTGGTTTTACTCTATAATGGACCTGCTATGGGAGACCGCCTGTCTTGAGAGACCACCTGTCTTGAGAGACCACTGTGACCTGGTACCAACTTGTATTTTTATGCCATAATGGACCTGTCTTGAGAGACCGCACCTTTGAAGACTGAAACCATGACAAAAACTTTTTACCTGTTCTGGAATTGGAAAATCCATTGTGGTTATACTAACATAATTAAAAGTATTAAAAGCTCTTAATTGGGTTTCAATTGCTAACTTATTAAAGATTGAGATGTTTTTATAAGACCCCTGTGAAAAGATTAGGATTATTGCTGAATAAACAATTTCATACATACCTGAAATATGACAGGTAGGAATAAAAATAAATTTGTGTTGAAAATCTTTTTGTAACAAATTGAAATGGACTGTTATAAAAATTATAAAAATAAATTAGTGTTGAAAATCTGAAGATTTTCAACACTAATTTATTTTTATAATTTTTATAACGGTCCATTTCAATTTGTTACAAAAACTTCATAAAAAAGAACAACTGCAAAGTAATTACAAAAATCTATTCTTCTCCATTTCTGAATTTTGTGGTTGGTTATTCACTGACTTGAGAAAACCTGAAACCTGTTATGAAAGACCACCTGTCTTGAAAGACCACTTTTGAGTGGCCAAAAGGGCGGTCTCTCAAGACAGGTTCTACTGTACATTTGTTTCTAGGCAAGTCTTGGATGCCTATACAGGCAACAAGATTTGCTTACAAATGCTGGCCGAGGCACTTAGAATGAATGTTATAGGTAAGTTTCCCCAGAGATAGCATGTTGGGGCAGTAAAAGTGATTAAAGTTGGAATTGTGCCCATGAGGGTTAAAATCAAATGAGGCAAGGCCACACAAAGTAGATCTTCTGTTTCTCAGGCCATTATTTGTGAAATTGCATGCGGGCGAGAGGTTTTTTATTTTATTTTTTATTTCAGTAATTTCTTCTTTGCCATCAAAAGTTCATGTTCTTGGTTCAAGTTTTAGGCCTCATGATCTACAGAATAGCATGGGTGGTGGTGTATTTCATCCCTTGAGTGCAAGAAGGCTTTGCAATGCTAAAGCATTGCAAAGCCTTCTTGCACTCAAGGGACAAATTCATCAGTTTTTTTTAACTTGAGTAAAATATCAGACATAAACCATTTAATTTTTAATTTTTAAGTTTAAATTGGTTATAAAAAGAGAGCATGCGGCAGCCAAAAGGACCATGCGGGAGGGCCTGAGAAACAGATTATTTATTTTTTTAGGCCCAATTTATATAATTATGCACTTTCAATATTCTGTGTGCAAAAAGACTGCAGAAAACCTCTCAATCCAAGATCATCTTTAGGTGGAAAAAAAAAAATGAAAGTGTCAGTGGCACTGTAGCAAAAAACATCAATATAGACAGAAACATTCCTCTACTCACTGATGATTCAGCATAAAATGAAAGTGTCAATGACACTGTAGCTCAACTTGACAAACATGAACTTGGTAACTTATAAGTGAAATGCTAAAATTGAAGATCATTGGTTCCAGTGTTATCTGATGAAACTTCAACATAACAGCATTGTGTGTTTTTGATGGAAATGAAAAGTAAATCAATAACTCCTATCTTGATCACCTGAATAAGCATACAAGAATGCACCCTTTGAGGCATGCCAAAGAAAGATGTTAATGCACAAATGTACTAAGTTTGAAGGTAACTTTCTGATGGAAATGGAAGAAAATTGATAGCTCCCATCTAGAGGTCACCCCAAACAAGCATACAATCTTTCAAAGCGATCCGATCATAAATGTGCCCTGTAGGGAGTGAAGAATGAATATATTGATGCCTGACCAAACAAAGTTTAAATGTCCTTGCAAAAGGCAACGTTTTTTGATGGAAATGAAAATCGATATCTCCCATCTAGAGGTCACCCCAAACAAATGTTTCAAAGTGATCTGATTATAAATGTGCCCTGTGTAGTGAGCCAAATGGAAATATTGAAGCCCAACTAAACTAAGTTCAAAGGTTGTTGCCAATGGCAACATTTTTTGATGGAAATGGAAGAAAAGTTAAAAAATTTATAGTAATTTATATATTTTTTATACTTACCAATGACCCAGACATAGCTGGTGCTACCTCTTAAAATATAGGGCCAAACACAAATTTTGCCCCCCAATCCCCAAAATTTGCATCTAAAACCAAAGAAAACATGTCCTGAATGGCCCTCCACACTTCACCTCTACTGCGCATGCGCAGTGTCAAGGACGCTCCGAAATTGGCGCCATTAATCATTCTTATAACCAGTGCCTGGTAAGCGCTATGTACTCAGCGGGGAGGTATGAGTTCCCAACTCCTGGGAGGGCCATCCCCGTCTGGGTCATGGGTAAGTATAAAAAATATATAAATTACTATAAATTTTTTAACATTTTTATACTGTACCAATGACCCAGACATAGCTGAATAGTAAAAAGGCTGGAGGGCCTAGGACATAGAGCAAGTTGGAATACGCTCAATTATATAAAATAGAGTCATCCCCTCTAGGGAAAAAGAAGTATTAGGCCTTACATGTATCTTTCTTATTTATGATAAATTAGAAAGATACAACACCTTCCAAAATTGAGCATCATACATCCATGTACTCTATTAATATCTAGTATAATCCTTATACTAATAATTTTTAAAGTAAGCCAATAAATAAAGAAAGTCTAGAGAAAAGAGACTCTTTATACTCCTTAAAAGTGTCTGAGGAATGTATAATAACGTCCGTATGACACGTGCTATATTCAAAAGCTATACTTTAAAAACTAAGACCTGAATGAATTTTTAAAACATAAACTTCTCACTAAAAAGCCATCCCAGTAACAGCTCAGAATTACTAACTCCGGAGGAGGTATCCCCTTGTTTTCATAGTAAAACAGGTGACCCAAGGGAACACCCTCCCCCCCCCCCCCCTTTTTCTTGCCCTGGGTCAAATAGCCCAGAGCGAAGAGGGCAGCAGAACGGAGTCACTGCCGAAACAGAAAGCCTACCTAGCTATAGTAGCAACTGTTAAGTGAATAACATTCTGAGCAGTAGATAATAGACCTAACAATAGAGGCCTCCAGAAATGGACTCGATATTTCTGAGATAAAAATTCATGAATGTGGATGGCTGAGCGCAATGAGCAGCCTTCAAAATCTATAATAGCGACACTATTAATGTAAGCCCAAGATGTAGAAAAAACTCTTACTTCATGAGCCGAAATCTCAAGCACAACTGCTGAGTCAATGATATACCATAAGCAGTACCGATAGTTAATTGAATCCATTAGCAATAGAATGGAACGTAACGTCCTTCTATTAGGCATCAAAGACAGAAGAAGCTTACGTCCGTAGTAATAAACAGATATCTGTTTATAAATACGTAAACTCTAACCGGACAGAGTAAAGGCCTATGCCCGTACGAAGACGGAAGGACCTTAATAACAATAGGTTCCGGATATTTATTAGGAGCCTGACTCTTAACCAAAAATCCAACCTAAATAGTAAAGGAAGTAGTGATTCCGAAACTACAAAAGTGAGAATCATCCAACGATAGTGCATGAAGCTCACTGACTCTTCAGTAAAAGAGAAGCCAACAGAATTACTGTCTAAAAGGTCAGAATTTGAAAACTACTGTTTCCAGAGGCTCAAATGATTACTTAGCTAAAAAAGAACCGAAGTTAAATTCCATATAGAAATTTAATCTAATGATTCTAAGTCTATTTATTGAAAAGTTACTAACTGATTTAGATAAAGAGACATAAGACTCAATTGTAAACTATCATAGAGTGCATAGGTATGAGATAACATAGACCTGTAACCTTAATAGTAACAGGCTGCAGTAGATCTTGTCAAACAAGTATACTAGAAAGTTGCAATGACTAGTATGGAGGGATCAACAATATCAACATAGTGATCCCTACACCAACTACGGAAGAGCCTCCACTTTGGCCGCATAGTATAGCGAAGAAGAGGTTCTCCTACAGTAAAAAATCGCGTCCAAAGCTCGTCCAGTACAATGCTTACAATGCAATAAGGACCACACAACAGAATACGTGAAGGTTGAGACCTTGCGGGTTGTGATGAAGATGACATGATTTTCCCCAGCGAAAGAAGATCCTCTCATAGAGGAAGTTTTCGCGTTAAGTCCCACAGTAGACATCTGAGTAAATTTACCCACAGTCTCTGTGAAGACAGAGATGCTATCAACAGAAATGTATTGTGGTTGTTTATCTTAGCAATACTTGCTGAAACAACAGCGCAGGAGGATACGCATATCCTATCATTCCGTCCTATTAGATCAATAGAGCGTTAACAACATAAGCTCAGAGATCCAGACATGCAAACACATACGTTTGCAATTGATTAGCAAGTTGTGTCGTAAAAAATTATCATTGGGCGATGCCATTGATAGCAAATCTGATTGAATACTTGTTTGTTGCGAGTCCATTCTGACAGCAACAAGCGACCCATACGTGAAAGGGAGTCCGCTAATACAATCAGACGACCCGGAATATGATGGACCAAAGCAGAACTTGGTGTACTATAACAAACGGAAGGATTCTTTCCGTTAAATTGAATAACGGAATCGAATGAGTGCCTCCCTGGTTCCGGAGATACGCAACCACTGTCGTATTATCGGACAGGACTTGGACATGCGTTTCTGAATAATGTTCATCCAATGACATAAAGCAAGCCTAAATAACATTATTCCGTGGAAGATAAGTGCTTGCCTAGAGACTGCAGAACCCAAAGACCCTGGCACTTCGAATCCGTTGGGATCAATACTGTACCCCAACCCGTTTGACTGGCAACCGTCATAATTATAAAACTCGGATCCGGCAACTGCAGTGGCACTCTCTGAGTCAACCACCGAATGTTTGCCCCAGTCTGAATCTCTTGCTACACTTGATAGACAAGAGAACGTGTATATCGAGCAAGTCATGGATTGCTGAAAAGTTGCCGTCGAAGAGAAGCTTCTCCGAGACCGAAGCGACTCTGAGAGAGTTCTTCACCTTACTATCCATGTGCGTGGATGTAGCTAGGGCTGCGTCACGTCTAACCAACTCCAGGTTGCCACTGAAGGGCGGAGTTATACGTGGAAAAACTACTGCCCTTGAAAGAAATCACATTGAGGATCATATCCCGGAATTCTTTCTCTTGAAGACGTAATGATAACGCCTCAGTAAGGTGGACTACGTATGATAAAGCGTCTAAGTTAAGTCTATTAGACATCATTGTCGTTTCCAACACAGTGGTTGGAAAATCGTCAAAGGCCGTCGAACCTACTAGGGTCCTCTTAGGCAATTGGCGTATTTACATGAGCACTTTTCCGCTAGCTCTTCATTAATTGTGATGTCTTTTGGAAGACATCACGGATACATCACCCTAATCTTGATCGTCTGAAATAGAAATTGATAAAGTAGAGTGACCCTGCGGGGAAAGGACCGGAATGTCCAATTCCCCACTAACATACCGTGACACACGCTTCCCATGTTGTCATCGAAATTATCACATACAGAACAGGTGTTAGTGCGAGTACACTGACTACATATACAATGATTATAAAAGTCAGAGGAAGATTTCCTCTTATTACAATTGACCAAAATCCTTTCAATGTGAAAAGAAAACAAAGTCCTAGTACTCGCACCAACCCCTGACAATCAAAATACATAATAATATGATCCATTAACATAGAAAAAATAATTGAAATCAAAAAATTTTGAAAAAATATTTTTTCAGAACAGCCCAAATTTCTGAAAAGTAATGTTGAGCCCCAATGGATCCCAAGCCTAAGTGTGGACAAAAATTTTAAAAATATTTTAAACAATTTATGCAACACTTACGAACAATAATAATGTATCTAGTTATGATTAAATTAACATCAAGATATTATTTTCAAGAAATCCCCTCTCACACAGAGGGCTGTTGTAAATGTAAACAATAAGTGTAAAAACACTAGAATAAGACTCCAGGCACCCTGGCCCGAAATCATTTACCAATAATACACCATCTGATGCAAAACAGAGACTTCCAGGGAAGAAACTGTAGAACATCAGATGTTAGATGCAGAACACTACGCCTAACCACCCGTAGATGAAGACGTAAACATGGGGAAAAGAACAGAATTCATTCTGTTATTCAGCTAAAACTCCCAAGAAATTTTAGTAATAAAATTACAGAAAATATGCCAAAAGCATGGGAGAATAGCAAGAGGGGACTTAAAGGAAAGGGAGAGAGGAAAACACTGAACAAACAGTGTAACTTGATAACAAGAATGACAACAAAATGGCTGTTGCCTCAAAAATAGGTAACTTAACATAATTTCATTAAAAAATTTTAAGTTACAGCCCTGATAATTTTCTGTCACACATTTTTCCTCTCCTCCTTCTATATCCTCCTTAGAATCACCATTTCTCTAATATTTATGTGTCTGGCATCATTTAAACTGAGATTTACAAGCACAAAGATCAGTCAGATGTTAACTGATGAAGGGCCAAACTAAGAATGATTAATGGTGCCAATTTCAGAACGTCCTTGACACTGCGCATGCGCAGTAGAGGTGAAGTGTGGAGGGCCATTCAGGACATGTTTTCTTTGGTTTTAGATGCAAATTTTGGGGATTGGGGGGCAAAATTTGTGTTTGGCCCTATATTTTAAGAGTTAGCACCAGCTATGTCTGGGTCATTGGTACAGTAAAAAATATGATAGCTTCCATCTAGAGGTCACCCCAAACAAGCATACCAAGTTTCAAAGCGATCAAATCATAAATTTGCCCTGCAGGGTGTGCCAAAGGGAAATATTGACGTATAACTGCGCTAAGTTCATTAACAGGCATTTCCAATCACAACTATTTTTGACAGAAATGGAAGAAAATCGACAGCTCCCATCTAAAGGTCACCTCAAATAAGCATACTATGTTTCAAAGTGATCCGATCATAAATGCGACCTGTGCGACGTGCCAAAGGAATTGTGGATGTATGTACGCCGACGGACGAGAAGGGACAGCAATAGCTCAGCTTGACTTTGTCAAGTTGAGCTAATAAAACTTTAAAAAAAATCCATCCCTCTGTCACTGATTTGAAAAACAAATGTCTGGTGCAATTACAGGAAAGTGGTAAAACACTCATAAAAATGCATATAAATGAGTTCAGAAAGCAATTCAATAAATACCAGACATTTTCAAAACAAACATGGGATGCATGTAAAATAAAATTTACCTTACCAAACTAACACAAAACTCTCATCTTTATTTACTTTCTGCAATGCCAAAAAATCTTGAAAAAAATACATATGGAAGAGTGTAGATCTATTAAATTCACAATGTATGCTAAGAATGAATAATAAGACAAATCAAACAGTATGATTTTGAGAAAAGAGATGATGATAGCATATCGACCAGAAAACGAAGTAAGTCAGCTTCAAGAAGGAACAGTAACTGAAATGATGTGCAAAAAACTCTGTTCATAAGTCCTGTTAAAGGTTGAAGGATCAGAGAAAACAGCAACTCCCCACATCAGACTGCTTCAGAATGATGTCAGTCCCTAAAGAGATCTGTATTGGGAAAGAAAGCAAGGTGCAATGCCACCGGTATCCCCCGGTGAACTGCACTAAGTTCAAAGGTCATTGCCAATGGCAATGTTTTTGATGAAAATGGTAGAAAATCGATGGCTACCATCTAGAGGTCACCCCAAGTTTCAAAGAGACCATAAATGAAACCTATGCCAAAGGAAATTGTGGACATACATACATTTGTAGTATGTATGTACGTACACCTCATACTAGAAGTTATGGCAATAGCTCAGCTTGACTTCATCAAGTTGAGCTAAAAATCATGTGCACAGCCCATTAACCTTCATACCCCCCTTTTCCTTGTATCTTCTGGAAAAATGTTGCTGTGGCAACATGACCAGCGGCAGAGTGTCCAGCTACCAAATATCAGGTGGCAAAATACTGGATCATTAAGAAAGCAAAAAGTTCACAGTTGGCATGTGATGCAACGTCCCAGAATCACTAGGGCTGTCTTGATTAATCGGTTAATCGATTGTTGATCGGTCATGGCGAAATCGATTAGTATTTTTCGTTGTCAAATAATCGGTAAATTATATCCCATTTTAGACGTTTAATAATTAAAAGAAAATATGTTGGAAACACTATTGTTTCTAAAGGTAAAGAGTTAAGAACATCGATGTTAAACCCCAAGAAGCTATTGGAAGCATTTGTCTTTCAGGTACATTCATCAAAGCTTTGATGTTCTGAACTTTTGAACCGTCAAGTGTAATAATCAAGACCGGTCGGCAGTTGCGAAGTTCGCAACTGCCGACCGGTCTTGATTACTACACTGGCGGTTCAAAAGTTCAGAACATCAAAGCTTTGAATCTAACTAAAAGAGGATCATCTTCATTGTTTACTTGAGGTAGGTCAACTCACTTCAACTTCATTTTTATCGACTTCAAAGAGAAGGAGATGGGGGGTCATCTAGGTACGATCAATCGATTATCGTCGATTATCTGCGACGATTAATTGAATCCTAAATTAAAAAATCGTGACAGCCCTAAGAATCACACACTCAAACTTCACAGATTGCACACCAGCCACTACTACAGGAAGCACCCAGATCATTGGCCAAATGGTCACCCATCCAAAGATTAACCAGGTTCAACGTTGCTTAATTTTGATGATTTAACGAGAACTGGTCCCGCTTCACCAGTGCTCCAAGTACCAGACTGAGGGTGGTGGACTGGTCCACAGCAGTGCAGCAGGGCCAGTCCAGTCTACTACAGCACTGAACAGACCGGTCCAAATCCTTTGGTGCGCAACCTTATTAACTTGATAGACAATTGCAGGAGGATGCACAGACAAATGATCTTGTTGATTTACTATGAATTTTGTTATATTTACAAAGATTCATTTAAAAGTTTTGTTGGATAATGAATATCTTTTCTGATGTGATTCGTGATTTGCATGAATGCATGAAGTACAATTCAAATGGCTCTACATTAAAACTCACAAATTCTTGATCACTAACCAATGTACTATTTTTTTTATGCCTTTACATTGAAAGTATTGTACAGTATAGAAAGAAAATATATTTGTATCCCCTTCTTTCACTGAGGCACTGAAGGAAACACTGTTAAGATTCTCTATGTTGTACAGACCTGGGATATTAGGCGCTCTGCCTTCTTTAAATTTCCCTCGATGGAAGCCCTGTGGAGCGGAGTTTCACCCTTCTCATTTCTCTGCAATACAAAACCAACTGGTTAAAAAGTTTAAAAATATAAATGAATGCTCACACCATTTTATTCACATTAGCCCTTAAAGGCCCATGCCACGTTTTACATCCTCAGAACGGGTATTCTTAATATGCAATCATGAGGAGATCCTGCTGAAAATAGACATATTGCCTTGGCAGTGGTTTCTAGTCAAGTCTTGGCTGCCTAAATGGGCAGTCTAGACATGACTATAAGACACTGCTTAGCTACTGGAAATGCACAAGTGGTGGTCTAGAAATCTGTACAGCTCTCAAGGGTTAATCGCATCCATAATTTCCCAACAATGCCTGAATATTTTCAGTTAACTTGTTAAATACCAAAGAGAGTAAGTGATTCAAATTTGTACGAAAAACTGGCTAAACTATTACCCTTCAGGAAAGTAGAAAAGCTATTTATCCCCTCTCACCCCTGAAGACACGGTAGTTCTGTAACTCTAGACTTCATGGGTGTTTAATACAATTAAATCCTGAAATTAGTTTTGAGAACTCTTTTGGTTTTAGAGGTTGATTATTATTCAAACATTAAATTTCAATGTATTCAAGGATGAAAGAGAAAATTAATAATTCATCATCCAGTAAGATGTACACCCAGGGGTCAGCCTGGCAGCTGATTTTAGGGAGAAGTGACTTCTCCCTCCAGAGACTTTAGGGAGAAGTCAGGGGCCAGGAAGGAGAAGTCAGTGGACATGAGGGAGAAATAAAAAAAAAACATAAAATGTATATGACAATGACAAAATAAATGTACATAGAGGACACAATTGTGGAGAAAAAAATAAATAAAAGTTATACTAACATACATACACACACAAAACTAAGTCATGTAGGTTAAAATCCTCCCCTCTCCCCTACAAAAATTGTCATTCATGGTTTCCGAATACCCTAACTCTTTCCCTAACAGTGATGACTAGGGTTACCATGCAGTTTATTTTGTATTTGCCTCAATGCAGTGGATTTGAAATTTAGCATTACCCATAGTGAGAGTATTCTTCTCTGTAATACAAGGCATATTCTTTTAAAAAAAATATTTAAAGTATTTAAAATAAATTTATTTAAAGTACTTAAAATAAATTTCAAGTTCACATAAGAAGCTGGGTCATTCATGGTTTCTGAATGTCTTAATATGAACAAATTTCTCTATCCCATTACCTGTTAACTCTTGGCACTCTGCACAAGCCTTCAATTCCAAGAGTGTCTGCCACTGGACAAAATGAAGGATTTCAGTAGTTTTTTATGGTGGGCGTTTTCAAACATATTTAACTTTTTTGTTTTCGAAAATACAGAAAAAAACTTTATATGAAAGTTGTTCAGTAAACAACAGGGAATAACAATGTGCCATTCTTTTTACAATATATACTACTCAAAGTTTGCTAAGCACCAAATATTTGACACATCATTGTGAAATTTGCTTGTGACATATTTGCGATATTTTTGGTGGATATGATTGGGGAATGTATTGAGATGGTCCCCAGTGTTTACATTAGCTATCTTGACAGGCAGACTTTTCGTGACAGTCATGGAAAGCATTTTCATGATGTTTTCGTGTACTGTCTATATGTACATGACATGTGTAGGGTATTCAATCTTCATTGCAACCACAAACCCTTGTGATTTAATGATTGAATATGGCAAATGCAAAGGTAAGAAGACATTTGTCTGAAGCAGAAATGTGGCAGTCTGTAGGGATGGTGGAGCAAGGGGCTACCTATCATCAGGTTGGTGAAGCCCTTGGTGTGCAGCATACAGTGATCACCAGAGCCTGGGCAAGATTTCAGCAGTATGGCACACCAGTAAGACAGCATGGTGATGGCAGAGACAGGGCAACATCTGCAGCAGCTGAAGACCAGTTTTTGATCATTCAGGCCCGTAGGAACTGCTTTGCCACAGCAACACAGCTTCGCAGTGACCTTCAGAATGCATCCAGGGTAAATGTTTTGATGCAGACTATCCGGTCAAGGTTGTACGAAGGTGGTCAGCTATCGAGAAGACCATGTATTCGCATTCTGCTGTCCCAGAACCACTGCCAGGCACAATATGAATGGACCACGGACCACGTTGGATAGATCAGAGAAGATTGGCGACCTGTCCTTTTTACAGATGAGTCAAGGTACTGCCTAGACAACACAGATAGATGTTCTAGGGTATGGAGAAGACCAGTATAGCGATTCCATGCAGCCAACATTGCTGAGCATGACCGCTATGGTGGAGGGTCAATCATGGTCTGGGGTGGCATCAGCAGGGATGGACGTACAGTGCTCTGTGTCCTTGAATGTGGTACATTGACTGCACAGCAGTATATTCATGAGATCCTGGTTGTCCACGTCAGATTGTATGCAGGTGCAGTGGGTGATTCTGATGGACGATAATGCCCGTCCTCATGTTGCCCATGTTTTCGGAGAGTACCGACAGAGGGAGGGGACTGAGCTTATGGACTGGCCAGCAAGATCCCCTAACCTCAACCCAATTGAACATGCCAAGAATGAGTTGCAGCTTGCAATTTCAGCCTGTCCAGTCCAGCCAAGAAGTGTGCAGGAGCTTGGTGCCATGCTGGTCCAAGAATGGAACAACATCCCATAAAAGGTCCACCATGAACCTGATTGGGAGCATAAGAAGGCATTGTCAAGCTGTAATTAACAGTAATGGGTCTCATACTTGATACTGAACCCATACCAGTTCGCTCCGTCAACCTTTTGGCAAACTGAAAAATGTCCACTTTTCCAATAATATCCATTTTCCACGGTTATCGTATTCAAAAGCTAAAAATAATGTCAAACACAAATGAAATCTTCATTTCTGTACCTAAATCATTAAAGATATAACTAAATAAAACATATATGCACTTTTCATTACAATATTTCAACTAACACAAAAACAGGTAGTTGGATATACTTGGTGCTTAGCAAACTTTGAGAAGTATATGCCGCCTAGTGACTATTTTTTCAGAAAAATTTTCAAAAAATTCTTACAACACAGCAAATGTCTTATGCTAAAATTTTTTTATTTTTGAAAATAATCCCAACACTGAGTGCTGCATTTGTGCAGTATTAAATTTGGCACATTTTGATGTTAGAGTTTTTCCTTTATGGTAAGTTGTTTTTTTTCAGCGGTAGATTTTACATGATGGTGAATTGGAGAAAATTTGATTTTTTTTCAGAGCTGAGTATTATTGAAAGAAAATCAGAGATATTACTTTTTCATGTTGTTTCTGGCATTAGGTGCTGAGTATATTCGATTCTAAGACTCAGATACTGGTACATGTACTGTGTTTCCAAACTTGGCAAAGAACTACCAACAAACTTTCAGTTAACCCCTCACCTAACACAGTGTTTTGAAAACACGATGTTGTCTGCTCTAAAAATAATATTAAATTGTTCAATTTTTTTCTTGTTCCAGTAGGGGGTTATATGTTATGGTATGGAAGAAAAGAAATAAAAAATTAATTAAATTGTGAAGAAGTTACTGACTTATTTTTCTCCTTCCAGCATTGAATGCACTGTACAGGAAATTCCAAAGAACGCTGAAGATTATTCAGTCCATAATTTGCAAAAAATGTTTTTGTTTTATGTGACAGGAAATTCCAAAGAAAATGATAAATTTAAAGTAATTTGTATATTTTTTATACTTACCAATGGCCCAGACATAGCTGGTGCACCCTCAATATTATTAAGGGCCAAACACAAATTTTGAACCCCCCCAATCCTCCAAATTTGCATACTACACTAAAAATGAAAAGTCCTATCTGGCCCTCCATACTTTTAGTATTTGTGCATGCACAGTACCCAGGAGAGACCGGATAGTTGTGCCTACTAATGTTATAACTCAGCAGGGAGGTATCAGGCCTGGCAATCTAGAAAATCAAGGAGTGCAAAACAGTTGCCCTCCTTAGATTGCTTGGGAGTGCAATTGCACCTGAAATTTTCAATGCAAAAACTTGTATGCTATTTTGGTTATATTCACTTCAAAGGATTAATATTGCGACTGAAAAATTGTACTACATTCAGCTAAATAGTGGAAAAACTGGGACACACATTTTCTCATTATTCAAAATGTTGCATTCAATTCTTATGTGACTGTCTTCTACACTGAAAATGTATCAAAATGCAACACAGAATGGGTCATGAATTATTGCGAATCAATGCAATATTGACAAATCCTACCCCGTGTCCCAATGTGTTCTCTGTGCCAGTAGACACAGAGAACACATTGGAACTCAGAGGACAAAATGATAATAGATTTTAAAGGCAGTCCCAAACAGGTCAGGTCTGGAATTCCAGAACAAGGGGTGCAAAAAATTGCCCTCCTCAGTTTTTTTCTAGACTTGCAGCACTCCTAAAGAAGCCCAGGCCTGAGGTATGAGTGCCCACTCATGGGAGGGCCATCCCCATCTGGGCCATTGGTAAGTATAAAAAATATACAAATTACTTTAAATTTATCATATTTTTATACTAAAACCACTGGCCCAGACTTAGCAGAATCGTAAAAAGGCAGGAGGGCCTAGGACTTAAAGGAATAGCAGACCAAATTCAGCTCCTTACCTTGCATTAGGACTCCCAAAGTGAAAAGGAGATTAAAAATTTAAGGAATTACCTATGTGTCTCTCTATACAACAACAGAGAAAACATTCCACTGAAATAAGGAGCAATATCCAAGTAATTCCCCGTTACTTAGCATAAATGATTATGCTAATTGGGAGCAGCAAGCCCCCACTTTTAAGGTTAGTTCGGAATAAGACAATTAAAATCAGGAACAGCATATCCTAGAGTGAGAGACTTACGCCCACAAACATACGTCATATATAATGTAAAAAGCTGGACATAAGATCAGAATAATCTACAGATGATGACAGCTTCACCCAGAGTCTCACATTAAGTATGAAGCCAGAAGAGGTAAAGAGAAATCACCCCTCCCTTCCTTTTTTTGAGGAATAGTCTTCAAAACAACGAGGAAACCCACAGGCGACCACATTCAGGTGTACAATTAATTCCAATAATGAACCTCCAAATTGTAACCATTCAATACTATGAGAAAAGGAATTCCCCTTGTGTACCATTTCCAATTGAAGACTAGATTCAAAACATGCAACAGGATACGACTAAAAAACCTGTCATGGACCGTTCCCAAATAATCCATTTGTTCCCTAGGCCCGTTATAACCAATGACTGTTCGGTGAAAGAATATACCACTCCAAATAATGAAGTCAAAAAAAGAGAACGTGTGCATAGACGGCCTGTTAGAGACTCCATAACTGATCCAACTAGCCCCCAAATTCTCATAAGCTCTATACTAACGCAGAGCCAGAATTTAAGAGAATCTATTCAATAATACGTCTGCCTAATAATAAATACATATTATGCACGCATTCGTCATAATCCTGCATGTACTCTCATCTGAATACAGCCTGTATCAATGGCGTGACCAAACGATCAAAATCTAACCAGGAAACTGTAGGAATAAAACAACGTTAATACGATTTACCTGAGGAATAGACTCAAAAGCAGACAACTCTGAGCAAAACTTCTCAAGAGTGGAATAATTGCCACATCTGGAGAATGTTTTCCAGATAACCAACATGCCTGTCACACAGGTACACAAAGGCTAGCAATATCAACCGAATGTATTCATGAAAGAAATCAGGATCCAAAAACAGTTACTGTTCAGGAATCATATGCTCATACACAACTTATGAATGACCAACCACAAGAAGCAAATCCACTAAAGAGTGGATGCACCCCTGATGTCGTCGTTAGATTACAACCCACCAAACGAAGAGCAATGAAAAACATGCATATAACTGAATGCATACAAGGCTTACAGGAAGTAAACTAAGTCCAGCCCTGTAATCACCTCTTAACATATTGGTGGGGTGGGGGGAGGGGGGAAGGAGTGGCAGGGGTCGACAAATAAATCATATCAAGCCCCCCTCACCCGCATTACTTGAATCAAAGGATAAGTGAGGCCGGTGTAGTAATACTAAAGCCTGGAACTGTGACAAATTCCTTTATCACTATAGGAAAAAGAAATTTCACATTACCTTCCCAAAGCTAAATTGCTGCTGCTATTCTCAATAAAGAGTAATACAGCTAAAAAGATTATAGTCAAAGCAAGCATAATGACACTAACACAGCGCGACTCGTAATGATTTAGTTTTAGTTATCTAAAATAGTATGAAAACCGTGGGGCTCCCTCACATCTGACCGACTCCATAATGCCACTAAGGACGGAGAGAGATGTGATGAACAGTGCACTATTGCAAGGAATATACCCACTGAAACACTTCGAACAGCGGCGACATATCCCTTGAAATCAAGACAGTATGCCATGGCACCAAATAATACACCATATAGACATAATACCAATCCACCGACTGGAAATATAATTCACAATAGATTGGATAAAAAATGAGGCGGGTGAAGAAAAACTATGTTCTGGCCCCCGATCATAAAAACCTAGATGAACTGCTTGCACCTCGTTCCGATTATAACAGGAAATATATTCCCAAAAAGGAGTTTACTACAAGCATTCAAAGAACACTCAAGAATCAATAGGTTAATATGGCATCATCAATAGGGCTAAAAGCCTCAGACAACCAACACAAAAACAATACCGTTAAGGAGAGAACAACCTATTCTCTTGTAGAAGTATCTTGTCTGATAATAATAACTCCAAATTCCGCTGACTAACCTATTGAGAAACTTGTAGGCTAATCCCCTTTGCGTGCGTTTCCATGTAAGAAGAAGCCAAAACCACAACCAACCCCGGCTGCAGTGTGGAAGGAACATCCCGACGCATGTTCTGACTCACTGTAGTTTCTGGCAATGGACACAGTTCACTCCGACTGCTAACGGAATGGAGAGAGTTTTCCAAATCGCGATCTGTCCCCAGATCTCACCGAGCATTCCAGAGAGAAACTTTTAGGCTTCTTCTCCTTTTGTCATCGTCGCTGGGTGAGCTTTATATTATGAGGTGCTTGCTCTACCCATGTTATATTACTCAACCGCAGCGAGCCTACCCGGCATCCCATATAGGGATGACCACTTCACCAGTCGAGCTAGCTGCATGCAGAGGATTAAGCGAACTAACTAGAGATCTCAATCCTGTGCTAAATATCCTGAGCACCTTGGCAGCTAGCTCTGTTTTACTCATCAGAGCGAGGACCATTAGAGTGTGACGATGGCAGCACGTAATGGACAGGTGTCAAAAGTACCATCACCATGTTCTAGTTCCTCTGAAAAAGAGACTGAAAGACTAGTATTAGCCAGTGGTGAGAGCTCCTACATCAGAACTTCACCGCCCACCACACAGGTCAACACCCGTTTCCAACGTTCGCATCCCATAGTACAAGTACTGAAGGAGTGTCGTGACTACCGACAAAACAATAGGCATTAAATCCGAGGCTTGCTGGCCTTACACTAAGTACCAATTACTATAATAATTACAATAATAATGAAGCCAAAATCATGCACTCCCAATAATACATAATAAACATCGCAAGGATACATAACACAGATAATCACAAAAATTTTCAAAATAAATTAAAAATAAAAAAAAAAAATTTCAAAAAGTTTTGAATGAAGCCTTAGCATAAGTGTGGACAAGCACTACCTAATTAAAGCTAACCTACTGGATTAAAGTATAATATGTATCTTAATGGAAAATGAATGTCAATGACCCTGTAGCTTAATTTGTTTTTGTGTTGTGTTTGATGAAAAAGATAATGTTCAATGTTTATGAAAGGATTATGAAAAAAGACAAGAATTGTGATAATTGGGAATATGTTAATTTCTGTTCCGTGTATGCTATGTTCTCAATAAAAACAGTATGAGGTGTAGACTGTACAAAAGAACTGAGAGGTGGGTTAATGTGGCCCTCACAGTTAATGTATGTGGCCCTCACAGTTAATGTATGTAGCCCTCACAGTTAATGTATGTCAACAAAAGTTACCAAGTTACAGTGAAATTATTCCAAAACAAGTTATTCTATCAAGATGCAATGAAATCCTTTCATAAATACGGCCTGTAGACTGTGTTAAAGGTTTTCGGGTTTTGGGCAAGAGCAGCCATCATGGTTGAATGATCATGACCAAAAGGGGACGTTCTCATCTAGGCATTATCTGGAGTCATCCTACCAAATTACAATGAAATCCCTTCATAAATTCAACCTGTAGACTGTGCTAAAAGTTTTCGGGCTTTGGACTCCTGTAGCCATGACAGTTGACCAATCACAACGAAAAAGGGACATTCTCATTTAGACATTATATGGAGTCAACCTACCAAGTTACAATGAAATCCCTCAATAAATACGACCTGTAGAGACTGCGCTAAAGGTTTTCAGGTTTTGAGCTCGGTTAGTCGTCACGGCTGACATATCGCGACCAAATGGGGAAGTTCTCATCTAGACATCATACGGAGCCATCCTTCCAAGTTACAATGAAATCCCTCCATACTGAATATGACCTGTAGACTGTGCTAAAAATTTTAGGTTTTGGGCTTAGTCAAGGTTGACAGATCATGACTAAAAGGGGAACATTCTCATCTAGATATTATAGTTAGGCATCCTACCAAGTTACAATGAAATCCCTTCACAAATACGACCTGTAGACTGTGCTAAAGGTTTTCAGGTTTTGAGCTCGAGCAGCCATCATTATACAGTTGACAGATCACGACCAAAAGGAGTCGTTCTCATGTAGGTATTATCTGGTGTCATCCTACCAAGTTACAATGAAATCCCTTCATAAATACAACCTGTAGACTGTGCTAAAGGTTTTCAAGCTTCGGGCCCCAGTAGCCGTGACAGTTGACCAATTGCGACCAAAAGGGAATGTTCTCATCTAGACATTATATCGAGTGATCCTACCAATGTACATTGGAATCCCTCCATAAATACAGCCTGTAGACTGTGCTAAAGGTTTTTTGGTTTTGGGCTCGGACAGCCATCACGGCTGAATGATCGCGACCAAAAGGGGACATTCTCATCTAGACATTATATGGAGTCAACCGCCCAAGTTACGATGAAATCCCTCAATAAATTCGACCTGTAGACTGTCCTAAAGGTGTTGGGGTTTTGGGCTCAGGCAGTCATCACAGTTGACAGGTCGTGACCAAATGGGGAAGTTCTCATCTAGACATCATACGGAGACATCCTACCAAAAGTTACAATAAAATCCCTCCATATTAAATATGACCTGAAGACTGTGCTAAAAGTTTTGGGGTTTAGGGCTTGGGCAGCTGTCATGGTTGACAGATCATGACCAGAAGGAGATGTTCTCATCCAGATATTATACAATGAAATCCCTTCATAAATACGACCTGTAGACTGTGCTAAAGGTTTTCGGGTTTTGGGCTTGGGCAGCCATCACGGTTGACCGATCACAACCAAAAGGGGACATTCTCATCTAGACATGACCTCAAACCTGCATATGAAATTTTATGATGATCAGACAAGAATTACGCGGTGTAGCCTGTGCTAAATGACAATGTGCACAGACTAACAGACTTCCTCATGCATGATGGCAATAGCATATCTTGACTTTGTCAAGTTAAGCTAAAAACAATATTTGTTTTTAACTAAACACTGAATTAATACGAATCCAAAACGTTATGGAACAGATGTCAAGAGGAAAAAATGGAGACTAACCAATAACAGCCACAACAAAGGCCTAAAGACAGTAACCAAACAACAACCACCTGATGCAAAGCTAGATCTTCAGATGAAGTTAAAACAAAGCATCTGGTAGAAGATGCAAGAATACAAAATGTCCTTAACAGTAATTAACAGGAAGTAAACATAGGGCATAAGTGGCATACCTATTCCATTTTACAAGTTAAACTCCCAAAAGTTTAATAAAAAATTCTTCAATAAAAAAGCCAAAAGAGCTTGGGAGTATAACAGGAGGGTTCAGGAGAGGGAAGGGAAGTAATATTAACAAAACAACAGTGAAGTCATATTATAATGACGACTTTCAGAAGATTATCCCAAAATTTGGAAACATGAATAATTTTGCATTAAAACTAGAGGTACTGTGAGCAAACTCACAAAGTGACCCCCCCCCCCCCCCCCCCCCCCGCACCTGAAATGTATAAGTTAGATTACCTCCCCTTGGAAATGTCAGAATGGAATTATATTGCTTCATGCACATCTTCATATGGAGTTCTTCCATTGTGTAAAGTTCCATGAAAATTCTTCAAACAGTTTAGGAGGAGTTGCGCTTACAAGGATGGTCAGACAGAAAGATTATCTCCCCTTGGAAATGTCAGAACGGAATTATATTGCTTCATGCACATCTTCATATGGAGTTCTTCCATTGTGTAAAGTTTCATGAAAATTCGTCAAACGGTTTAGGAGGAGTGGCACTTACAAGGATGGTCAGACGGACAGATTATCTCCCCTTGGAAATGTCAGAATGGAATTGTATTGCTTCATGCACATCTCCATATGGAGTTCTTCCATTGTGTAAAGTTTCATGAAAATTCTTCAAACGGTTTAGGAGGAGTTGCGCTTATGAGGATGGACAGACGGACGGACAGGGTGATTCCTATATACCCCCCAAACTTTGTTTGCGGGAGGTATAATTATCAAGTTACAGCCCTGAACATCCAATACCACCGTTATTCACTTCCAGCATCCTGCTACACTGTTGATTCCTTGTAAACCATCATTGATTTGTGTCTAGCTCTTCAATGAAAGTGTCAATGACACTGTAGCTTAACTTGTTTAAGACATGTACATGTTTAGTATGTGACACAGCAATGACAAACATCTAGGTAATGACCTGATAACCAAGGTTCATGTAAAGTATTGTAACGATCTGTACATAAATGCTGACCGTAGCCTGTAACAAATATATAGGTAAAGTATTGTAAAAGAGGGGTGACAGTTAGATGTTAAACTAGAAAAGAAATCTTCGAGTCACAGAGTGGGTCTGACTGAACCCCAAAATATTTGTTCTCATAGCACAGTGATAACAAAGGTACCCAAAAACACTCGTTCCTGTCACAAGGTGATTACAAAGGTACCCCAAGAAGTTTCGTGACGATCAGTTCATAAGTAAAGACTCTAGCCTGAGCTGTATTGACATGTGCACTTACTGTGTATAAGTAGCACTGAACAAATCAAAGTTCATCTAATTTGCATAATTTCTGCACGAGAAAAAAACCTGTATTATATTCATGTATTCCATGTTACTAAACATTCCTACAGGAATTTATTCAAATCAGAACTTTCATACAGAAGTTCTGTACAAAAAACTGATTGCACTAATTTTAGTACAAAAAGGCTGCTGGTGGCCATCTTGAATTTTGGATCTCACCCAAAAACACTTGTTCTCGTCCCAAGGTGATAACAAAGGTACCCAAGAAGTTTCGTAAAGATTGGTTAATAAATACAGCCTCCAGCCCTAGCCATATTGACATGTGCACTTACAGTGTATAAGTAGTACTGAATAAATCAAACTTCATCTAATTTGCATAATTTCTGCACGAGAAAAACCCTGTATTATATGTGATGTTTTCCACGTTACTAAACATTCATACAAAAATGTATTCAAATAAGAGCTTTCATACAGAAGTTCTGTACAAAAGACTGATTGCACTAATTTTGGTACAAAATAGCCGCTGGCGCCCAACTTGAATTTTGGACTGCACCCCAAAAACACTCGTTCTCGTCCCACAGTGATAACAAAGGTATCCAAGAAGTTATGTAAAGATTGGTTCATAAATACAGCCTCAAGCCTGAGCCGTATAGAAGTTGTGTACAAAAAACTGTTTGGACCTAATTTTGGTACAAAATGGCCACTGGCAGCCATCTCGAATTTTGGACCGCACCCAGAAACACTCCTTCTCGTCCCAAGGTGATAACAAAGGTACCTAAGAAGTTTCGTGAAGATCGGTTCATAAATGCAGACTCCAGCCCGAGCCGTAATGACATGTCTACTTATTGTGTATAAGTAATTTTTGCACCAGAAAAAAAAACTTATTATATGTGATGTATTCCATGTTACTAAACATTCATACAAAAATTTATTCAAATCAGAACTTTCATACAGAAGTTCTTTACAAAAAACTGATTGCACTAACTAAAGTACAAAATGGCTGCTGGTGGCCATCTTGAATTTTGGACCGCACCCAAAACCATTCGTTCTCATCCCAAGGTGATAACAAAGGTACCCAAGAAGTTTCGTAAAGATCAGTACATAAATACAGCCTCCAGCCTGAGCCGTATTGGCATTTGCAGTTACAGTGCTGAAAGTAACATTAAATAGATCAAAGTTAGTCTAATTGGCATAATTTATGCATGAGAAAAAAAACCTGTATTATATGTGATGTATCCCATGATACTAAACATTCACACAAAAAATTATTCAAATCGGCGCTTTCATATGGAAGTTCTGCGCAAAAAGCTGAATGCACCTAATTTTGTACAAAATAGCTGCCAGTGGCCATCTTGAATTTCAGACTGGACCCAAAAAACACTCATTCTCGTCCCACGGTGATAACAAAGGTACCCAAGAAGTTTCGTAAAGATCGGTTCATAAATACGGCCTCTAGCCCGAGCTGTATAGGCATTTGCACTTACAGTGCTGAAAGTAACACTAAATAAATCAAAGTTAGTCTTATTTGCATAATTTACGCACAAGAAAAAAACCGTATTATATGTGAAGTATCCCGTGGTACTAAAAATTCATACAAAAAATTGTTCAAATCAGAGCTTTCATATGGAAGTTCTATGCAAAAATCTGATTGCACCTAATTTTGTATAAAATGGCTGCCAGAAGTTTGGACCGGACCCCAAAACACTCGTTCTCGTCTCACGGTGACAACAAAGGTACCCAAGAAGTTTCGTAAAAATCGATTCATAAATACGGCCTCTAGCCCGAGCCGTGTGTACGGCATGATAGACGGACAGACAGATGGACGACGGGCCATGACAATACCTCAAATTTGGCTTTACTAAAGTTGAGCTAAAAATGAGAATTTATTGCACAGATGTCAGTTCAAATGATTACTAACTTTGTCCAAACAAAAGAATGTTGGCACCAATTCCAGTCACTTCCTGGGTACTGCACATACGCAAGTACAAAGAGTATGGAGGGCCAGATAAGACTTTTAATTTTCAGTATTGTATGCAAATTTGAGGGATTGGTGGGGGGGAGGGGGGGGTCAAAATCTGTGTTTGGCCCTTAATAATATTGAGGTTGCATCAGCTAAGTGCAGGCCATTGGTTTTAGTATAAAAATATTGTTTTTGAAAATTATTTACATTTTCTGTTTGAAACACTGTTTACAAATATTTTCGTTTCCTGCAGTTAGGCTTCATTCTATAGGGTTCCCAAACATACCAAGAAAAAAAATTCTATACTTTTTCCAGACCCTCCTCTATTTTTTCCATCCCCTTCACAGCCATCACAGTGTTGTTTTTTAACCTCTAGGGTGACCAGATAAATCAAAAATATATCTTACAAAACACCTACATGTACATGCAATGTGTTGGACTTTAACCTTACTGCCAGATCTCTGGAGTTTTACCACCCTACAGCAATCATCACAACTAATGTCATGAACCAAAACTATTAAATTCTTTAGTAACAAGTCAATCAACAACTGTTGGTTGTGCTGCAGGGTTTTTGTGTGTGTGTGTGTGGTTTTTTTTAGCATTTTTGTTCCAAAATAGTGTTTTTTGGAGGCCATGTGTCTTGTTAATGACGGTTCCCCTGTATTTCAGACATCAAAAGACTTGTCACAGACGAGACATTTTGCCTCTGACTTGGTTTTAAATTTTGTGTTTCTGCTGATCCAGTGTGTGTATTTGGGATTTTCCAACTACGTTTCTGAAAACAAACATTTCCACATTTCCTGTCACGTTACTTTGTTGACAGTATTACACAATACCTCGACTTAGCAGATTAAACTTTGATGTTTGTGTGTTATTTTTCTTGACATTCACAACATTAACACATTATCACTGGGAGCAGCCATTTTGATCACGGAAATATATGGATCAATTAATGGTCGTTAATGTTCTTGTCAGATCGGTTACTTCCGTGCGGGTTACAAAGGCCTAAATTTTATGAGTTTCAAAATTTGATTCAAACTGAAATAAAAACTAAAATAAAAAGAAATTTAGTACAAAATTTGAATTTCGTGGACAGCAAAAGTGATTCTGAATATATTTAATTAAATTTCCATACGTTTTCCATACCATTTATATGAAACGTCATTTTCCATACCTTTTCCAAGCCTGGAAAACATTTTTAAAAATTCCATACTTTTTCCAGATTTCCAGAACCCTGATTCTTTATGAAGTGATTTTGAGCAGACTGTCTAAAAATTCTGCAAGGTGTGCTATCATTCAAAACAAGGAACACGGCACATTGGCTTGTTGCAATCTTTGCGAATGTATTGTGTTTGGTATCTACAACCTGGTTTCCGCTCAGAACAAACAACACAGTCTGGAAATGCCTGTTTACCCCCTTTAGTTTTGTTCTTCTCAATTCCACGAAAATGACATGCAACTAGTCTGTTTGGCACACCATGTAAATCAGATTTGTTGATTTGTCTTGATTTTAACTCCTAACACTCTGGTGGTATTTCAAATTGTTCATCATTGACTCCATGTTGCCCATGCAGCATGACAAATTTAAGAAATTATATCTATAAAATATAATTTTTTAAATTCTCAGTTGCATTGTGGGAAAAATTTGCTGCTGAAAACAGCATTTAGAAAATCCTGATTACTTTAAATAGTAACACACAATTTTTGTGGAAATCCAAAGCTTTTCATTGGCTGTAATACGTAATTAGATCAGGAAAAACCCTTCAGTGTTCATAAGCAGAAGCTGGCTTGGTTATTATGGGATGTTAGTATTGTCGGATTTACTCAACAGTGTCTCAGGTTTGTGTTACGGATGTCGGATTTTCTCGATAATCGAGTGCTAAAAGTTGATATAAGATATGGGCAGGTATTTCTATGCAGGTCCCACAACTTGACATGGAAACACTTCAAGACTAGTTTTATCATTGCTTAAAAGACTTTCTTGCCTGTTTGTATACCTGTCCTGATGCATCAATTCCTACATACAAACCTACAGTGAAACTACTGTAACTCAGATAAAAGTGCCAATGACTCTGTAGCTTAAGGTCATTAAAAAAAACTCAAAAGACCGAGTGATGAGGCAATAAGCTTGTCAGATGAATGTCAATGGATTTACTCGATTCCTATCCCATATGGTCACTGTTAAGGTTTTTGAGTATTCAATCTTCATTAGAACTCAGCATTTAAACTCCCAATCCAGACATTATTTTAATCATTTTTGAAAGTCTAATACACCAAGAGTGATAAACAGCAAGTTGCAAACCTCAAATGAAATATTTTGAGCCACTCGAGGCAAATGTCAGAGTTCATTTAATTAAATTCCAACCTTCCAAGATTTATTTCATGAAAAATATAATTCTTTTTACAACCTGCGTTATAAATAAATTAATCTGATTTTGGTCACAATTAATTCCAAATTACAGCAACTTATTTGAAACAGTATTTTGTTTGCAAAAATTATTCTAGGCCAGATATGAAAACAGATTTGATATGTTTGCTGTTTTTGCTTGTACACTTTGACTGCACAAATCAGTGATGTGTAATTTATGATCAAATACTAATGTCACTTTTACATAAAGTAAAGGTTATTTTTCTATATATATTATCCCTTCCAACAGCTATCATGATCCCCAATTCATGTATTTTGATCAGCCTGAAAGCTTTCACAATTTTTATGCAAATTTGTGAAGTTTGTAGTATGTCGTTGACGCAGTCACCCAGAGACAGTAAGTAACTTTCCAAATACGAGCGAGAGGTCTTCTAATTCCTAAGTTGTAATTAGTTATTACATTGTACATTAGATTGTGACAACTCTCGTGTCACGCACAATTACGGGATGTATCATCCCCAAGCCAGTTCGACCCCTGACGATTCGTCCAGAACGTTTCGTCCCAAAATCAAAGCCGGGATGATTCGTCCCCCAAATCTGATTGATTCGCCCCAAGTTATCTGCGTCTGGCAGTACACACAGTGCACTGGCTTGTACAGTCATCATGTAATGTATGGATACGGGCTTGGCTATTTGGATGCAAGATAACTATAACACTCACTATTAGTGAGTGTCATAGGAAACCTTGTATCTTGCATCCAAATATTCAAATCTACATCTATACATTAAGTGATGACGTACATCATAATTACACAAACCATTTACCTTAAAATTATCTTAGTTGTCTACCCAGCAGGATGAAACAAAATGGCCCCCGCAAACCATAAAAGGCCCTCCTGGGGTCATTTTAGGCGAACCCAAATGGCCCTCCTGGGGTAATTTGAGGCGAACCATAATGCCCCTCCTGCAATTTTCAAAATGACAAGCCTGCAAGATAACGAAGATTCAACCAGATAAACCTCTGAATAATTGTCCAAAATTTATAGTTATACACTCAGCAGAAGAATACAAAACTGTAAACAGCATTAACCCCTTTGCATTGGAGAAGGTTATTAGTGGCACTGTAGGTACTGTGAAAAATAAGATCAGATGGTATATTGATAGAATGTGCTCGGGAGATTCAGGCTTTAAATTTATTAAAACTTAAACAAGAGGTCCCAGGGGGCCTGAGGATGCTCACCTGACATGGTAGCCTAAATATCAACCCAGAGAATTGATTTCAACAAGTTGCATCTGCTCCTTCTAAGAAAAGCCTATACCAAATATCCAAAGATTCTGACCAGTGGATCTTAAACAAAAAAAGATTTTTAAAAAATATTCCTCATATTGAACTAATTTATAATTCGGGCTCCCAGAGGGAGCTCATATATGAACCCAGGGACTTGGATTTAACAAACTTGAATCTCACCCCCCTTAAGATGCTGCACTCCAAATATCAAAATATTCCGACTGCTGGATCTGAAGAAGAAGATTTTTAAAGAAAATTCCTCATTTTGAAATAAGTTACAATTCGAGGTCCCACAGTGAGCCTAAATATGGACCTAGGGACATGGCTTGAACAAACTTGAATCTTACCCCCCTAAGGATGCTGCATAAAAAATATCAAAAGGTGCCCTAAAAAAATGTCACAGGAAAAAATGACACACTTTTTTGACTTACTAGGAAAAAATGGCACACCCAAAATGCTGTTTTTTTCAGAGGAGAGGGGTGGGGGGGGGGGGGGGGGGGGTGGGGGTGGGGGAGGTTGAAATGACGCAGGAAAAAATGGCACACTTCTACAGTTACCTAAGAAAAAATGGCAGCAGAATAAATGGCACACTTTATCATTATTTATTTGTTTTTTCAAGGAAAAGTGTAATATGAAACTGGGTATGAAAACAGTATCAGTATTTGTTCCCCAATAAACTTTTAATAATAATAAATATTGTTTTATAAACACTGCCATATAGTACCTTAAGCTTAGTGTTTGAGTTGGCTTGTATGGAAGCTTAAAGTATTGTGCAACACAATTACTGTTATTTATTATTAATTGAATATAGGTTATAGTGTAAACTCCTGTTAATTGAATAAAAAATCAGGTAACCTGTCAAGAAATTACCCTGACTCTCCCCAGTTTTCCTTTGTTTATTGACCTATTTGACCTCAGTACATCCAATACAGGTATTTAATCTATTATATCTTGTTTGACAGAGTTCATGGAGCTCTGTCAAACAAGATAACAAGATATAATAGAATAAATGGCAAGTTTATCTCCAGAATACAGGAAAGTGACACAATCCCTGTTAACTGAATATGCCTGTTAATTGAATATTTTTTTATGGAAAAGTGGCTATTCAATTAACAGGGTTCAACTGTACCATTTTTTGTTGGTAATTCCAACTCCTGACATCATTTCTTGGAAACTACCAAAAACTTGTAAATATGTAAATTTCTGATCTGAGGTAAATTAGAAAATATGTATTAGTGCTTTGTTTTAAAAGCCACAAAAACATGTGCTTTGATGATTGATTACATCTGTGCTATTTTGTGCTATTGTTTCACCTCTTTCTTCCAGAAATGAAAAAAAAATGGTTAATTTTGTGTTTTTATATTTAAATGGCATGTACCATTTTTTTCTACCAATTGTGCCATTTTTTCCTTGGTGATTAGGAAAGTGTGGCATTTTTTTCCTGTGGTGTTTTTTCCTCCCATGCGTGCCATTTTTTCCTAGGGTGTCAATAAGTGTACTATTTTTTCCTGTGCCATTCTTTCCTACATTCTATCAAAAGCATTCATCTGCTGGATCTGAAGAAGATTTTTAAAGAAATTCCTCATTTTGAACTACGTTGTCATTCGGGCTCCTATTCTGAGCCCAAATATGAACCAAGGGACTTGGCTTGAACTAACTTGAAACTCACCCCCCTAAGGTTGCTGCATGCCAAATATCAAAACATTCCGACTGCTGAATCTGAAGAAGAAGATTTAAAAAAAAAAATTCCTCATATTGACTAAGTTATAATTTGGGCTCCCACAGGACCCAGGGACTTGGCTTTAACAAACTTGAATCCCTCCCCCCAAGGATGCTACACAACACATATCAAAACATTCCGACTGCTGAATCTGAAGAAGGAAGATTTTTTAAGAAAATTCCTCATTTCAAAGAATGTCGTCCAAGTAAGCCGACGTTACTGCAGACGAATGAGCTCGAAAGTGAGACATTACCGAGTTCATTATTCAAGTGAACACCCAGGGTGCTAGATTCAGACCGAAGTGCATCGCTCAGAACTGAAATACTATCCCCTGAACGACAAACAGTAGGTACTTTCTGAATGCCGAATATACCAGGACATGAAAGTACGGATCCTTAGATCTATGCTTGCCACATAGTCGATCACTCGAAAGCTAGCTTTTACTGACTGAATGATGACCATAAATAAACTTTTAGAGCCACGATAACTTATTATTCAGCTCCAGTCTACCGGTCGGAACAAGATGTCTGGCTTCCGTGCGAGGAATAAGTGACTGTAGAATCCTAGAGAATCTTGGTTCTCGATGACCTGTATAGCTTCCATTGCCAAGAGAGCCTTCACCTCTGATTGCAGAGATTCTTATGCAAGGATTTGACGGAGGTTTTGTCCATTGCAGACATCATGTTAGTGGTGGTTTCTCTCGGAAAGATAGCCATCCGAGACCACACTTTTCACCTACTGGTCTTCCGTAATAGTTTCCAGTTTGATGCGAATCTTGATAACCACCCGCAAACTGCCAAGCAACAGAGGTCCTAACCATCACCTGTAGTACCTGCGAGGCTTACGGGAGGAGAAACCACGCCCCCCTTGCCAGCTTAGGGGAGTCTGACTGGTAGTCTTGATTAGACCTACGCACCCTCTCCAGGTTGCTGTATTGACGATTTCTAGAGTAATTGTAGAAGGGTTTCCTATACCCTCGCGAGGAGTCCCTTTTAGATGATTTCTTTCCAGGATGTCCTCCCTTCCTCTTTTCTGCTGCTGCAGGTCGATTAGACGCCGACTTAAGGTACAGAGTATTGATTCTTTCTTTGTAGCTTGGTCATAAACCAATGAAAGCTTATCGTCAAAAACTTATTGTCCGGATACCTGAGTGACCCGTAGAGTTTTTTTCACCTTGTCATCTATTAAAGATGACGACGCAAGGGCTCTGTCACGTCTGATTAACTCCAAATTATCCACTGCTAAGGCAGAGTTATATGTGATAAACATAATAGCCCTGGAAAGGACTCTTAAAGAGGTACGAACATCCTCAAATTCCTTTCTGTTGAGACGTTGACTACAGCTCTTGAACGTGATCTGTGTAAGACACTGTGTCTAAATTCGCCCTGAATGAAGAAATTGCCATCTCAATTGTGTCCGTGCGAATAGTGAATGACAAAGGTAAGGCCATGATTAGGTCCTCAGCCTGCTCATCCAAACGCAGAAAACTCTCTATACATCATCCCAGACTGTTTTAAATGAACGTAGTCTAACAGACGGTAAATTTACGGAAGATGATGACAAGAAACCACCTTTCTTCTTCCCACTTGTAAGTTGATTATGGCGTCGTCTAAATGGCTGAAGGCCTGCGACACTTGTCTAGACTGAACCGTAAAAAACATGATCTCCTCCTTTGTCCAAATAAAGTCAAAGTCCAACGACGCCAGCGGTTTCTTCCTAGTAGTTGCAGCATTCTGATTCGCTGGAACAAATTCAGGGTAGTGTTGATGGATTAAATCCATCACAACCATGTGTTGTTCCGAAAGGGAAGGGTAATAGGGTAATCCTCCTCCATATCCCTTTCACCATCCATCTGAATCAGTTGAAATTCACGGTTAGCAGCATTTGAACTTGCAGATGACTGGACCGACCCAGCACCATCTGACAGCTCAGGTTCTGAGACTGCCGTCGGCTGCTTCTACACTTGCTGGAATGCTGTGATGAGCTGCGCAATCTGCGACAGAAAGTCTGTTACGGAGACCTGAGGAGCAATGGTCTTCTGTTTCTTGGCCAGATGGTGTGTCAGAGATGGATCTTTTCTTCGGGTGTCCCGATAAATGAGGCCTCGCCTTCTTAGCTCTGGATGGTCCAACTTCTTTGACGATGAGTGTTCCATTCTCGTTATGGAGGCCTGAGGAGCAGCGGTCTTCTGTTTCCTGGCCGCCAGCTGCTGCCAGGACGGTGTGTCCAAGACCACTCTTTTCTTCGGAGGTCCTGATAAATGAGGCCTCGTCTCCTTAGCTACTAGATGGTCCGACTTCCTGACGATGAGCGATCCCTTCTCGGAGATGTAGGCTGGATATCTGAAGTCGTGTAGCTAAGGTGTGGTCATTTGTGCTTGGAAGATGCCGATGCAGAAGCCAAAACTGTAGCTGACGCCAGCTGTGAACTGAATGGAGTGTCCCGACTGACGCAAGTTCCAATCACCACATCAGGCCCCAGATGTTGTTGGGAAAGAGGGGGAGCTCTCACGCTCGCGGGCCTTTCAGACCTCGCCAAGCTTCCCAATGTACTTGCTGGTTTCTTCTGTTCCATCGTCGCTGGGTGACCCTGTTTATATTTAAGGTGCTCGCTCTACCCAATCCACCTCTTGGACCGCAATGGACACACCTGGTGTCACGATACCCACGGAAGGAGTAACACTTCACCGGTCGAGCTAGCTGGCCACAGGGAACTGAAACCACTGGTTTGTGGTTTATAGCCCTGCCCAATGTTCATGAACACCTTGCCGCTAGCTCTGTTTGATCATCTGAATGCGACACCCTTAGCACACTCTGTCTAGGCATCACGTAATCATCACCCTGTCCTTGTTCCTCTGAAATAGAAACTAAGAAAAAAGAATGACTCTATAGCGAGAGGACCGGAAGTGGCCTCTTACCACTAACAACATACCGTGACCCCTGTCTCCGTTTGTCATCCCATCTGACACATGTTGAGGAAGAATTAGTGGAAGTACATCGACTACAAGCAAGGCAACCAACATGTAAATCAGAGGAAAGGCTTCCTCACCTTGCATTTGAACAATATGCTTTCATAATGAGGCAAAATAAAGTCGATCACACTCCCACCAACTCCACATTAAATATTAGAAAAAGATACATAACAAATAACATTCGAAAAATAAATCGAAAAATAATTTACACAAAAAAAAATGTTCAAAAAATTTTGACAAGAGCCCAAGTCCCCAAAGGGAACGATGAGCCCAAATGTATCCCGATAGAGCCTAAGTGGCGACACATTTTTTTTTGTATTATCCAAAAAATTAGTTGCTACACTACTGGAATATTTAGTGTATCTTACAACAGTCCTACCAAGATAATAAATAGGATACTACATATATAAACAGAGTGTTGTCAATGTAAACAATGTCAGAATGAGAACCGGAAACAAGACCCCAGGCAACATGGCCCGAAGTCAGTAAGAGATTTTAAACAATCCGATGTAAAGCAAGATTTTCAACAGAAGAAAATACGATACTTCGGATGTATGGTGTGTGACCAAAACGCCTAAACACCCCTAGGGTGAGGACGTAACCATGGGGATATACAGAATAAACATTCTGTGTAACACGTTAAACTCCCAAGAAATGTATAAAAAAAAAATTTCAATAAAACAAGCCAAAAAGCTTGGAAGTTTTACTGGGGGGGCTTCAAGGAAGGGTAGGGAAGCAAGACTTAACAAACAGTGAAAAAATCATTAGCAAGAATGATTCGTCAGGCCCATGTCCCAAAAATGGGGAACATGAAATAATTTTTATAACAAGAGGCCCCAAGGGGCCTGAGGGCACTCACCTGACATGGTAGCCTAAATATCAACCCAGAGAATAGATTTCAACAAGTTGCATCTGCTCCTCCTAAGAAAAGCTTATACCAAATATCCAAAGATTCTAACCAGTGGATCAAAAAAAAAAGAAGATTTTTAAAGAATATTCCTCATATTGAACGAAGTTATAATTCAGGCTCCCACAGGGAGCCCATATATGAACTCAGGGACTTGGTTTTAACAAACTTGAATCTCACCCCCCTAAGGATGCTGCACACCAAATATCAAAACATTCCGACTGCTGGATCTGAAGAAAACTTTTTAAAGAAAATTCATCATTTTGAACTAAGTTACAATTCAAGCTCCCACAGTGAGTCCAAATATGGACCTAGGGACATGGCTTGAACAAACTTGAATCTCACCCCCTAAGGATGCGCTGCATACCAAATATCAAACCATTCTGAAGAAGATTTTTAAAAAAAATTCCTCATTTTGAACTAAGTTATAATTCAGGCTACCACAGTGAGCCCAAATATGAACCCAGGGACTTGGCTTGAACAAACTTGAATCTCACCCCCCCCTAAGCATGGTGCATACCCAATATCAAAAGATTCTGCCTGCTGAATCTTGAGAAGAAGATTTCAAAGAAATTTGCCTGAAATGCACTAAGTTCAAATTTGATATACTGAGCCCAAATATAAACCCAGGGGGCCGATTTGAACAAACTTGAATCAGATCCACCCCACAATGTTGCATACCAAATATCAAAAGATTCTGCCTGCTGGATTTGGGGAAGAAGATTTTTGAAGAAATTTACCTGAAATGCACTAAGTTCGAATTCGAGCTTCTATAGTGAGCCCAAATATGAATCTAGGGAGCCGATTTGAACAAACTTGAATCGGATCCGCCCCACAATGTTGCATACCAAATATGAAAAGATTCTGCCTGCTGGATCTGGAGAAGATTTTTGAAGAAATTTGCCTGAAATGCACTAAGTTCGAATTCGAGCTTCTATAGTGAGCCCAAATATGAATTTAGGGAGCCGATTTGAAAAAACTTGAATCAGATTCACCCCACAATGTTGCATACCAAATATCAAAAGATTCTGCCTGCTCGATCTGGAGAAGAAGATTTTTTAAGAAATTTGCCTGAAATGCACTAAGTTCGAAATCGGGCTCCTATACTGAGCCCAAATATGAACCCAGGGGGCCGATTTGAACAAACTTGAATCAGATCCACCCTACAATGTTGCATACCAAATATCAAAAGATTCTGCCTGCTGGATCTGGAGAAGATTTTTTAATGTTTTTCCCATTGCCTACAGTGTTAAAAAGTGCTGACTCAGCACTTTTTCAAAGTCCTGAAAAAAGTACCTTGTGATCAAACCGATAGGGATTTTTTTAACCATTCTATTCTACTGGAAAAAAGTAAACTTTATACAAAATAAGAATTCTCTGTGCCGTGTAGTTTTGGAGATACAGCAGTTTTAAGGTTTTTCCTATTTTTGTCCCACGGGGCAATGAGAAAATTTTTTTTTGCATCAATCAACTACTTATGACCCATTATCATCTCATATCAAATCTGGTTCAAATCGACCTCACGGTTCAGAAAATAGAAATTTTAGGCATGGCCAAAATTTTTGCCCCCTCCCATAACGAAGGCAAATAATGCCCGACAAACTTCTCTTGAACAAACTTGATTCTACACCTCAAAAGGAAGCTGCATACCAAATATCAAGTCTCTGCTACTGCTGGTTCATGAGAAGATGATTATCAAAGATTTTGGTGCCCCTTGGGGGCGTGGCCCCACCCTGGAGGAGGGAAACTTCATTTACACAAATCTGAATTGACATTAGGTAATAAACATTTACCCAACATTTGAAATATATTGGGCCAGTGGTTTCTTCGGAGAAGTTGGTTTTGTAAAGTTTATGCCACACGACGACGGACGGAAAACGATTAGTAAAGCTCACCTTGAGCTTTGCTCAGGTGAGCTAAAAATTATAAAGTTACAGGACTGAACCTTTCAAACCACCGTTCCTTCCTTCATCCAGTTGTGTCCTTGGATCCACCAAATTAACCATTGATTTGTGTCATTAAAACTGAGATTTAAAAGCACAGATGTCAGTTTGTTGTTATCTGACTTAGGGCCAAACAAAGAATGATGTTGGTGACAATTCCGGTCACTTCCTGATGTCAGAGCATGCGCGGAGAGTAAATGTATGGAGGGCCAGATAGGACTTTTAATTTTCGGTTTAGCATGCAAGTTTTGGAGATTGGGGGGGTGGGGGGGCAAAATTTGTGTTTGGCCCTAGACATTTTTGAGTAAGCACCAGCTAGTCTGGGCCATTGGGTTATAGAATAAAAATATATAAACACACTTTCAACGTTTTGAATTAAAACTCCCAGGAGCCTTGTAGCAGAAACGATTTTCTAACAATAAAAGTGGTTCCACTGAAACTACTTGGGCCAAATCAAAATTCTGAAACATTTATGGACATCTACAGATGCTACCAGAACACTTTAACACAGTTTAAAGGTTTTGAATTAAAGACCCTAGGTTTAAAGGAAACCACTTGAGGATAAATCTAAATTCCGAAACCTTTATGCAAATCTACCGATGCCACCTGAATTTGAATGGTTCGAATTACATACTCTTGGTGATATGAAGTTTGGACATATGGGCAGGATGGTACAGATAGGACGGAAATCACCACAATATCCCCACTTTTGTTTCCAAAATGTGGGGATAATAAAGTAGGAAAACAAAATGAGTGTCCAATTTATAAATGCCTGATTTGGCACAGATTTCTTGAATTGTGTGCAAGATAAAACTCAAGCCCATGCAAGATATTTTGAAAGTCATCTATCTAACCTTGGTTTTCAAAACACGTCCTCTTCTAACATGAGATTGTATTGACTGTACAGTGCTACCCTCTTCATCCGATTCTTCTGAAAACACAATAGATAAAAACAAGAATAAAAAATGCTGCAATAGAAACAACAAACTAGATTGATGCCACACATACAAACTGACTGTTCAAATACCAGTAATGACAAGCACTTTTCACTATGCAGTTATGATATAGCTCTATTTGCTCTTCTAGATGATCAGAATCATCATAAACATAAATAAATGAATAAACCCAAACTCAAACTTATCTCACACAATCCCTCACCCCACTTTATAAAAAAAAGTATTGAAATTTCCAAATAAGCTGTTTCTATTTTGATTTCGAATGGGCCCATTCGGCAAAAACAACCTTAATTTCCAATGTTGCAATATATGATGACTGTTACCTGAACACAATAGGAAAAGGACAAAAAGCGAAAAGGCTGGGGCATTCATCTCATCTTCATCTTTTAAGGATCATGTCAGGCTTGAATCTAACTAAAACTAACTCTTCAATAGTTTGAAGAAACACAGCAACAACCTGGCCAGACTTTTTTAAAAGTGAAGTGACAAAGAAATGCAAAGACACATTCCAAATGGTGTTTTCCCATACTAGATTAATTACTACATCCAAAGGCAGTAACTCTTACAAACACAAGGTTCATTGTCTCAAGGACCAAAAGATTTCAAGGACATTCTAAAGACGTTTACAAGGAGGATCCAGATACGTTTCCAGCCTTTCACTTTATCAACAATACTAAATATGGTCTTCAGCTGTTATCAGTGAAAAAACAATTTGTTTGAGGAAAATGAAAAAATTTGAGGTAATTTATATATTTTTTATACTTATCAATGGCCCAAACTTAGCTGGTGCTAATTCAAAAATATCTAGGGCCAAACACAAATTTTGCCCCCCAATCCCAAAATTTGCAGGCAAAACCGAAAATTAGAAGTCCTATCTGGCCCTCCATACATTTACTCTCAGCGCATACACAGACACCAGGAAGTCACCGAAATTAGCGCCAACATCATTCTTTGTAAAAAAGATTATAATATAATAATTCAGCGGGAAGGTATGAGTGCCCAGTACTGCCCACTCATGGGAAGGCCATTCCTGTCTGGGCCATTGGTAAGTATAAAAAATATATAAATTACTTAAAACTTTTTCATATTTTTATACTGTATACCAATGGCCCAGACTTAGCTGAATCGAAAAAAGGTGGAGGGCCTAGAACTTCCGAAATAGTAGATCAACATAGATCAAATCCTTCAAACCACGATGAAGAAAATAAGAATAATTAGAATTTACATGAATGTCTCTTTATACCATAATAGAGGAGACATATCCTAATATGGATCCCAATTATGTAAATCCTAAATCTGCGCATGAAATCATGCTAATTAGGATGTAACGAGTTCACAAATGTTTAAGGCTAGTCTGGACTAAGACCTAAAAATTAGGATGGCATATTTGAGAAGGAGAGAAAATTGCCCATAAACTTACGCCATACAATAATACTACAGCTGAACGCCGAATATAATACAGACAAAACAAATTACTTCATAGTTATATACCCAATAAGCCAGAGAAGTGGAGAAAATGACCCCTCCCCCCCCCCCCCCCCCCACACACACACACCCTTTTTTGAACATATCTTCAAAAGGAAGAGGGGAGAGCTCTGGAATCAATAAGCGGTACCAGGAAACAATATAAATAAATATCAATCAGACACTCAAGAATTAATTCATGCTATAGCGATGATTTTGGTAAATAACATTATCCGCTACAAAATATGCTCTGCAGACAGCATATACAGGTACGCCAAAATCAGTGAAATAATAATATAAAATACACATATTAAAGCCAGAGATGATGAACAATCTCTGCAGAGAAAAAACGCTTCAAAGATCATTCACAGGCGGCCTCTGAACAATTAAAACCGGTAAGAACACTCTCCACTATTTGGTATCTACAACTATAAACATGTGAGAATATGCGATTTGAGAACCGACAAAATAGAGATCAGGATCTAGAAATGGAGGTAGGTATGATTAACCGGCTCCAACACAGACCGGCCCAAAATATATAATTTCAAGGTCCACCAAAGCGATAGCGTAATAAAATATTGCGCGAGTGCATTAAAATCCAGTCTGTAATCATCTAAAAAACCACTAAATGGTTATGCAGTCACCTATGAACTCAAATAGCAGCAATTATGATGATTTAATAAGTGCTTGTATATTAGAAATCAGAAAATAAACACCGGAAACTGATGCAACAAAACTGCGTACATGACTATGAGGGCGCCATGCAACACAACTCAAACGCATAGTATGTATGTATTAAGAAATATAAACGCGACAGTGTGTGAGTGTGGGCGGGGGAGGAATTCGAATATATGTCGAAACTATCTCACCCACATAACTTAATTATTGCTGGTCCAGACAGCAAAAATACAGAAACCGCAAAGCTCCCTCACATCTGACATTCTCCATTATGCCACTGAGAGTGGAGAATGACATGAAGAACAAAACCTTCTCGTTGGGGAAGCTTCTGGCACATGTTCAATAACAGACACTTTAACCTCGATGTAATCAATAGAAACAAATGAACTGAAGAATACACATATCCTATCATTCATTCCCATGAATACGGCTGAGCGTCAATTGTATGCGCTCAATGCCTAATACTGGAGACACACACGATGGAACTATTATTCCTGCGTGCCGCAAACTTAACTATCCTGAAGCGATCCTACATAAGATCATGTAATAGCCATACAGTTACAATAAGCCCAACATGCTGCCAGCGCTTTTACTTCATGTGCCGAAATCTTAAGCACTGACTGCTGATTGGAAGATAAATTTTCCTAAGCAGTACGAATAGCTAATTGAATCCATCTAGCAAGAGAATGAACCGAAATGTCCTTTCTATTGGAAATTAATGACAAAAGAAGCATTTCTTCTCTTCTGATAAACTCTGGTCTGCGTCTATAAATACATGATCGCTAATAATATAAATTCAATGAAGTAGCGTAAACAATAAGACATCATTTCTGAATATGTGGTCTCCAAGGGCCGAGGGTCCCAAGATCCCTGCATGGAGAGAACAACGGACTCAGGATTGTAACCCAATGTATGAACTCACGTCATAGTTGAGAAAACCGTTAAATATATGCCCAACTTGACCTTATGTTAAAAGATTCGCTAAAACAAAACAGGTCTAGAGCGAAAAACATCTACCACTCCAGTTAAGAATAACTGGAGGGGACGTGTGCATAAGCAACCCATCAAAATAAAATTCACAGCCACTCTGCACAATCCTATCCGACGCATAAAATTTTCCGCTGTTAATGCGTCAGATAAAAGATAAAAGCGAGCCAAACAACTGGCTAATTCGCTCTGTGAAACAACAGACGAACCAGCCTGTTCAAAATGAATTGTAGGATACGTGTATCCTATCATTCATCCCATGAGACATTATCCAGTTCATAATTCAAGTGATATGAAGAACTATACTCGCTGCATTGCCGAACGCTCGCTTTTCGACTGAAAGATTATCATAAATAACCTAATTATCCAGTTCCAGTCAAAATCGGTCAGACCGAGCTCTATAAGAGCCTCGAGCCACCGGCTCAGGGGTGTCTGATCAGTAAACTCAAACAGACGTAAACCCCCTATCCAAGTGGCTGTATAGTCAATCCCTAAAGTAATATATAAAAGGGATACCTTTTCCTTCGCTATGAGTCCTTATAGACGATCTGAGTCTAGGACAACCTCTCCTACTCTTTTTGCTGGTGTTGGTTGATTAGACCCCAACTTAAAGAGCAGAGTATTGATGCTTTCTTGTAGCTTAATCCTACATTAATTAAAGCTTACCATCAAAGACTTAGTGTTTGGAAAACTAAAGCGACCTGTAGCAAATTTTCCACCTAGTCAAATGTTAAAAATGACGACGCAAGGCTTCGTCACATCAGAATAGCTCCCACTTAACATCTGTTAAGACAGAGATATACATGATAAATAGGCCTGGAAAGAATTTTTTAAAAGGTTCAAATGTCCACAAAACTCCTTTCCATATAGACGTTGCGTCACAGTACTTAAAATTGAAGTACATAAGATCGTGAGTCTAAATGCACTTTGAATAAGAAATTATCTTCTCAATTGTATCTGAGCGAACAGCGAAATGATGAAGGTAAGACTACAACTAAGATCCTAGCCTGCTCATTCAGTGCAGAGAAACTCTCAACACATCTTCCCCGGTTGTTTTTTAAATGTATGTGATCAAAAAACGGTTAAAAATACAGAAGATGGTAAGAAACCGTATTACTTCTTCCCACAGGAAGTTAAATATGGAAATGTCTACATAATCAAAGACCTGTGACACCCGTGTAGACTTAACCGGAAAGAGATCTTACTTATTATCCTGCTTTTTGTCCGGATGAAGTCAGTGTCTAACAACGCTAGCGGTTTCTCACAATTATTTGCAGCTTTGTGATTCACTGGAACAAGTTCAGGGAAACGATAATGTATAGTATCCATATCATCCATGAGTTGTTCCGAAAGGGAAGGTTATTCTCATCTGTATCCCTTTCATCATTCGTCTAATCAGTTTAGAATCATGGTCATCGGGATCTGAACAGGCAAATGACTGGACCGATCAAGCATCATTCAACAGCTCAAGTTTTGAGATTGACGTTGAGTGCGTCTGCCTTAGCAGGAATACTGCGATGAGCTGTGCAATTTGCAACAGCAAGTCCGTTATGGAGGCCTGAGGAGCAGCGGTCATGTATTGCTTGTCCGCCAGCTGCTCCTCGGACAGTGTGTCCGAGATGGCTCTTTACTGCGGACGTCCCGATGAATGAAGCCTCATCTCCTTGGCTACTAGATGGTGTGACTTTCTTCACAAAAAGTGGACCACTTGATGATGCAGACTAGATATCCTAAGTCACTTAGCCAAGGTGCTGTCGGGAGTGCCTGGTAGACGCTGAAATAGCCAAACTGTAGCCGCCCGGCTAAGAATTGAACTGAGCGTACCGGACAATAGTTATGTAAGCTCAGACTGACGCAAGTTCCTATCAACAACACCCGGCCCCAGATGTTCTTAAAAGAGAGAGAGAGAGGGGTCTCCCTCTTGCTCGCAGTCCTGGGAGACCTAGCCGAGCAGACCTCAGAACTTGCCGGATTCTTCCTTCCATCGACGCAGGGTGAGCATGATTGGATTTTAAAGTGTTCGCTACACTCTTGTTTCTTTCTCGACTGCAACATACCCAGCGTCACACTACCCATATTCTGAGTAACAATCCGCTGGTTGAGCTAGCTGGAGACAAGGTCGTAAACCCTATATTCTATGGTCTAGGAACTTGTCTTATACCATTGAACACTTATGCAGCTAGCTCTGAATACAATGCACATGCGACACATCCGGTGTCACGGTCCTCATATTCAATATTAACCGCTTCACCTGCGACAGGGAACTGAAACCACTCACCGCGGTTTATAGCCCTGTGCAATATTAAGAGCACTTTAGCCGTTATGTAGAGGAAGCCGTAAGACTAACCGACCCCGGCTGCCTATTAGACGGGACGTCCCGGACAGAAGATATGGACGTAAACGCCGACTGACGCAAGTTCCTACCAACAACATCTGTCCTAAGATGATGCTGTAAGGGAGAGAGACCTCTCTCTTGCTCGTGGTCCTGGCTGACCTGGACGAGCGTACCTCAGAACTTGTCAGCTTCCTCCTTCTGTCATCGCTGGGTGAGCATGTTAGTATATAATATTGCTCGCTCCACCCTATATCATCTCCTAGCCCGTAGTGGACACACCCGGCGTCACAGTTCTCAGAGGCCTGAGTAACCACTTCCCCAGTCGAGCTAGCTGGTGACAGGGAACTAAAACCATGTGCAATGGTTTTTAGCCCTGTGTAAATGCGACAACGGACTTTGTGCGGTCGTGTGTGCTTTTCGAACGCAGAAGAAGCTATAAGACTAGCCGACTCCGGCAGCCTATTAGAAGGAGGGTCCCGTTCAGGAAGGCATGGACGTAAGCTCCAACTGACGCAAGCTCCTACCAACAACCTCTGACCCCAGATGTTGTTATAAGAAAAAGGGGCCTCTCTCTTGCTTGCGATCATGGTAGACCTGGACGAGCATATCTCAGAAAGTGTCTGCTTCCTCCTTTCCGTCGTCGCAGGGTGAGCATGTTCAGATTTTTATAGTGCACGTTACACCCTTCTTCCTCTTCTCGACGGCCACGAACGTACCCGGCATCACACCACCCATATTCTGCGTGGTAGATCTGCCGGTTGAGCTAGCTGGAGACAAGGACGTAAACCCTATTTTCTTTCCTAGGCCCTTGTCTTATATCATTGAGCACTTTTCTGCTAGCTCTAATAGTATAATACGACGACGGAAGCACACTCTCAGACGGCGTCACGAACCACACCATGTTCTTGTTCCTCTGAAATAGAAACTAAAAAACTATAGTGACATTTTGGTGAGAGGACCAGCAGTGTCCCCTTGCCGCAACAGGACCGGTAGTATCCACTCGCCTAACAAACCATGACACCAGTCATCAACATTGTCAAAATCTGACACATGGTGCAAGAATTAGTGGTAGTACATCGACTAAAGCAAGACACGACCATGTAAATAGAGGAAAGGCTTCCTCTTATTTGCCCTGCTATTAGAGAAATATTATTACCTAAAATCTAACATAGGTAACTTGTACCACCACCAAAACCACATAAATATAAGATAACATTAAAATGTGATCAATGAAATAAATACATTCAAAAGAAAAATTCCTTCAAAAAATAAAAAAAAAATTTGAAAAAATGTTTCTTATATAAGAGCCCAAGTTCCCAATGGGAACGATGAGCCCAAGTTCCCAAAGGGAACGATGAGCCCAAAAGAGCCTAAGTGTGGACAAAATTATAATAATATGCCATAAAATTAACTACCACACTATCAGAATATTTAATGTTACTTACAACCGTCGTTCCTTAAATAATAGCAAACTACCTAGAGCATTGTCAAAGTAAACAACTTCAAACCGGAAACAAGACCCCAGGCAACACGGCCCGAAGTCAGTAACAGAAACAAGACTATCCGATGCAAAGCAAGATCTTCATCAGAAGAAAAAACAATACATCGGATGTATGATGCATGACCAAAACGCCTAAACACCCCAAGGGTGAAGACGTAACCATGGGAATGTAGAATAATCTTCTGTATAATACGTTAAACTCTTAAGAAATTTTATAAAAAAAAATAGAACAAGCCAAAGCTTGGGAGCGAAACTGGGGGCTGGGGGGGGGGGGGATCAAGGGAAGGAAGGGAAGGAATACTAAGCAAACAGTGGACAGATCATTATCAATAAATGACATCAGGCCTATGTCCCGAAATTGGGGAACATGAACTCATTTTTATAATTATTATAAAATTACAGCCCTGAACGTTTCAAACCTCCGTTTCTTCCTTCCTTCATCCAGTTGTGTCCTTGGATTCACCAAAATAACTAGAGATGGGCAGTTAACCAAACTTTCTAATCAGTTTCGGTTGTTGAAAAAAACAAAAAAACAAAACCATGCAGGTAAAAAAAAACGTACTTTCGGTTTCCGTATATTTTCCTGTAACTCTCAGTCATGGCTGACAACATGCTCAGTATGCTCTCCGGCGATCAATGAAAAAATATTGAAAAGGATGATAAAAGTCCTGTATGGCGGTACTTTAAACGGCAGGGTTACATAAGTAAATATGCAAACTCTGCTCGAAGACGATAACAGCTGAATATGGAAACACGAGTAATTTAAAACGACACACTGAATGCAAACACCAAAATGAATATGCCAACTTGAAGAAAGTCATGGATACAAAGGCATCTGCAAAATGCCCACTGACAGTGAGTACAGAATATCATTAAATGTCACCAACCAGAAATGAAGTATACAGTATACACTATACTCCACTCCGCTGGGTGGCTTGACTGGGCTTGGGGCCAAATTTTGTTCCCATATTTTTTAAAGAAAAATTTTCCAACTCCCAACGTCGACACTGTGGAAGCTGAAGGTTGAAACAAATTACTTTTTCGCCGAGTCGCTCGATTGACTCGAGTGTGATGTCATACCCATGGGGCGGAGTGAACAGTGAGATTGATAGATGGTGCTACCGTGCCAGCACTGTGACTATCACACTCCTGAAGCCATTTGCCATCTGATCAAAATCAAATCAACTTGAATCAAATCAAACACTGTGAAAGTGAAATGCAAAATCGAGTGTATGGTGTGTGTGACTGTATGTGTGCTTGTGGGGTGGGGTGTGGGGGGCAGGCCATAGGCATTTAAGCTGGTTGGGACTGCAGGTGCGAGGGGTTTAACGCTGTGAAAACAGCGAACTGACAAATCGAGTGAGTGTGCTGTGTGTGTAGGTGACAGCATAGTCAGTATTCCCCACCCCACCCACGGGTATTGACCAGTGCCCACCCACCTCACCCACCTCATGACTGAAGTATGAATTGAATGAATTCCAGGCTACGTGCCTGATTGCATGACACAACATTCACGATGTTCATGGCATGTGAAAAGCTTCAGAACTCTCAGATTTAAACTAACTGGCCTAAGGGAGACTACTCTTTTAACAGGAGAGATATTGATGTGTTTCTAATTTTTCTTCCTGCTGAAAGAAAACACTCAAATCTAATGATCGTCGGGATTCTTTACTGTAATAAAGCAAACCAACATTGAATATAACTCATTCTCTCAACAAAATAAAGATCATTTCGCGGTAAACCCTGAAACTTATATTCTGAATAAAATCCTTTCCCCTTTAGAAACGGAGCACATTTGGGGATGTGCCATTTTTTCATATGTGAACTAAACTTTCTTCATTCCTCATTGGGTCGAAAAGGGGCTTGTTCCCTATACCGTCCCTGCGCACGAAACCATTCCTTTTGGTCCCTCATTGGCCTTGTTCCAGATAGTACTCAATGGTCTGTTTGGGGTTCAGACTGAAAATGGTTCCCCAGAAGCAAATAAAGTACCAAATCAAATTGACAAAGTAGATCAATTCTCTTTTTATTTTGTTCTTATTTTTAATAGCCCTGTCGTGTTTAGTCAACAGTCTTTACAAGAGTATTGTGACTGTTGTCTTTTTTCAATTCTGCTGTGTTTCCAAGATTTACTGAAACAGGTCCAATATTTCCACATGAATACAATTTAGCCTCTCCACCTGACTTCGCCCATGATGTGACAAACACTCCTGGCCTAATCCAGTAATCCTCCTGGTAATCCTAGGAAGCGAACCAGTGCTTGTTTACTGTGGCAAACACCACTCACTGAACTAGCAGTGTTTTACTTTTAAAGTTGGTCCCAGACCCCAGTAACCAATGGCCAAAGCTTTGGGCAGAGGTCCTCTAAAAGGCTAAAGTGGGTCACATGGGTATAAATGATTGATTAAACTTGTGTTTATATCTTTCTTACACAGTTGCAGTCATGATTAGCCATTGTGAAAAAATGTATGACCTGAAGCACCAAAAATAAATAGTCTTGGGGACTTGGCCAAAATTTCCCACAATGAATATCCCAACTCCCTTCAGTCCCTTGCTGGTTGCTAGTATCATTGCTTATTCCATGATTTGAAAAGAAAACCCCCAAAAAAACGAACCAAACCAAGGTTTTTTTACGTAAAAAACCGAAACCGAAAACTGAAAAGTAAATTTGAAAACCGCCCATCTCTAAAAATAACCATTGATTTGTGTCTGGCATCATTAAAACTGAGATTTAAAAGCACAGAAGTCAGTTTGTTGTTATCTGAGGGCCAAACAAAGAATGATGTTTGCACCAGTTTTGGTGACTTTCTGGCATCTGCACATGTGCGGAGAGTAAATGTATGGAGGGCCAGATAGGACTACTAATTTTTGGCTTTGTATGCAAATTTTGGAGATTGGGGGGCAAAATTTGCGTTTGGCCCTAGATATTTTTGAGTTAGCACTAGCAAAGTCTGGGCCATTGGTATACAGTATAAAAAATTTGTTTTTGTATATTTATGAATCAAAAAATGAAGTTACATTGAACAGATACATGTAGAAGAGCACAGTGACTTTCAATAATGATACTCAATAAATCTTTAACCATCACAGAATCTGACTGTTTCTTCACATTATCAAGGGCTTGGTGTTTTTGTTGAAAGTATGGCTTTTGGATGGGGGTGAGTGCAGGGGTCAGCCTGGCAGTTGATTTTAGGGAGAAGTGACTTCTCTTTCCAGAGACTTTAGGGAGAAGTCAGGGGCCAGGAGGAAGAAGACAATGAACATCAGGGAGAAGTAAAAAAAACAACATAAAACGTATGACATCGCGACAAATTAAATGTACATGGAGGACACAATTGTGGAGAAAAAAATAAATAAAGGTTATACAAACATACAAACACACACAAATCCAAGTCAGATAGTATATAACAAGAATGTAGGTTAAAATCCCCCACCCCCTATAAAAGACTGTGTTGTTCATGGTTTCTGAATGCCCAAACTCTTTCCTTACCAGTGATGACTAGGGTTACCATGCTGTTGATTTTTGTATTTGCCTCAACGCAGTGGATTTGAAATTTAGCATTACCCATGGTGAGAGTGTTCTTCTCAGTACCGGTACTAGAAGGTATATCCTTTAGAAAAAAATATTTAAAGTATTTAAAATAAATTTCAAGTTCACATAAGAAGCTGGGGCATTCATGGTATCTGACTGCCGTAACTGAATTGAAAAGCGTAGTTAAAAAAGTTTTTGATACCCTTCGTAAATTAAGCGTTATTAATAATTTGAGTTAATTTATTTCTATGGTATTGTCTCCCTTCCCTGCTGCACTGGGTAATAATAATACCAATAACTGTTCAGAAAAATGACAATTTCTGCCAACCATCTATGTCTCATTGACACGTGCGATTGGTGATATGAAGGCCTGCCATTCTTGTCCATTCTAATATGTGTGATTTCTATTGTAGCCTTATTACATTTAATGCCCTTCCAACACAAGTTTTCAAAGAAAAACTTTCAATGCAAATTGTGGGGCAAATTTCAATGCAACCAATTTTTCAGTTGAACAGAGCGTAACCGTAAGCAATTTCAACGTTTTTATGGATGAACTGTATCCTACACATTTTTTTTTGTTTTGAAATGGTGGTTAACTTTAATAAATTCTAATTAACTTGATGTATGTCTTGCATGATTTGTTGTTTTTGCTGGCACTTTGTTTTTAAATAACCATTTTGTGCTGGTTGCTGTCAGTTGGAGCGTATTGTTTGAAAGACTACACCATTACAACTCTTTTCAGAAATATAAAATTGGGCTAGTTTAGGCTATTTTCTGGGCCGTATGATGGATTTTAAGAGCAGCCGTGTTCACTTTTTGGTGAACGCAGAAGAGTTTTTTTTTGGAAATAAAACATAATAAAATACAGTAAACTGCCATGTCTCCTAAGAAAGTTTTGGCGGGCGACTTGAATTTCTCCCCCAATGTATAAGCCAAGGCGATTTGAGGAATGACAAGACAACTTCTTCGCCCTAGTCGCCCACTCGGCTGGCCCCTGGGTGGGGACGATTTTCCAATAAGCAGGCCTTTAAATTCTTCCCAAATAATGACGGTAAACGCTGTGCCCAAATAAGATAATTAGGCGCAAATTATGCAGAGTTTGAAACTTTTTCTAAAGTTTTTTTCAGTGTTTCAGTAATATATAGTTTGGACAGGTTTTCCTGAAGCTTGCAATTTTGCTTTGAGCTTACCTTCGAATCAAACAATGCAATAGATAAATAATTTTTAAAAAAACCCACAGAGTTCGCCATAGAAAAGCAATCGGCGTCGACAGTGTCATATATAACACTTTCAACGCCGATTGCTTTTTTGGGGCAAATTCTGTATGATCATCTTGAAGCTGGAGATCTATTATATTCAAGTTTGTGGCATTTCTTATTAAAAGTCATGCGTGATTTACATTCAAATAAGACTTTGGCTTGACAAGTAGAAACTAAGAAGCCTTCTTGGGTAAATGCACGTCAAGTGGTGGTGGGAACCAGTGATAATGGTGAAGACCTATAACAAGGGATTGTAAACTATAATTTTAAGAGGGGCCCTGAAACCTAAAACAGACAAGAAGAAAATACTGGCGCTTTTTCTCCAGCCATGCAACAATGCGGCTGATCCACATATGTCGTTGTGCCCAAATTAGACTGATCTAAGGGTCTGGATAAGAGATATGTCAGTTTTTTTGCAGCATAAAGTATATTTAGTTTTTCTTTGTAGCTTTACTTACTAAGTTTTTGGACAAACTGTATTGTGACCATGATTCCATGAAAGAACTATAACTTTTTTGTTCACAAACACGTTAAGGAAATAAAAAGCTTGCCATCTGCATATCAACATTGTACCATTCAATTTCAAAAAGAAATACTATTATGCAAAGTGTGTACTCTAGAATTTGACCCATTTTCTCGACAGACCTGAACATCTTATCAGCCATCCAGCAACAGTTACTAATACAAATGGAGTGTCATGCATTACTTATATATAAGCTACAGGGGGAAAGCGTATCAATTTTTGCGTGGTGATTGAAACTCAAGAACATTCAAGGACCCTGCTCAAATTAAAAGCACTTTCAATCAAATTCAGGGACTGATCAGGACCACAATTAACCCTGATATTTATTCAATTATTGGTGTTTAAGGTCACATACTTATGCACAATGGCCATTTGTGACTGCAAGATCCTGATACAGCTCAAACATTCACAACAGACTTCAACTTGGGGATTGCCAATCACTTCCAAAACCTAGTCTAAAGAATTGCGTGTTATTTTTGCTCAACAGGCTTGGCATTCTTAAAAATGCAGGAAGGCTAAAAATCGCTCCACTTGCAAGGCCTAGAGGAGTGATTCTCCTCAAGCTTACAATATTTATTATTTATTTATTTATGGGTGTTTAAGGTCACATATTTCTGAACAATGGCTAATCATGACCATGACAGTTTTACGGGTGGAGGAAGCTGGAGTACCCGGAGAGAACCACCGAGCAACTGTCAGCTCCCCAACATACTAACTCCACACAAGCAGGGTTAGCATTGGTTGAGGACAAGTGCACCATCGACATGCAGTACGCCCTAGTACACAACGTCACCGTGCCCCCACGTGGGCAATGGGGGTAAAGTGTCTTGCCCAAGGACACAACACGGTTGCTGCAGGTGGGATTCGAACCAAGGACCTCTCGGCTTGCAGCCTGCACCTCTACCTTCTGAGCCACCCCCCCCCTCAAGCTTACAAAAGCTACAAGTGATAAAATGAAGTTTTACCATTAATGAATTCTGCATAGTGGGCTTGGTACATTTTGTTTGGTGCTGGTAACAAGGTAGTCTCCATGAGACAACAATCCTGCACCCTCCTACAGACTTGGGCCTCGGCAAGGCCCAGGGGTGTGGGAGGAGCATTGTGGCCATCTTGCAGAGACCACAAACATAGCAGACATCTGAAAAGATCTGGGGTTTTAGGAATAGGCTATTCTGGTAATCATTATTTTTAAAGGTCAGAAGGGCTAGTTTTTGCTCTTCTTAATTTTTTTTAAGGCGAGCAGTAGGCGAGCGAATGAATCACTCTCCTAAAATGCAAGGCCTGGTTCAAACAGTCCCAGATATTTGACCCAAACCATCCCTTTGCTCAAAAAAGTGGAAATAATGTTTGACCCAAAACTGTCCTTTTTTTACCCAATGTATTTAATTTTATATTTGAACAAATTTTATTTTTTGTAAGTTGATTTTCTGTCTTATGCATAACAATTAACACACAGAGAGAAAGAAGGCTTCTTTGTGTATCTGGTGACTTCCATTGTCAAAGATAATATTCAGACTGGGTGGAACATGGTCATCATTGTTAGTATTCTAAACCCTTTTTGGAACTTTGCAAGTTATTCAACAAAATCCATTTTCTTTCAATTATTACAAGCTACAGGTTATGCAAAATGGGGAATTCTGGCTCTCACTGTGAGACGAAAGATTCACCAAAGACCCGATACTTATATATTAAGGTTTGTGAAGTTACAGAGAATGCTGATATTGATAACGAGAGCTTTCATTAGTCTTATTAGTGCATCATAAGAAGTATAGCATGCCAAAGGGTTGGGGTCAATTGAAATTCAATTTCCAGAACAAACCGATGTCATTTTTATCTTAATTGAAGGATATTCCAGACTTGAAATTTCAACATTCAAATTTCAGGGTTTACCAGGATCTACAGGAATCCTGGAGGTATTTATTGTGTCACATTCTTTCCTCAAATTCTTCACAAAAAATCTACCAAAAACCATAAATATTCAAACTTTTTTTTCAAACATTCACATCAACATTTCTGTAATATTTTTCTTACCCGATTCAGTAAGGTCAGATAGACTGCAATCTCCATCATCTGATTGCTGCGTTTCCCCAGTATCAGACTCATCTGAATGTATTTCAAATTTGTCTTTTAAGTACTTTATCTTGTGCTCAGTTTTCTCTTTATGAGAGACCTTTTTGTAATATTCTTGCACATCCAACAACATCTTAAGAACCTGAAGCTATGAATAAGATCACAAATACAGTGTTACCCTGTTAATTGATTAATCACTTTGCCCATAAAAATTATCCAATTAACAGGAGTGTTTAATTAACAGGGATTTGCCACTTTCCTGTAGTCTAGAGATATACTTAGCATTTATTCTATTATATCTTGTTTGACAGAGCTCCATAAGCTCTGTCAAACAAGGTATAATAGATTAAATGCTTGTATTTGATGTACTGAGGCCAAATAGGTCTATAAACAAAGGAAAACTAGGGGGAGTCAGGGTAATTTCTCGACAGGTTATAAGATTTTTTATTTAATTAACAGGAGTTTTATCTGTAACCTATATTCAATTAACAAGTCAAATTTGTACTGGAGGTATGTTAAATGGTTGTGTGTTGGGAAATTATATTCTGATTAACAGGGATATACAATTAAGAGATATCCAATTAAGTGAGATCTAATGTATCGAAATTCTTGAGTTAATCCATTTCCAAGCACATTGGCCAAATACAAACAGTACTGTACAAACATTCTTAAAAAACATAGGTTATGCCCACACTGAAAAAAAACCCCAAGAAAACCGCATTGAACCCATTCCAGGCAATTTTTACAGCAAAAGATTATTGTGCTTGGTACCCTTCAAAGAAATGTTTTTCCAGCTTTTTGGGGTTCAAACCTCATTAGAAACATGAACCAGATAGCGAACCATGCCACACTGCAAACCTTGAATCTTCCTCAAATTTATTTATGGATTGGTATTTAACTGGTTGAGTGCTAGAAGCCACTATCAGGACTTTCAAAAAAAGAGGGTACTACAGCAAAAGCCAACATTTCCTTCCTTATGTTTCATATTTAGTCAAACCTAAATAACATTTTGTTTACATATAAATTTGTTTTATTATAAATTATTGGACAGTGCATGCAGGCTCTCTCCAATAATTTGTAATAAAACCATTTTCTAATAACAATTTCAGGACCGCCAAAAATAATCTAGCCATCAACCAGTTAGTCACTTTCACTTGAAACACCAGTAAATAAAATTAGGCCACATAACATTGATCTTCTGTTTCTCAGAACATATCCAATGTGCATCAAGGGTAAAAGTTTCTTTTTGGGGGGAGAGGGGGTGAGGATCCATTGAAACAAAAAAAACCCTCATATTGTATTTATATTTATTTGGGTAAATGGTCAGATTACCAGAGCAGTTTTGTTACTGATTACTTTATTTCATTTAAGTTTTTTAAACCCTCAAAAATAACTAAATTTTTATCCCCGCTTTCGTCGGGGATATTGTCGTTATCTCTGTCCGTACGTCCGGCCGGTGTTACATTCACTTGCATTAATGTTTAAACTATGCTAATGTGTTCAGGTATCACCAGTACATGTGCATGAAGGTTTCGGGATTTTGATTTGGTTCCAAGTGGTTCCAGTGGAACCATTTTTATCCTTAGAAAATCTTTGTCCGCTCAAAGGTTCTTAGGGTATTGAATTTGATACGTTCAAACCATGTTAACATGTTCAGATAGCATCTGTAGATGTGCATGAAGGTTTCGGAATTTTGATTTGGGTCCAAGTGGTTCCAGTGGAACCACTTTTATCCTTAGAAAATCTTTGTCCGCTCAAAGGCTCTTAGGGTATTGAATTCGAAACTTTTAAACCATGTTAACATGTTCAGATAGCATCTGTAGATGTGCATGAAGGTTTCGGAATTTTGATTTGGGTCCAAGTGGTTCCAGTGGAACCACTTTTACCCTCAGAAAATCTTTGTCCGCTCAAAGGCTCTTAGGGTATTGAATTCGAAACGTTTAAACCATGTTAACATGTTCAGATAGCATCTGTAGATGTGCATGAAGGTTTCGGAATTTTGATTTTGTTCCAGATGGTTCCAGTGGAACCACTTTTATCCTTAGAAAATCTTTGTCCACACAAAGGCTCGTAGGGTATTGAATTTGAAACGTTTAAACCATGTTAACATGTTCAGATAGCATCTGTAGATGTGCATGAAGGTTTTGGAATTTTGATTTGGGTCCAAGTGGTTCCAGTGGAACCACTTTTATCCTTAGAAAGTCTTTGTCCGCTCAAAGGTTCTTAGGGTATTGAATTCGAAACGTTTAAACCATGTTAACATGTTCAGATAGCATCTGTAGATGTGCATGAAGGTTTCGGAATTTTGATTTATCTTTAGAAAATCTTTGTCCGCTCAAAGGCTCTTAGGGTATTAAATTCGAAATGTTTAAACCATGTTAACATGTTCAGATAGCATCTGTAGATGTGCATGAGGGTTTCACAATTTTGATTTGGGTCCAAGTGGTTCCAGTGGAACCACTTTTACCCTCAGAAAATCTTTGTCCGCTCAAAGGCTCTTAGGGTATTGAATTCGAAACGTTTAAACCATGTTAACATGTTCAGATAGCATCTGTAGATGTGCATGAAGGTTTCGGAATTTTGATTTGGGTCCAAGTGGTTCCAGTGGAACCACTTTTATCCTTAGAAAATCTTTGTCCGCTCAAAGGCTCTTAGGGTATTGAATTCGAAACTTTTAAACCATGTTAACATGTTCAGATAGCATCTGTAGATGTGCATGAAGGTTTCGGAATTTTGATTTGGGTCCAAGTGGTTCCAGTGGAACCACTTTTACCCTCAGAAAATCTTTGTCCGCTCAAAGGCTCTTAGGGTATTGAATTTGAAACATTTAAACCATGTTAACATGTTCAGATAGCATCTGTAGATGTGCATGAAGGTTTCGGAATTTTGATTTTGTTCCAGGTGGTTCCAGTGGAACCACTTTTATCCTTAGAAAATCTTTGTCCGCTCAAAGGTTCTTAGGGTATTGAATTCGAAACGTTTAAACCATGTTAACATGTTCAGATAGCATCTGTAGATGTGCTTGAAGGTTTCACAATTTTGATTTGGGTCCAAGTGGTTCCAGTGGAACCACTTTTATCCTTACAAAATCTTTGTCCGCTCAAAGGCTCTTAGGGTATTGAATTCGAAATGTTTAAACCATGTTAACATGTTCAGATAGCATCTGTAGATGTGCATGAAGGTTTTGGAATTTTCATTTGGGTCCAAGTGGTTCCAGTGGAACCACTTTTACCCTCAGAAAATCTTTGTCCGCTCAAAGGCTCTTAGGGTATTGAATTCGAAACGTTTAAACATGTTAACATGTTCAGATAGCATCTGTAGATGTGCATGAAGGTTTTGGAATTTTGATTTGGGTCCAAGTGGTTTTTCAATCATGTGACAATGATGTGATCAGAACACTACCCTTTATACATCATGTTGGGTGAAGTATCTTGTTTGAAATATTGAAGTAGTTTCACATGTGAGTCTTCAGAAGGAAATTAAATACTGTTTTATCATTTTAAATCACACACATGCGTGAAGCCTTTTTATCCAAGTCTGTATCCTGCACTAACCAAAAAGGAAAGTGCAAATGCGGGGATATACTATAGTGTGCTTCGCACACAAATGGCACCATCTAGTCTTGTATCTGGGAACTTCAAAAACAATGTATGAACTTGGAAAATTATGATTATAGAACTGATGTTTGAGTCCAAAATTAGAAACATGACAGCCCTCTTAAAATAGTGAATTAAAATAACAAGTCAACTTGTTCTCAAAAAATTATTGCTTTGTCATTAATAATAAAATACAACATACCAGTGAAGAGTCTATTTTAACTTCCCATATATATTTATTTAAATAAATGCTCAAGTCAACCACCGCCACTTTAGAGAAAATTAAGATTAGAACATGTGTATTGCTGTACACAATCAAATACATTAATTTTGTTAAGCATTATTCATGAGGTACTGTTGCTTTATGTGATTAGGATAATTAAAAACATGGGTGAATGAAACTACATTATTTCTTTAATGCTTGGACAGAACTGTCTGGTCCAAATTGCCCAGATATTTTCTGGACAGAGTCATCAGGCTACTATAACACGTGATGGTTCCCTCACATCTAACAGACTCCATTATGCCACTATGGGCGGAGAAGGACATGAAGAATAAAATTTCCCCTGAAAGAAGACCGCCTCATGGAGGAAGCTTCTGGGGAGCGTTCCATAAGACACTTGAGAATACTGAACCAAGGTTTCTGTGACAACCGAGGGGCTACTAGTAGGATTCAAAACAAGACTGTTTAATCTTAAACGTAATCTACTGATCCAAATGAATTGGTGGATATGCGTATCCTATCATTCATCCCCATGAATTCTTCAGAGCGTCTACTGCATGCACTCAATGATCTGGACATGGCGACACAAAAGACGGTAAGTAATTGTTCCGGTGCATCGCAAACTGAACTATACTGGGGTGATCCCACTGGTAGCAAAACTGTCCAAATACTCGCATATTCAGTGTCCAATACAAATGAAACAGGCGACCCTTCCGAGGAGCGAGTCTGCTAGTACGTTCAGACGACCCGGTATGTGACAGATAGAGAGATGAACATGAAAATTCTTCTCCGTTAGTTAGCATAACGGAAATGAATGGGTGCCGCCCTGGTTCCAGATGTACACAACCACTATCGAGTTGTCCAACAATATCTGAACAAGCGTATCCGCACTGATGTAGTGCTAACAATATTGACATCATTCTTTGATGTTTATGTGTTTCTCCAGGAACCGAGGATTCTAAGACCCCTGCATTTTGAGTCTGTCGGACTCAGGGTTGTGCCCCAAACTATTGACTCATATCCGTCATAATCGTGAAAGCCAGATCTTGCAGTTGCAGCGGAACTCTTTGAGTTAACCCCTGAATATCGGCCCCAATATGGACCTTTTGTTTACTAGATTCATTAAAACAATACTGGTCCTGAGCGAATGCATTTTCACACTCCAGTTCTGGGTAAAGAATAACGCGTAAGCGACCCATCAAAACAAGATGCGTAGTCGCTTCGCAATCAGTCGCATAAAATTTCTTGCTGTTAATGCGTCTGTCAGTAGACAAAAGCGAGCATAATAAATGACTAATTTCGCTCTGGATAATGGCAGACGAACCAGATTGTTGTTAGACATTACCGAGTTCATTATTCAAGTGACAGCCCAGGGTGCTATCTTCAGACCGAAGCACATCACTCAGAACTGAAATTCTATTCCTTGGACGATAAACCGTAGGTACTTTATGAATGCCAGATATACCAGGACATGAAAAAACGGATCCTTAGACCTATGCTTGTAGCATAGTTGATCACTCGAACGCCGGCTTTCACCAACTAAATGATAACCATAAATAAACTTTTAGAGCTTTGATAAATTTGTTATCCATCTCCAGTCTATTATCAGTTGGAACGAGCTCTATGGCTTCGGTATGAGTAACAGGTGACTATAGAATCCTAGAGAATCTTGATACTCGATGACCTCTATTACTTTCATTGTCAAGAAAACCTTTACCTCCGATTGGAGAGACTCTTATGCAAGGATTCGACAGAAGCATTGTCCATCACAGACATTAAGTTAGTTGTGATTCTCTCGGAAAGATAGCCGCAGGCCATCTGAGACCACACTTCTCGCCTACTGGTCTTTTATAATAGTTATCCAGTTTGATGCGAATCTTGATAACCATCCGTCAATTGCTAAGCAATAGAGGTCTTAACCCTCACCTGTAGTGCCCGTGAGGCCTACAGAAGGAGAAACATCTCCTTTGCGAAGGACCTCGAGCCAACGGCTTAGGGGTGCCTGACTGGTAGCCTCGATGAGACCTGAGCCCCCTATCCGAGTCGCTGTATGACAATCCTTAGAGGAACAAGGGCAACGCCCCCGGTCCCCCGACCAAGATGGCAAATTCAAGGGAGCTGTTAGGATGCAATTTGTTCGCAGGGCATGGCCATTTTTTAACTTGACCTGTATTTCCAACCAATTAAACCACATACTTAGTTTCGTTTCAATCAAATGATCCAAAGTAAAGTTATCATCCGGACAACAGAAAAACCGTATTTTCTAAGTCGAAAAAGGGGAATAAATCCAGTAAAAATCAGTGGAGTGTGCCCATTTTCGAACTTGACCTGCATTTCCACCCAAATAAGCGGCATACTAAATTTCGTTTCAATCAAATGATCCTAACTAAAGTTATCATCCGGACAACACAAAAACTGTATTTTTTAAGTCGAAAAAGGGGAATAAATCCAGTAGAAATCAGTGGAGCGTGCCCATTTTCGAACTTGACCTGCATTTCCACCCAAGTAAGACACATACCAAATTTAGTTTCAGTAAAATCATCCAAACTAAAGTTATCATCCAGACAAGGGTGTGACGGACGGACGGACGCATGGACAGACGGACGGACACTGCTGATTACAATAGTCCCCCGAAGGGTCGAGGGACAATGATTACAATAGTCCCCCGAAGGGTCGGGGGACAATTATAGGAGGGTTACATATACCCACGCGAGGAGTCCTTTTTAGACGACTTTCTATCCAAGACATCCTCCCTCACTCCTTTCTGCTTTTGCGGGTCGATTAGATGCCGACATAAGGAGGAGAGTATTGATGCTTTCTTTGTAGCTTGGTTACAAACCAATGAAAGCTTATAGTAAAAAACTTAGTGTCTGGAAACCGGAGCGACCCAAAGAGAGTCTGAGGATGACGCAAGGGCTCCGTCACATCTGATTAACTCCAAATTAGCAACTGTTAAGACAGAGTTATACATGATAAATATAATAGCCCTGGAAAGAACTCTAAATGAGGTACGAACGTCCTCAAATTCCTTTCCGTAGAGACGTTGCGTCACAGTTCTTAAAGGTGCTCTGCATAAGAAGTGAGTCTAAATTCTGAGCAAATAGTGAAAGACGAAGGTAAGGCCATAACTAGGTACTTAGCCTGCTCATTCAAATGCAGAGGAACTCTCTGCATCTTCCCTGTTTTCCGTTAATCGATAAAATTACAGAAGATGATAAGAAACCGCCTTACTTCTTTCCACTGGAGAGTCGAATATAGCGTTGTCTAAAAGGCCAAAGGCCTGCGATACCTGTCTATACTTAACCGGAAAAGACAATTCCTCCTCTTTTTCCGGATGAAGTCAGCGTCCAACAACACTAGCGGTTTCTTGCAAGTCATTGCAGCATTCTGATTCGCTGGAACAAATTCAGGGCAGTGTTGATGGATTAAATCCATTGCAACCATGTGTTGATCTGAAAGGGAAGGGTAATCCCCCTCCATATCCCTTTCATCATTCATCTGAATCAGTTGAAAATCACGGGTCAGCTGCATCTGAACGTGCAGATGACTGGACCGACCCAGCACCATCCGACAGCTCAGGTTCTGAGACTGCCGCTGGCTGCTTCTGCACTTGCTGGGATGCTGCGATGAGCTGCACAATCTGCATCAGCAAATCCGTTATGGAGGCCTGAGGAGCAGCGGTCTTCTATTCTGGCCGCCAGCTGCTCCTGGGACAGTGTGTCCGAGATGGCTCTTTTCTCCGGACATCCCTATATATGAAGCCTCGTCTCTTAGCTACTGAATAGTGCTACTTTCGAGCGGTTGCAGCATTCTGATTCTCAGGGACGAACTCAGGGAAGTACTGATGCATTAGATCCATCACCACCCTGTGTTGTTCCTAATTCCTTTCACCATCCGACTGAATCAGATTATATTCACGGTCATCGGCATCTGAACATGCAGATGACAGGACCGACCCAGCACCATCCGACAGCTCAAGTTCTGAGACTGCCGTCGGCTTCTTCTGCGATGACCTGCACAATCTGCGACAGCAAGTCCGTTACGGAGGCCCGAGGAGCAGCGGTCTTCTGTTGCTTGGTCGTCAGCTGCCCCTGGGACAGTGTGTCCGAGATGGCTCTTTTCTGCAGACGTACCGATGAATGAGCCCTCGTCTCCTTGGCTACTGTATGGTGTGACTTCTTTGACAAAGAGTGGACCTTCTCAGCGATGCAGGCTGGATATCAGAAGTCACGTAGCCAAGGTGCGGCCGTGTGTGCTTAGAAGACGCTGAAGAAGAAAGCGTAATTACAGCCGACCCCGGCGGTGAACTGAACGGAGCATCCGAGATGGCTCTTTTCTGCAGACGTACCGATGAATGAGCCCTCGTCTCCTTGGCTACTGTATGGTGTGACTTCTTTGACAAAGAGTGGACCTTCTCAGCGATGCAGGCTGGATATCAGAAGTCACGTAGCCAAGGTGCAGCCGTGTGTGCTTGGAAGACGCTGAAGAAGAAAGCGTAATTACAGCCGACCCCGGCGGTGAACTGAACGGAGCATCCGGACGGGAGGCGTGGACGTATGCTCCGACTGACGCAAGTTCCGAACCACACCATCTGGCCCCAGATGTTGTAATGAAAGAGAGAGGGGGCTCTCTCACTCACGGTCCTTCAGACCTCGCCGAGCTTCCTGCTGAACTTGCCGGCTTCTTCCTCTCCATCGTCGCAGGGTGAGCCTGTTATTATTTTATAGTGCTCGCTCTACCCTTTCTACTCTCAACCGCAACGGACACACCCGGCATCACGGTACCCTCAGATGGTGCAACCGCTTCACTGGTCAAGCTAGTTGGCGACAGTGAGATGAAACCACGCTGTGGTTTATTGCCCTGTCTAATATTCATGAGCACTTTAGCCGCTAGCTCTGATTGACTATCTAAATGTGATGACGGAAGCACACTCTCTGAGGGTTTCATGTAAACATTACCATGTTCTTGTTCCTCTGTAAATAGAAACTAAACAAGAGGCCCCAGGGGGGCTGAGTGCGCTCACCTAACATGGTAGTCCAAATATCAAACCAGGGACTTGACTTGAATAAACTGCATATGCCATATACCAACTAGATGAAGCAATTGCACCCACACAATACACAGGATTTTCCTTCTATTTTCAGTTCCTGCACTTTTACGTCCCACAATTGAGATAAACGCATAAAAAACAGATTGTTTTCCCAAACAAAATATTTTCAGCCTAATTTTTTTTTTCTTGTTAAAACGCATAAAAAACAAAAAAACTAATTTCCGGATTTTGGTCCCACTTGGACCCCAAATTTTCAGTGTAAAAACAAAAAAATTTTTTTGTCTTAAAATTTACCGAAATGCATAAAAAACAAAAACAAAAAATCCAGATTTTGGTCCCACCCGGACACCAAATTTTCAGTGTAAAAATTTTTTTTTTTTTTTTGTCTTAAAATTGACCAAAACGCATAAAAAACAAAAACAAAAAATCCAGATTTTGGTCCCACCCGGACGCCAAATTTTCAGTGTAAAAAAAAAAAATTTTCTGTCTTAAAATTGACCGAAATGCATTAACAACAAAAAAAAATTTCCGGTTTTGTAAATCCCACTCAGATCCCAAATTTTCAGTGTTAAAAAATTTTTTTTTGTCTTAAAACTGACCGAAACGCATAAAAAAACAAAAAAACAATTTCCGGATTTTGGACCAAAATTTTTTAAGTCCCACCCGGACCCCAAATTTTTAGTGTAAAAAAAAATAATTTTTTTGTCTTAAAATTGACCGAAACGCATAAAAAACAAAAAAAAAATTCTGGATTTTGGTCCAAAATTTCTAAGTCTGGAACGGGGCCCCAAATTTTCAGCCTAAATATGAACCCAGGGACTTGGCTTGAACAAACTTGAATCTCACCCCCCTAAGGATGCTGCATACCATATATCAAAAGATTCTTATTGGCAGATCTGAAGAAGAAGATTTTTAAAGAATATTCCTCATACTGCACTAATTTAAACATTTGGGCTCCCATAGAGAGCCCAAATATGGACCCATGGAATTGATTTCAATAAACCTGTGAAACAATCTTCCAAAGATGTTATATGTGAAATTTGAAAGCTTTTGGAGCAGTGGTTTGGGAGAAAAGTAGTCTTACATGTTTTTCCCATTACCACAGCGTTAAAAAACGCTGACTCAGCACTTTTTCAAAGTCCCCAAAAAGTACCCCATGATAAAACCGACAGCAATTTTTTTGACCATTCCATTCTGTTGGTCCTGAGGAAGCTTCACACCAAATAAGAATTCTCAGTGCTGTGTAGTTTTGGAGATATGGGCATTTTAATTTTTTTTTTCTATTTTTAGGGAAAAAAAACTTGGGCATAAATTAATTACTTATGACCCAATAAGCCCTCATATCAAATTTGGTTCAAATCTGCCTCTCGGTTTGGAAAATAAAAATTTTGGGACTGGCAAAAATTCTTGCCTCTCCCATAACGAAGGCAAATAATGCCCGACAAACTTCTCTTGAACAAACTTGATTCTAAACCTCAAATGGACTCTGTACACCACATATTAAGTCTCTGCTACTGATGGTTCATTAGAAGATTTTCAAAAATTAGACCATTTTTTCCCCACACCTCTGCTCAATATGAGCCGGAACCTAATTTGCATAAAAATCAAAATGCCCCTATATCACCACTACTTACATGAATTTTAATTAAAATATGGCCAGTGGTTTAGGAGAAAGAGGCTCAAACACCACCTTCATGCAGGACGGTGGATGACAGACGACGGACGATGGACGATGGACGAAGAGTGATAAGAAAAGCTCACCCTGACTTTCAGTCAGGTGAGCTAAAAACTAGAGCAACTTTTTGGCGAGAGAACAGGCGGCGGCACCTCGCTAACAACGTACCATGACACCCATCTCCAACGTTTGTCATCCCATGCGACACATGTTGAGCAAGAATTAGTGGGAGTACATCGACTACAAGCAAGGCAACCAACATGTAAATCAGTGGAAAATCTTCCTTGCCTTGCTTATTAGGCAACATGCTTTCATAATGAAGCAAACTAAGTCGATCGTACTCCCACCAACTCCACATTAAAAATTATAAAAAGATACATAACAAAAAAATTCAAAATATAAATTGAAAAATAATTTACACAAAAAATTTTTCGAAAAAAGGGAAGGAAGTGCCCAAATGTATCCTGATAGAGCCCAAGTGTGGACAAAATTTATTTTTCTATCCAAAAATTAACTGCTACACTACCAGAATATTTAATGTATCTTACAACAGACCTACCATATAATAATAAAAAAGAAACTACGTATATAAAAAGAGCACAACGTCAGAATGAAAACAGGAAACGAGAACCCAGGCAACACGGCTCGAAGTCAGTAACAGATTTTTGAACTTACCGATGTAAGGCAAGATCTTCACCAGAAGAAAAAATGATACATTGGATGTATGATGAATGACCAAAATGCCTAAACACCCCAAGGGTGAGGACGTAACCTTGGGGATATACAGAAAAAATATTCTGTGTAACACGTTAAACTCCCAAGAAATTTTATAAATTTTTTTTTTAATAAAACACGCCAAAAAGCTTGGGAGTTTAACTGGGGGGAGGGGGGAGGGGGAGATCAAGGGAGGGTAGGGAAGGAATACTTAACAGCGGAAAAATCATTATCAACAATGATGACGTCAGGCCCATGTCCAGAAATTGGGGAACATGAACTAATTTTTAGAAATATAAAATTACAGCCCTAACGTTTCAAACCACTGTTTCTTCCTTCCTTCATCCAGTTGTGTCCTTGCATCCACCAAATTAACCATTGATTTGTGTCTGGCGTCATTAAAAAACTGAGATTTAAAAGCACAGAAGTCAGTTTGTTGTTATCTGATGGAGGGCAAAAACAAAAAATGATGTTTGCGGCAATTCTGGTCACTTCCTGGCGTCTGCGCATGCGCAGAGAGTAAATGTATGGAGGATCAGATAGGACTTCGAATTTTTGGTTTTGCATGCAAATTTTGGGGATTGGGGGGCGTAAAATTTGTGTTTGACCCTCGATATTTTGGAGTTAGCACCAGCTAAGTCTGGGCCATAGGTACAGTGAAAAAATAACATCATACTACTTCCTTGGAGCTTCCAGTGTGTGAGGTAATCATATTACACACTGATTTTCTTTCCAAACGTTTCCCATAATTGAAGACTCAAGTTGGTACATCTGTGCACCTCATTTAAACAAAAGTGAGAAGAGTATGGTGCACCTACGATTTTCAAAATCAAAAGATTGCTGCAATTACCCTGTCAAATAACATCTAAAGACAAGAGTTATAGCTAGTTGTACTATCAGATATAAGGTTCCACCTGCTACAAGCAATGACAGAAAAGCAACATTTTAATTTCTCTTTTCGTTATAATTATTTTACCTGAAGCCTTTGGTCTCCACAGCTTTTGGCACAATCAAAAGCATTAAAACATGACTGAGTCACTTCACTGTAGTTTTGACAATCAAGTTGTTGAACCTCAGCAATATTCATCCATGTTCTGCATGCCTGTGGAAAAAGACAAATGAAACTAAGGGTATTTCATTCACAAATATAATTCCTCACAATGAAATAAAAAGACAATGGGACTTACCCGACCCTTTTTAATAATATATCCAGATTTTGGCAGTTCAAAAGCTTTTCATTTTGTATGTGAACTACAACTTCTACAAATGCAACTATTATTTGGATTTTGCAAATACAAATGACGGACAGACTTTCCAATAAAATCTTGCTTTGGGTCAAATGCCTGAATTTTCTCGTCATTCCACCAAATGCCTAAAATCATCCATCGGTGATAATCGACATTAGACCAAATGCCTATACAGTAATGCAGCATACAACAATGTTCATTCAACGAAACATCAAAATACAATAATGCACTAACATGTAAAGTTAAAAAGAAATGTAATCAGAATTTGTCAGCCTGCAGAGCTGTGACTTTACAAGATTTTGTGAGTGGTATGTTCAGTATCTTTGTCTTTACCCTGATTATTTTTGGTTTTTAAATACACCTTCTGTATGATGTTCAAGCAAAACTTGTAATTAATGTTCAAGCAAAAGTTGTAATTACCACTATGTAACCATTCTGTTCAAGACCAAATAAAACCTTCATTTGAGAAAAAAATAGTGATGAATCGATATGGTAAACAAACCATCGGCTGATACCGATATTAAAAATTTAATAATCGGCCGATACCGATTCCGATGTTTTAGATTCCATGAAAATGCATGAATAACTTGATCGAACCCTGCAAAGTTGCAATTAGAATGTCAATGCGGGGTTGTGTTTCTTGGTTCCTAGTCAACTCGCCACCAAATCAACTCCCTAGACAATTTATCAGATTGTTTTGTGCAGACCATTCCTAAGTGAGAAGAACGGAATCACCCATGTCAGATTGACTCTCCTTGCATGGAATACTACATCTTCTCCCAATAAGATTAAATCCCATATACTTAAAACTCATAGCAATCCCATGGGAACTCCTACACAGACTGACAAACACTGTCCTGACTCTGGATAAATCCAACTTATTCCTTTCTTCTCATATTGACCATAAGCCCAATATTCAATATGAACGTTCACAATAGACGTTTCCATTTTGAAAATCACGTGATTCTGTCCCGTCATGGAAGGGGGCCGGATGTTTCGTACACTGCAATTTAGGTTGTTTCGTACACAAACCTGTGGGACATTTCATGCACAACCCAGGACGTTCCGTACATGGGGTTATGACTGCCTTGAGCCAAGTAAAGATAACAACCCTGTATGTAAAAATAATTTTTATTGGATAATAATACCTTGCAATCTATTATTTCATATAAAAAATGCTTAAAAACCCTATAAAATTTGCCTGTGTACTAATGATATATGGACGAAATGTCTTCTTTTGTATACGAAAGTCAGTATACGAAATGGGAACAGGGACAACCCACCCCAGGCCTATTTTTTGGGCGGGTTGTCCCACTTTGTGAGATGGGTTGTCCCGATTTTTTTCTGATTTTTGAAGAAAAAGTTTTTGGGGATAGTAATATATAATAAAAAAAATTTACTCACTTTTTTATTGAAAAATTATCCAATTTTATCGAAAATTATCCACAATCCACAGTGATCCTATTAACACATCCCAGAATGACTGAATTAAACTAATAATAGTTCCATACTGAATTGGTAGCATGTAGAGACCAGTCAGAAGTGATGTGTTATTTTAGTCATGTTGTTTCAGTCGGGTACCCTCTAAGGCGAATGATATTTGTTTGATGCAAAAAAATCAAATGACCAGACATGTTGTTTCAGCGTGATATGGATTCATCACAGCATTGATCGCTTTTCCTTTATCTAAGACTGAGACAATAAATGTGCTTTTTAAGCTGTTAACAGTCACTGACTCAGATGAAGCCATAGACACATCCAAGATAAGACAACAAATGGTCAGGCCACTGAAATATCCATCAATGAGACACCCACAGATACCATTACCACAGATACTTCTGATAATAATAATTCATTCGGAATTATTCATGATATTACTTTTAATATCATCCTAATTAAGTCCCACAAACAAATCTATTGTCCGCTGATTAATATTGATCGTATTATAAGTAATAACAGCTGAATAGTTCATTTGTTATTACTTATAATCCAATCATAGTCCAATATCATAGTCAAATAGTTCATAACTGCGGCGCATGAAAAACTTGGGGCGGGTTGTCCCAGCTGGTTTGGGGCAGGTTGTCCTTGGGCGGGTTGTCCTGTTCCGTACGAAATGCCTGTGTACGAAACGACACTAATCCTCCGTGGAATGCGCACGTTGTATTGTTTTCAAAGAAGCTGTCTTGTATAATTTACTTCACTTGTCTCCCACCAGATTTTTTTCATAGTACAGTACTCCGGAATAAATGCAAAATGAAACCAACACTGACAGACTGACACTATTTGTTTTAATAAGAGTTGTGCGATTTCCAAAATGGAGTAATATAGGCAAGCTAAATTTTAAACAATGATGTTACAACTTTAGAAACTGGGCCGGGATTTCCATGCAATAAGAATCATACCTAACCGTGTGACAAGTTGAAATTGTGGCTTAGCTTTAAATTATTCATAGAATCAATATTAAAACGTACAGAATTTTGGAATCAGTAGTGTTGACACATTCCCCAGATGTTTCACATATAAACACTGTTTTTGATGATATGGCCATGACTTAAAAAAAATGACGGTCTATTTTGACCTTGTAACAATTGGCGCACCCTTATCAGCAAAGGATGTCATTTTCTGCCGATGCTTCAGCGATTACCCCATTATCGGACGATGCAGATGCCGATAATAGGTTCATCACTCGAAAAAAACATCTGTTTCGGTGCTGCAACTGTTAGGGGTGTAAAGATTCACCGGTGCACCACAAGACTTTGCTTGATGATACACATTCATCAGTGTGAGCAGTCAAATATCGGTTGAGTGCAATACATGCAAACAAAGTTCAACTAATATTAAAAGGCCCTGTTGTTTGATGGGAATCTGATTCTTGTAATATTGCCCTGAAACAAAACTGCAGGAATCCAAATGGATTCAAGTCATTAAAATGTAGACTGTGAATAAAGAATTGTTTGTATATGCTTGTGACCAACTTAATACCCGAATTATCAATAGAAAATTAGTATCCGCAGAAGTGTGAACCATAGTCATGCTATTGAGTTATTTTACAATGAATACGAAGAATGTTACTAGGGTAACACATGCCCCCACCCCCTTGTGACCTTCACCTTACTGATGCGGCAGAAACTATTATACACGACACACCTTCTGACCGTCCTTAACATTTGTAAAAAGTTTAACAATTGTACTATGATTCTTTTCTGAGTTATGGCTGAGACACGAATATTGACCGATTTTTAGTGTGACCTTGAAATGTGACCTTGAACTTGAAGGTACGAACCCGGATATGGTGTGTGACACATCCTCCCATGGTCCTTTATAATTGTGTGAAGTTTGATGGAATCTACACTAGTAGGGAATGTTGCTTGTCCCGTATACAGCTATATACTATCCCACTATGTTGCAATAAGACTAAAATCCTCATCCTCTGATTGGATGAGAGTTCACTTAGATTTTTCTATTTTTACTGCAAGTGAAATATTTGAAAAGATAATAACAATGGGAGGAGATTAAAAGTGCATACTGCCTATAAAATCATATACTTGAAGCCCAGTGATCATTCAATGACTGTATACTCACAATCCACCTTTTGAACTTAGATTGGGTAACCTCGACTTTTGTCCATGTCAGCTGTACAAGTTATTGATTTTTTGTTGTCCAGTGACATCGTGAGGTACAAAAGAGGTTTATTTACTAAATTTGTTGAAGATGCCCAGTTCATTTCACGGTGTGGGTTTTAGGGGAAACTTATTGGAACATATACGTTATGTGATGGAATGACAGTAACATGATCTGAGGTTTGCAGCTCGGAGCATATGTTCAACCTTGACACGTCGCATCCAACTTGAACATAAACTCGGAGTTGCAAACCTCAGACTGTGCATGTTACTGTCAATTCATCACAATAATTTTAAATGTACTATCCCACTATGTACATGTAATATCAGGTCATCGGTCAATATCGTTGACTGCCTGTAAACTTTTTTAGTTTAACAAAATGGCTTTTGTCACAGATAAAAAATTTCATTGAGTTAAAAAATAACTGATCCTCTCCCTTATTGGCCTCCCTGATTCCCGCTACAATGGCCACTCATTTAGAATAGGCGCAGCCACTTCTGCAGCAGCCACTCATGTTGAAGACCACTTGATCAACACACTAGGGCGATGGTCATCGGATTGTTAATTCCAATATATTCATGTTCAGGGTGTCAGTGTCATGCAGGCACAGAGGGCCATGTGTACGTGACCGTTGTCCTGTACATGTGGTGTTCTAGGCAGGCATGAGCACCCACTTCGTCGTAGCAGCCCATGTTTACGACCACTCCCTCGCGTTTCGGTTGGGGGTATATATTGTTACTCTCGCCCATGCATGTTCCAGGACACTGTTTCATGCGTGCACGGAGGGCCAGGTGTGCATGGCTGCTGTCATGTACAGGTGGTGTCCTGTGCGGACATGCACATCATGTTCATCACAGGCTTTGCAGCCACTGGTGTTCAGGATCCCTCGATCAACACTTTTGAGATGGTACTTGTCAGAATGCCCCGACATCGACCCTCTTGCTGTTCAAGGCGGCACTGTCGGGCTTGCGTGGCAGGCCACCTGTGTATGTCGTTGTTGTTGTGTACATGTAGTCACCTGTGCACTAGGGTCCTGCAAAGCTTTGAGTATTTGATGCGATGTCAACATCGCTTTGGTATTTGTATATCGATTTCGAATAGTTTGCCGATTCTTTAGTCAAACGAAGCTTCGAGGAAAATGAATCAGTGTTCGACAATGTCAACATCCTTTGAAATAAGGCGCAATCTCTTCTAGTTTTAATGTTTCTATCAGGAAAATAGACACAGGGTTCGTGCTCTTAACTAGGTCTGAAATTCAAGGACTTTTCCAGGACTATTCAAGGGCCCAAACCAGAATTTTCCAGGGCCTAAAACATGACTACAAATATGTGCATTTTTTCCATGCATCTGATTCACGAGTGCAGACTCCCCCATATTTCCAATGTTGAAAAACTTCACACACGGAACACATTTTGCACGATGATTGTCCTTCACGTCCCGTTAAAGCCAGTCACAAAACTCTTTTTTCTCCATCCATTTCAGTTGAAAAGAACATTTACCTGGCATTTTGTACGCAAGAAAGTAATATTGCTTCAAGAAGTCACAAATGGTAACACACTGTCAAATTGGCACAAAAATACACGGCAGAATCAATTGAAAATCGCACCGGAAACGAATGATACATGTGCTCGAATGAGGCGGTGCTACAAAAATTTTCCCGGATTTCCAGGACTTTCAATGACCGGTTTAGAAAACACTCATTTTTCCAGGGTTTTCCAGTACTGGATTTTAAAAACCCGAATTTCCAGGACTTTCAAGGTTCCAGGACCCGCGTGCGAACCCTGTAGACAAATTCATTGCAAAGTTATGTCGTTTCACTTTCAGTTTCCGATTCCCAGAATACCACACACCACTAATTCGCTATTTATAGATTTCCAGGAATTCATGTGAGAGTTATTTGCGGAATCCCAATTGATCAGCAGCTCTGTCATTCGTTTTAAAAAATCGTTTAGTCTCGTACTTTATTAGAAGCGAGGTAATAGTGATCATCATGGCTACTAGCATAAGCAACCATCTTCTCATTCTTCTGTTATACGAAAATACTTCACAGTGAAGATTGATGAAAAGGCTAAAAAAAAAAGACTGCTTTGTTTGTCTGTCAGTCATAAACCTTGAGGATAGAGATGCTGACCATACTGCCAAATGTACAGCTGATATAATACGTGAACAGCTGCTGGAATGAGATTTAGATGTCAACAGCAAAATATTGTTTGCCACAACTGATACAACGAGTGTTATGCCAGCTACAGTTAGAATGTTCGATCTCAGATGGCTCGGATGTGCGGCCCATAAGTTACAATTGGCAATTAATGCAGCCCTTTATGTGCAGGCAATGATCAAGAAACAAATTGCGACATCAACGCCGTAGCTGCCATGGGTGGTGCAATTTCACAAAATTCTAAGTTCATCAAGGGCCATAACTCCAAGAAAAATATTTGGAACAACACATGCATTGAACGGTGGCTAGACACCAATAAGATACACTTACATGCCAAATATACAGTCATTCCATCAAGTATTTCAAAAGTTATTGAGTTTTGAAACTCGTTGGTCACAGACAGACCGACAGAACGGCGGACCGACCGACAGAGCCACTTATTGAGCTGCTAGTCGCAGCTAATAATTTCCTTGGAGCACAGAATGACCAGCTTTTTTAACTCGTCTAGTGTTGGACTACAGTGCTGGCACAAACACCAAAAGGAACAAGGCCTAGCAGAGAGTAACACCCCCCCCCCCCCCCCCAATAAATGTTGTCACCAGATTCAATAGCACCTTCAAACTATTGGAGTGGATTGAAGCTAACACAACACCCATATCTCTCGCCTGGGTTGAGTGTCAAGCATGACGCCGATGTGCAACGGATCCACCTCAGTGTTTAACTCCAGCAATGGCTGACACCCTCAAGTTTGCCATTCCCATACTCAGACCACCAGCAGAAGTTACTGGAATCTTAAGCACTAACAGCAGTGCGAGTCTGTCATTGATTGTTCCTTGTATTTCAATTTTAAAGGTCAGCTTCAGAAGACTGCGGCCAAAGTTGTGAAGGAATTCCAACAAGAGCTTGTTAAACAGATCTCGACTAGGTTTGATCCAAGCCTTCCAGAACTCCATGCTGCAACTCTGCTAGATCTACGATTTACAAATACCATGAGTTCGGTTGAGTGTTTCGAGAAAGCAAAGTTGTTCATTGAAGGAATTCTTACCCTTGAAGGCCCAACCATCAGTCAGCGTGATATTTCCGAAGAGCAGAACGCAGGTGACAGTTCCACCGAGTTAGATGAGATACCACCTAAAATATCAAAATCAGACTCTAATACAAGTCAGAAGCAGTTGATGTTTTCTCGCACGAGACAAGCTGAACAGCAGATTACTAGCCATAAAGGGCACCCGAGTCTACAGGAACAGCTAAATGTGGAAATTGAAACTTATACAGCAAGGCCTCTTCTTTCACAGGATGGTGATCCTTTTAATTTTTGGTCAAGTTCCTCTTCGGAGTTCCCATTATTGTCAAGAGCTGCAGGCTGTATTGTGTCAATTCAAGCCACTAATACCTCATCTGAATGTGTTAACTCCGCTGCTGGTAACATTCTCACTGCCAAAAGACTAAGTTTATCGAATCAGAATGCATCTTTGTTGATCTGGACTAAGAAGAACATAGATTTGTTGTTCTGAGATTCTAATTGTTTTGGCCTGTACTGTGTCCCAAGTTCAGCAGGGATTAACAATATAATATAAACTTTCTACAGTTGTAATTATTGGAATTGAAAATTTTATACTCTACAGTAAACGGTCAAAATTGTTTGATAAATTGATAGTACATCAAGCGACGAGGCAGTTCACCCAAAGGTAAACTTCCACGTCGCATAGGGTACCAGCAAACAATTTCTACCATTTACTGTGGCACATAAGATTTACAATTTCGGAAATTACAATTATAAAAGTTTTATACTTTTTAATTGAACCCAGGTTGTCATTTGTGAACTTGTTCCTTTTAGTTTTCAATTTCTCATTTGTTCGTGTTATGCATGTACATTTTGAGTTATTAGAATGGGAAATTAAACGTTCGTTTTGTGACTTTTGCAAATTGGAGCTGTTTTAACTTGTAACCTGTTCACGCCCTATCTATACAACCGAAATATCCAGCTATGGGCCTAAGGCCCGCTTCCAGTCCAAGAATCTTCTAACACAATAATGGAGGCATGTCGCCTGGAGCACTCCCATTATTATGTTAGAAAACTGTGGGAGGAAAACCTCTTTAGTTTTTTTGCATTGTTCTGCGCTGGTACTTGGAAGTTGGAATGAAGAAAAAGCAATTTGTGTGAATGAGCACTGCGTCAACATTCGAGTTAACTAATGCAGAAACTAACACAGTGTTAAATTTCCCGATTCACAGGGCCCTACTGTGCACGCCCGCACATCGCGTTGCACCCGTATGCATGATGAACTCAGGTCTGGGTCGCTCTGTTGGCAGTTGTCCGATTGCTCTTGCTCCTGTTTTCATCACCACAGTGTCATGCATGCGCAGAGTGCCATATGGACGCAGGTTGTTGTCATGTCCATGTGGTGTTCAGCGCCGACATGAGCACTGTGCTCAACTTTTTCTCTGTTTTTCCCTTCACCGTCCCTTTCCGTTTCCCAACTCTGCCCATCCCACCCCAGCCTTACATATATTTCACGTCTCTGTCTGGGTGAATGCAATTATCGACGCGTTTCTCTTTCTCATTCTGACTGTATGTATATGTTTGTGTGCATCTCATAGTCTTCTGCCCACGTGTTCGTGCCGACAGGCCACAATAATGCCTGTGTCCCAGTTGTGTGACTTCTACTGTGGAATTCATGGACGTGTTTTTTCTGTGTGCGCGCATCTTTTGCAGATCCTGTCTTGCAGTGGATGGAGACCTCGTGTCGGCGGGATCGTTGTCTCCTGGACGCTGCTCTCATGCAGTTTCTTGACTCAGTACTGTTCCTTTATTTCAGCGCCTGCTGACTCTTCCAAGTTTGGGGGTGTGCACATTCCCCATTCTCCGGATGTGCTTCGGACATTCTTTCCTTGTTTTCTTTCCTGCACTGTGTGCCCGACCGGTTCCTCTCTTCTTCCCTGTGCCTTTCCCTCACTCTCTTCTTCATTCTTTGGGAAGATTCGGCTTGTTTCACAATCCTTCTTCGGCGGTTGAGATGCTGAAAATACTTTGTGTTCTCGGCATCATCTAGCCAATTCATTTCAGTCACCTAGGCTGCAATACTAATCATCACCCATGGTGGACTTTGCAACTAGATACTAGTTCAATATAACATGTCTTTGTGTTACACAGCAGTATTTATGCCTTGGTCACACCTGATGATACCACCACATCGTGGTGCTCTCCAAATTCTACGCTGCATTGTGAAGCAGACCGGAACACCTCAAAGGGCCAAAGTGTTTGAATATGTCTATTTGTACAGTTCATTTAAATAAATAGAAGAAAAAATATAATTCATACTACTGTGTTGTTTACTGCTTAAATTCAAATAACGGAGAAAAAGAAAACAAAAGAAAAAAAATTGCGACATCAACGCCGTAGCTGCGACGGGTGGTGCAATCTCACAAAATTCTAAGTTCATCAAGGGCCATAACTCCAAGAAAAATATCTGGAACAACACATGCATTGAACAGTGACTAGACATCAATAAGATTCACTTACATGCCAAATATAAAGTCATTCCATCAAGTATTTCAAAAGTTATTGAGTTTTGAAACTCGTTGGTCACAGACAGACCGACCGACAGACAGACCGATCGACCGACCGACAGACAGACAGACTGACATTGCCACTTATAGAGCTGCTAGTCACAGCTAAAAATGAGACTTGACTTTTTCATCACAACTGACACTGAAACCAAAACAGAGGAAAAATTTCACAACTGCACAGCTTCAAGGACTTGTCAAGGTTGGGCACATCCAATTTAATTATTATACAAGTTGTATGAATAATACTCCTATACTCTGTTAAGACATTTATTTGTCTCTGATGTAGATAACTATTGTTTAGTCATGTTCGGGTGTACTGTAAATGCTCTTTAGAAACCTCAGAAAATGGTATCTGAAACCGTAATAAGTTCACTTTTATTGATAAAATTCCCAAATGCATACAGTTTTTGCAGTTCTGCAATGATGTACACTGTTAAACAAAAAGAAATCTGGGTACATTCTCATGAGCAGGTTGAGAAATGAAATATTTTGATGGTGTTTTTTTCAACTGAGGAACTGTTTTACTGACTGTGATCAGAGCACAGAAGATTAATAGATACCATTTGGGTTTGAGTGTCAAATAAAATATTTTTAGTATTTAACAAGAGACCTGCATCTCCAAGCACTGCTTATCCTCCCTACACCCCCAGTTGGAGAAGGGTAGCATAGATGGGTTCCACCCCCACATAAAATCATTCTAAATCCAGCCAAACCCATCTTGGTGCCAAAAAAAAAAAAAAACAGGGACAAGGAGTTGGGGGCATTGGAGTCATTTTTTTTTTTCTGCTTGTAATCACTAAATCCTTCAAAATGTATTTTTGAGCCCAAAAAATATGCCCAATTGGCTCTGGTGGTGGTGGAGGGCGGGGAGATGGGGGGGGGGGGGTCGTATGGGGGAGTGCATTTGGCAATAACTTAAATTTTCATTGGATAATGGTGGTCATCGAACATGAGGTGGACACTGTTTCGAAAGATTTATTTACCCCAAAAATTGATATTTGGCTACTACTGTTTTTGTTATTCCATAAACAAGCATTACACAAAATTTTTTAATAAAGGGCAATAACTCCCATGATTTTCATCGAATATCGCTGGTCATTGAACTTGTCATCAACATTATCGCTGTAGACATACACCAAAAAGAATGAAATCTAGCTACTATTGTTAAAATTAAGCCATAAACAAGCATTAGATGAAAGGGCTATAACTCCCATAGTTTTCATCAGATGTTGGTTGTCATTGAACTTGACATAGACATTGTTGCTATAGAGAGATATATCAAAAAGAATTGAAATCTGTTAACAACTTTTCGAGTTATACCATAAACAAGTTTTACAGGATATTTTTATAACAAAGGGCCATAATTCCCATAATTTTCAAGAGATATCGGTGGTAATCGAACTGAAATAGACATTGTTGCTACACAGACATTCACCAAATAGAACTGAAATCCATTAACTACTGTACAAGTTGTGCCATAAACTAGAGTTCGCAACTACCACAGTAGTTTCTGCCACAGTGGCAATCAGAAAACTGGTACGTTATTTGTTATATCATAACAGAAAATAAGTCATGGCCAAGCAGGGAGCAATTAGCTCTCCTGAAGCTTACAAAAGCTATAAATGGCCAAATTAAGTTTCACTGTTAATGAATTCTGCCTTGTGAGCAGTGTACATTTTATTTGGTGCTGTTGACAAGGTAGTCTCTGTGAGATGGCTACACTGCCTTTCACACACCTCCAGGCCTTGGCAAGGCACAAAGGTGTGGGAGGGGCAGAGTGGCTGTCTTACAAAGACCACTAAAATAGCAGAGATATGAAAAGATGTGGGTTTTTGGTATGGGCTGTTATGGTCATCATTATTTTCTAAATCAAGGGGGCTAGTTTTTACCCTTCTTAATTTTTTTAAGGCGAGTAGTAGGCAAGCAAATAAATCGTTTACCTGAAAATGCCAGGCCTGGACACAGGTTTGTTACAAATCATTGCAGTGATTTATTATTTGTACAAGTAAATATTCTGTGTCTGTAAGACACATATGATGCCTCCACATGTGAACTGGCCAAGACATGCTAAGATATTAGGATGGAGAGCTAAAACAAACCAGAAAGGAAACAAGGGGGCCTTAATCGTTCTCCTGACAAAGTGGTTCAAGGAAGTATTTTGGGTCACATTCAGCTAGTCATTGTTCATCAACAAAACAGAAGAATAAAGTCATGAAGTTAATCATAACTCTGGTGTCCATGTCAGATGATTATTATCATAGGTCTTCCCGACTGCTTCAATGTACATTCTGCTTGAAAACTGTAAGAGGAGTTAGCTGGACAAACCATGCACCATAAAGGTGAAATTCTACAAAAAAATAAGTTCCACAACCAGTAGTTTTGGGAAATACTGAAGCCAATCAAAATCCTGACAATATGCACACCTCTGGTACATGTACAAACATCCTGTGAAAAAGAAAAATTCTAGCTTGAAAAGTGTGAGAGGAGTTAGTCGGACAAACAATGTACCTTTGAAGCGGACAGGGGTAAAACAATATGCCCCTCCACTGAATATTTGTCATTGGATGGGGCATTACAAAGTTCAGACGAATGGACAGACAGATGGATGGATGGACAGAAAGTCTTCACTATATCCCTACTTGGTGGAGGGATAATAATAGACCAGACAAGGGCTGTGTAATAATATAAAAGTTTTGCTGTCTGTGACCTTGACTTCAATGATATGAACTTGCATCAAAGTCCTAACACACCTTTGAGTCATGAACAATAATTGTACTGAGTATGAATGATATCTGACGATCATGCCAAGTTATATGGACCAAACAAGGTGTTTATAACAATATCCAAGTTTTGCAGTCTGTGACATTGACCGTGATATGATCTTGGATCAAAGTGTGACACACCTGTGACCTGGCATATGACTACTGGCAGGATCAACCAGATATCACTCTATGTATGAAGAAGATCTGCCAATTCAATCAAATTTTATGGATCAGACAAAAATGATAAAAAAAAAATATCAAAGTTTTCTTGACTGTTACCTGATCTATGGTGCCAGGAATCTTACCTTGAGGAGACAGACCTCATTATGACTGATGCACTGTCTAGTGACAATACGGTTATAAAGTTTTGTTGAAAAATGTTCGGTGGTTAAGTTATGGCCTGAACAAACAAAATGTTGATGATGGATGGATGACAGACAATTTAGAATCAAAAAAGCTATGCTGACATTGTCAAGCAGAGCTAACTGGAGTCCTGTACAGTCCTTCATAGATGGCTTCTGCACACAGGCGCTGTGTCAGGAAGTGTCCTCAATTCCTGCCATTCTCTTGTCATGCCTTCTGAGTGAAATAGTTCTAATGCAGAAAGGTGTGAGTGAATAATGTAAAGGGAGGGCACGTCCTGCCTGGGCCAATGGTAGGTATGATAAATACAGAAATTACTTGAAATTTGTATTATTTACCCATCATTTCCAGTGGCCAAGACATGCTGAGTAGATAACAGGATGGAGAGCTAAAACAGGACAGAAAGGAAATACGAGGCCCAAAATGGGGGCTGAATCGCTCACCTGACAAAGCGGTTCAAAGAAGTATTTTGAGTCACATTCAGTTAGTCATGGTTAATCAACAATACAAAAGAATGAAGTTTTGAAATTAATTATAACTCTGGTCTCATTGTCAGACGATTATTATCATAGGTCTTCCCGACTGCTTCCTATTCTATCAGCGGGAGACAAGCCCAACTTCCAAGGGTTATTATGTTATCTATGTTTGCCACATAGTCGATCACTCGAATGCTCGCTTATACCAACTGAATGATTTCCATAAATAGACTTTTAGAGCCATGATAAACTTGCTATCCAGCTCAAGTCTGTTACTGGTTGGAATGAGCTGTCTGGCTTTGCTACAAGGAACAGGTGATTGTAAAAATCTTGAGATACCTGATTCTCCATGACCTGCATTGCTTCCTTGATAAGAGAGCTGATACCTCCGGTAGGAGAAACTATTTTATGCAAGAATGAATTTAATGAAAGATTTGTCCAATGCGGACAACTTGTTAGTGGGGTTTTACTCGGAATGATAGCGTAAGCCGTCCTAGATTACACTTCTCACCCACTGAACTTCCATGACTGTTATCCAGTTTTTTGCAGAGCTCGATAACTTTCCGCCAACTGGCCAGCAATAGAGGCCTAAACCATCACCTGTATGACCTGCGAGGCTTACGGGAGGAGGAACCACGTCCTCCCCATGAAAAACCTTGTCTTGTCGGCCTAAGGGCGTCTGACCTATAGTCCCGATCAGACCTACGTCCCTATTCCGAGTTGCTATACTGACGACCTAAAGAGTAATTATAAGAGGGTTTCTTGTACCCTCGTGAGGAGTTTCCTTCTGACGATTTTTGTCTGGAACGCCCTCCTTTACGCTTGTCTGTTGAAGCAGGTCGTTGATACGCCGACTTCAAAACCAGAGCACTAGACGCTTTCTTAGTAACCTGTTCATAGACTAACGAAAGCTAGTCATCAAAAACAAAATGTCCGGAAATTGGAGCGACTCGGAGAGAGCTTTTCGCCTTGTCATCTTATCACTGATGACGACGCAAGGGCAGCATCACGTCTGATTAACTCCAGATTAGCCACTGTTAGGGTGGAGTTATACATGGTATACATAATTGCCCTGGAAGGAACTCTAAGAGAGGTACGAACGCCCTCAAATCCTTTCCCTTCAGACTTTGTGCCATAGCTCTTGTAAGGTGATCTGCATAAGATATAACTTCCAAATTTGCTCTATTCAAGAAATTGCCGTCTCAATTGCGTCTGAGCGAATAGTGAATGATACAGGTAAGGATACCTCTAGATCCCGGCCTGCTCATCCAAACGAAGAAGAGCTCTCTGAACATCTTCCCCGACCATTTTTAAATGAACGTGGTCCAAAAAATGGTATGTATACGAAAGATGAAGAGAAGAAACCGCCTTCTTCCTCGCACTCAAGTGGATGAATGAGGCGTCATCGATATGGCCAAAGGCCCGCAACACCTATATAAACTGAACCGGAAAAGAAAGGACTTTCTCTTTTGTCTGGATGAAGTCTGCGTCTAGCGACGCCAGCAGTTTCTCTCTTGTCCTCACAGCATTTTTATTCAGCGGAACAAAAGCAGGGTAGTACTGATGGATGAAAGCCATCGCAACCATGTACTGTTCCAAAAGGGAAGGATAATCCTTTTCCTTATCCCTTTTACCATCCGAGAGAATCAGTTGCGAATCTGTCCACTGCATCTGCGTGAACAGACGACTGGACCGACCCAGCGCCGTCCGACAGCTCAGATTTGTTGTCTGAGGGAGGCTGCATCTGCACTTGCTGGAATGCTGCAATTAGTTGCGCAATCTGTGACAGCAAGTCTGTCATCGAGGCCTGAGGAGCAGCAGATTTCCGTTCCTCAGCCACATGCTGCTTCTGGGACGGTGTGTCGGAAACGGATCCTTTCTCTGAGCGTCTTGATGATCAAGGCCTCGTCTCCCTAGCTACCGGATGGTCCAACTTCATGGGCAAAGAGTGGTTCCATCTTCGTGCAGCAGGCTGGATATCCGAAGTTGGGTAGCTAGGATGTGGTCGTGTGTGCTTAAATAACGTAGAGGAGGGAGCCGTGACTGAAGCCGACCCCGGCTGCAGACTAGACAGAGTGTCCCCAGTGGAGGGCGGACATATGCTTCAGCTTGTGCAAGTTTCTCAAAACAACATCTGACCGACGTTGCTATATTAGAGAGGAGGGACTTCTCCCACTCGCAGTCTATCAGACCTCGCCGAGTACAAGAACTTGCAGACTTCCTCCCTATTTCCATCATCGCTGGGTGAGCTATTTATATTATAGTGCTCACTCTACCCAATCCACCTCATAGACAGCAACAGACTTAATCGGCATCACGACACCCACGGACAGAATAAAGCTTCACCGGTCGAGCTAGCTGCTTGCAAGAGATTAAAACTTTTACCCAAATAATGGTAATAATGAGCACTGCAGCTAGCTCTATATGCTCCACGGAGCGCAACAACGGTAGCACACTTGGCTGGGTGTCAGAATATCATCATCATGTCATGTTCCTCTGAAATAGAAACTGACAGAATGAATTAAAGCGCGGTAAGAGGCTTTGATCCTCAGAACCTCACCGCCAACAACGTACCGCGACAACCGACTCCAACATCAGTCATCCCAGTGCAACACAAGAATGACAAGAGTCCACAGAAGTTATCAACTAAAGTTGATATCAGTCCTCCAAACTGCACAACAATATATATATGTAACTGAGATACATGAATAACAGCAATCATAATTGTTTGTTTGTTTGTTGGTGGTTAACGTCACATATTTATGCACAATGGCTAATCGTGACACAACATGGCGATGAAGTCAAGGATAGTCAATCGTTGATCAACATGTTGCCCATTTTAGAGGACTTTCACCCCAAGCATTGGTGACTGGGTCCTATTTTACTAGTAAAGCGGAACTGGTTTACCGCAGTAAACAAGTGCTGCTTACTTCCCGGGGTTCCCACGGGGAAGCAATCATAATTAAATTCAAAATATGAGGATGCTGATAATGTATTTAGTATTTATTTATTGGTGTTTAAGGTCACATACTTATGCACAATGGCTAATCGTGACCGTGACAGTTTTACGGGTGGAGGAAGCCGGAGTACCCGGAGAGAACCACCGAGCAATGACGAGCAGCTGTCAGCTCTCCAATATCGTAACTCTGAACTCTGCACCGTAGCACAGGCAGGGTTAGATTGGTTGAAGACACGCGCACCATCGACATGCAGTACGCCTCAGTACACAGCGTCATCGTGCCCCCATGTAGGCAATCGGGGTAAGTGTCTTGCCCAAGGACACAACACGGTTGCCGCAGGTGGGATTCGAACCGAGGACCTCTTGGCTTGCAGCCTGCACCTCTACCAACTGAGCCACCGTGCCCCCACGCTGATAATGTAAACTACGTCAATGTAAACAAGACATCAGGCACACAAAAGGCCCAAAATCAGAACCAATTGAAATGCTATCAAATGCAAAGCTAGATCTTCATACGAAGAAAAAACGATACATTGAAAAGAAGAAGCAAGACTAAATGGCCTAACACCTCTAGGGTGAGGACATAACCCTGGGGAAGAAACAGAGTAACATTCTGTAAAAAAAATAAAATGTTAAACTTCCAAGAAATTTAATAAAAAATTTCAATAAAAAACAGCCAAAAAGCTTAAGAGTTTAACAGGAAGGGTTGGTTCATGGAAGGATAGGGAAGGAATACTTAACACACAGTGGAATAATCATTTTTAAAAATGATGACGTCAGGAATATGTCCCGAAATTGGGAAACATAAAATAATTTGATAAATATAATAAAGAACAAGGATTGATCTAAATCTATATTAACATGGCCTTCATGAGCATAAGTATTCAACAACACAGAATTACATCCCTTGATTGTAACAGGCTGAAGTTCCTTAATATCAAACAGAAACAGAAGAAAATCTGTAAGGCCTAAAAAAAAGGAATTGATTCTCAGGCACCACCACGTTGAAATAAATGGCCCACGTTGGGCCTTTTTATTTGGACCGTCATTGCACGAAAATGGGAAACAGGGAAACTGAAAAAGGCACATTGGTTTTAAACCCCAAAACTAACAAATAAACAGGTAAGAGGGTTGGACACACACAGCAGGGAAATTCAAACGCAAACTTGACTCGATGTTTGGTGAGCTGTCCAACCTAAGGATAACCCACCTTGTCAAATACCAAACGTTAATTTGCCAGGTACTGGCGTCAAGTCACCTTTTTTGCTGTGGAAACACAAATGAGAAATAGTGAGAATAATCAGTGCAGGTTTTGATTGATGCACTAATCAACAAGAATTAGTTGCAAGTTACGTTTTGCCAATTTGGGAAGCAACAGAAATAGGTAAGTTTTCACAAGTTATCACGTGTTGAATAAGATAAAAGAATAAATGAAAATTATTATTAAAGATATTATTATTATTAAAGATTTAAAAAATACTCGCATTTATTTGTTTTTCGTTGTTTGTTTATCACCCCAATGTCTAAATCCCTGTCAAGAAAATCCAACACTCGTTTGTGACTGAAACTTCATAGTTTCAGAATCAGTGCACCATTTGCACCACAACCTGTGCAGTTATTGTGTTTATGTTGGTTTTTCCTCAACATGACAGGAAAAACCAATATAAATACAACAACTGCGCATGTTACAGTGCAAATTGTTTTCAAATTGTTGTCCTACATAAGCATTCTTGGTGCTACTAAAACTAATATACACGGACATGTACGGTAAGTATATTTTCGGGGTGGGGGATTATCAGTTACTAAAGAAATACAAAAGTCCAAATTCTGCTGACGTTTCATGAACATAACCAGAAAAAGAGTGGGTAAAACAATGAATGGAATCATAAATCAGATTTTTCAGAGCAGATGTGCAACAAGTGAGATTACTCAAAATACCCATGTGTTTCCAAATATGAATGACGTCTTCATTCAAAGTAAAGAGAAACAAAGTCTTTATGGCTTGACGTCCAGCTTTTGTGTATTGAGTTGGGCCTATCCATTCATTATTTTCACCCATGGACCCTCGGATAGTGATATGAATGAAAGGGCTTCACCGCAGTGGAAAAATAAAGTGATGTTTCCTTTTTTCAAATATGGTAGTCTCGATCAGACCTACGCTCCCCTCCCGGGTCACTGTATTGACAGTCCCAAGAGTAATTATAGGAGGGTTTCCTATACCCTAGCGAGGAGTCCCCTTTAGATGACTTCTGTCTGGGACGTCCTCTTTTACTCTTATCTGCTGTAGCGGGTCGATTAGATGCAGACTTCAGAAGCAGAGTATTAGACGCTATTTTTGTAGCTTGGTCATAAACCAGTAAAAGGTTGTCGTAAAAAAATTGTGTGTCCGGATACCGGAGCGACCCGTAGAGTTTTTCACCTTGTCATCTATCAAAGATGACAACGCAATGGAACCGCCACGTCTGATTAACTACAAATTAGCCACTGTTAAGGCAGAGTTATACATGGTAAACATAATTGCCCTGGAAAGAACTCTTAAAGAGGTACGAATGTCCTCAAATTCCTTTTTGTTGAGATGTTGCACCACAGCTCTTGAAAGGTGATCTGCGTAAGACATAGCGTCCAAATTCGCTCTGTTTGCAGATATTGCCGTCTCAATTTTGTCCGAGCGAATTGTGAATGAGGCAGGCAAGTATAGCTCTAGATCCTCAGCCTGTTTATCCAAACGCAGAGGAACTCTCTGTACATCTTCCCCGACTGTTTTAAATGAACGTGGTCCAATGAACGGTAAATTTACAGAAGATGATGTCCAGAAACTTCTTCCCACTGGAGAGTTCGAATATGGTGTCATCTAAATGGCTGAAGGCCTGTGACACTTGTCTAAACTGAACCGGAAAAGACAGGACCATTTCTTTGTCCGGATAAAGTCTGCATCCAACGACGCCAACGGTTTCCTTCTTGTAGTCGCAGCATTCTGATTCGCCGGAACAAATTCAGGGTAGCATTGACGGATTAAATCCATCGCAACCATGTGCTGTTCCAAAAGGGAAGGGTAATCTTCGTCCATATCCCTTTCACCATCGAAACTGAATCAGTTGATACTCTCAGTCTATGGCATCTGAACGAGCAGATGACTGGACCGACTCAGCACCATCTGACAGTTCAGGATCTGAGACTACCATAGGCTGCTCCTGCACTTGCTGGGATGCTGCGATGAGCTGAGCAATCTGCTACAGCAAGTCTGTTACTGAGACCTGAGGAGCAATGGTCTTCTGTTTCTTGGCCAGACGGTGTGTCCCAGATGGATCTTTTCTTCGGGCGTCCCGATAAATGAGGCCTCGCCTTCTTAGCTCCTGGATGGTCCAACTTCTTTGACGATGAGTGTTCCCTTCTCGATGATGCAGGCTGGATATCCAAATTCGTGTAGCTAAGGTGTGGCCATGTGTGTTTTAAAAGCACAGATGTCAGTTTGTTGTTACTGACGTTTGTTGTTACTGACAGAAGGGTCAAACAAAGAATGATGGTCGGTGCCAATTTCGGTGTCTTCCTGGATACTGCGCATGCGCAGTTTGCAAAAGTATGGAGGACAAGATAGGACATGAAATTTTCAGTTTTGCATGCAAATGTTGGGGATTGGGGGGCAAAATTTGTGTTTGGCCCTGGATTAATTTTAGAGTTAGCACCAGCTAGTCTGGGCCATTGGTTGTTGTATAAAAATACCATATATCAAAACATTCCGACCGGTGAACCTGAATTTTTTTTTTTTTTTTTTTGAATATTTTTTCCTCATATTGTACTACGGTAAGTTATAATTCAGGCTCCCATTGGGAGCCCAAATATGAACCCAGGGACTTGGCATTAACAAATTTGAATCTCACCTCCCTACTGATACAGTAAACCAAATATCAAAAGATTCTTACTGGTGGATGTGAAGAAGAAGACTTTTAAAGAATGCTCCTCCTGAGTTACAATTCGGTCTCCCACAAGGAGCCCAACTATGAACCCAGGCACTTGGCTTGAACAAACTTGAATCTCACCTCCGTAAGGATGCCGTATACCAAATGTTAAAAGATTCTGACTGGTGGATCTGAAAAAGATTTTTAAAGAATATTCCTCATATTGAACCAAGTTATAATTTGGGCTCCTAAGGAGGGCCCAAATATCAACTCAGGGATTTGGCTTGAACAAACTTGAATCTTCACCCCCCCCCCCCCCCCCCACTCTGCCCCACCCCCTCCCAAGGATGATGCATACCAAATATCAAAACATTTTGACTGCTGGACCTGAAGAAGATTGTTAAAGAAAATTCCTCATTTTGAACTAAGTTATAATTTCGGCTCCCACAGGGAGTGCAAATATGAACCCAGGGACTTGGCTTGAACAAACGCGAATATCGCCACTCTAAGGATGCTGCATATCAAATATCAAAAGATTCTTAGTGTTGGATTTGAAGAAGAAGATTTTTAAAGAATGTTCCTCATATTGAACTAAGTTACGGTTCAGTCTCCCATAGGGAGCCCAAATTTAGACTCAAAGACTTGGCTTGAACAAACTTGAATCACACCTCCCTGAGGATGCTGTATACCAAATATCAAAACATTCCGAAAGCTGGATCTGAACGAGAAGATTTGTAAAGAAAATTCCTCATATTGAACTAAGTTATAATTTGGGATACCACAGGGAGCCCAAATATGAACCCAGAGGCTTGGCGTGAATAAACATGAATCAACCCCGCCAAGGATCCTGCATACCAAATATCATAAGATTCTGATTGGCGGATCAAAAGAAGATTTTTAAAGAATATTCCTCATACTGCACTTATTTAAACAGTTGGGCCCCCATTGAGAGCCCAAATACGGAGCCAGGGATTTGATTTCAACAAACATGTGAAACATTCTTCCAAAGATGTTATATGTTACACCTCTAGAGATGTCACATACTAAATATGAAAGGGTTCTCACTAGTGGGTCTGAAAAAGATTTTTTAAGAAATTTTCTCATATTGCACTAAGTTAAAATTTGGGCTCGAATAGAGCCCAAATATTCATCCAGGGATCTCATTTGAACATACTTGAATCTAACCCCCCCTAGAGATGCTGCATACCAAATATCAAAAGAATCTGAACTCGTGGATCTGAAGAAGAAAACTTTTAAAAATTATTACCCATGTTGCACCAAGTTAATATTCAGGCTCCCACCAGAAGCCCAAATATTAACCCAGGGACTCGATTTGAACAAATTCGAATCTTACACCTCTAGAGGATTTTTAAAGAATATTCCTCATACTGCACTAATTTAAACAGTTGGGCTTCCATTGAGAGCCCAAGTACGGACCCAGGGATTTGATATCAACAAACATGTGGAACATTCTTCCAAAGATGTTATATGTTACACCTCTAGAGATGTCACATACAAAATATGAAATGATTCTCAATAGGAGGTCTGAAAAATAGGCCGATGAAATCGTCAGATGTGCACCCATACGCGCAACAAGTAGAAAGCTGTATGACGGAGGGCCACCACGGATGCCGACATTATGTACACCATACAAGTTATGGGTACATATAGAAATGGATTAGAGTGCCTAATTTGATGGATAAAGGGTTAATATCTCCGGAGTAAATTATCAGATTTACATAAAAAACTATACAGCACAGCACATCAGTAACCTGAATAAATATATAAAGTAACATGACAATCGGATTGATATTTTTTGAGTTATCTCATGGCAAAGGGATTGGAGGAATTTTCAATTTGAAGGATAAGAGGAGTTAATATCTCTGGATCAAATTATCAGATTTACACCAAAAACTATACAGCTCAGCACATTAGTAACCTGAACACAATTATAAAGTAACTTGACAATCCAAGCAATCTTTTCAAGTTATCAAATGCCAAAGGGATTGGAGGAATTTTCAATTTGAAGGATAAAGGGTTAATATCTCAGGATCAAAATACAGATTTACACCAAAAACTATACAGCTTGGCACATCAGTAACCTGAACACAAATATAAAGTAACTTGACAATCCAAGCAATATTTTTAAAGTTATCGAATGCCAAAGGGATTGGAGGAATTTTCAATTTGAAGGATAAGGGGTTAAGGCCACACAAAGTAGATGTTCTGTTTCTCAGGCCAAGTTTTGTAAAATTGCATATGGGCGGGCGGTTTTTTATTTTATATTTTATTTTTGTAATTATTTCTTTGCTATCAGAAGTTCATGTTCTTGGTTTATTTTATGTTTTAGGCCTCATAATCTACAGAATATCAAGGGTGGTGGTGTATTTCGTCCCTTGGGTGTAACAAGGCTTTGCAATGCTAAAGCATTGTAAAGCCTTGTTGCACTCAAGGGACAAATTTATCAGTTTTATTAACTTTTGAAAAATATCAGACATAAACCATTTAATTTTTATTTTTTCAAGCTTGCATTGGTCATAAAAAGAAAGCATGCGGCAGCCAAAAGGACCATGCAGGAGGGCCTGAGAAACAGATTTTTAATTTTATTAAGCCTAATATCTCAGGATTAAATTATCACATTTACACCGAAAACTATACAGCTCGGCACATCAGTAACCTGAACACAAATATAAAGTAACTTGACAATCCAAGCAATATTTTTCAAGTTATCGAATTCCAAAGGGATTGAAGGAATTTTCATTTGAAGGATAAAGGGTTAATATCTCAGGATCAAAATAACAGATTTACACCAAAAACTATACAGCTCGGCACATCAGTAACCTGAACACAAATATAAAGTAACTTGACAATCCAAGCAATATTTTTTAAGTTATCGAATGCCAAAGGGATTGAAGGAATTTTCAATTTGAAGGATAAGGGGTTAATATCTCGGGATCAAATCATCAGATTTACACCAAAAACTATACAGCTTGGCACATCAGTAACCTGAACACAAATATAAAGTAACTAGGCAATCCAAGCAATATTTTTCATGTTATCGAATGCCAAAGGATTGGAGGAATTTTTAATTTGAAGGATAAAGGGTTAATATCTCAGGATCAAATTATCCGATTTACACCCACAACTATACAGTTCGGCACATCAGAAACCTGCCCACAAATATAAAGTAACTTGACAATCCAAGCAATATTATTTTTCAAGTTATCGAATGCCAAACGGATTGGAGGAATTTTTAATTTGAAGGATAAAGGGTTAATATCTCAGGATCAAATTATCCGATTTACACCAAAAACTATACAGCTTGGCACATCAGTAACCAGAACACAAATATAAAGTAACTTGACAATCCAAGTAATATTTTCCAAGTTATCGAATGCCAAAGGGATTGGAGAAATTTTCAATTTGAAGGATAAAGGGTTAATATCTCTGGATCAAAATGACAGTTTTACACCAAAAACTATACAGCTCGGCACATCAGTAACCTGAACACAAATATAAAGTAACTTGACAATCCAAGCAATATTTTTCAAGTTTTCGAATGCCAAAGGGATTGGAGGAATTTTCAATTTGAAGGATAAAGGGTTAATATCTCGGGATCAGATTTACACCAAAAACTATACAGCTCGGCAAATCAGTAACCTGAACACAAATATAAAGTAACTAGACAATCCAAGCAATATTTTTCAAGTTATCGAATGCCAAAGGGATTGGAGGAATTTTCAATTTGAAGGATAAAGTGTTAATATCTCAGGATCAAATTATCTGATTTACACCAAAAACTATACAGCTCGGCACATCAGTAACCTGAACACAAATATAAAGTAACTTGACAATCCAAGCAATATTTTTCAAGTTATCGAATGCACTAATTTAAACAGTTGGGCTTCCATTGAGAGCCCAAGTATGGACCCAGGGATTTGAAAATCTCTCTGGTAGTTCATGAGAAGATTTTTAAAGATTTTTAGACTTTGGCATCACTACCCAGAGACCGAAGCAGGCAGCCGCTCCATTTGAACAAAATAGAAAGGGTATACCCCAGAGATGGTTTGTGCAGTATATGTTTGAATTTGGATGAATGGGTGTGGAGAAGCAACCAGGTTTGCAATGACAGCCGACGGACGACTGACGCCAAGTGATGGCAATACCTCACACTGACTTGCAGTCAGGTGAGCTAAAAAGAAATAACCCAAAATGGAGGTGAGAATTATATATTATTGGTCTATGAAACAAGATTAATGCACAAACCTGCTGGTTTTCCTGTAATGCCAACTCCTTTCTGTGGTACGAGATTCCTTCTTGATATTGCTTATTATCAGCATAGGTTTGTGCCAGAGAGAAATATATTGGAATCAAATCTTTGTCAGGAACCTTTAACTTTTCGGCATATTTTAGCTTGAAGAAAAAAAAAGTACAGACTTATACAAGCTTCTCCATGAAATGTACTCTTCCAATCTGTAACCCATTTCATTTTGATAGTTTCAGACAAACGGTTCATACCCAGGCCATTATATTACCCGAAATTCAAGCTGGTAAAGGGTGACTCCAAATTAGGAGATGGTTACCAACAGTTTGTTGTAACATTCTAAAACAAGAGGGATTTTACATCCCAACGCTCACATACATTCGCGCTTGATAATGTCGTTCCAATGTAACATGCCTAATATTTAGTTAATATAAATCATTAACTAGGCATCAAATGATTAATGTGGTTTATGTGATGGCTTTGGAAAGTCTATATTTCTGCATTTATTATATATCAATTCAACATAGAATCATTGGATACATCTTTTAGAAATGTTTATGATTAAGAATATGAATCGTGAGGCTAGATATTAAATCATAAATAAGACTTAGGAAAGGCTTTCATAAATCACTGAAATTTTAATTGAAGTACATTCATTGGTTAAAGAGGAGTTGCGGAAAAACATTCGTTCAAGAAAGTGACTGTAAGTCCCAACAAAAATACATCACATCAACAACTAAAATAAGCCTTAATGTTACTAGTAACAAGTATGAGAAAGTATTAAATAATAAAAAAAAAGTTAAAAAATTTTTTTTTAAAGAAAGTGAATGTAAGTCCCAAAAATCCCCGTCAAATTCCTCAAATATGCATGTAATAAGGGCGCAACGTTACCGCAATGTAGTTCAGTAACCCATGCGTACAATATCAATTGCCTGGAAAGACACATAGAAACAGAACTCACCTTAACACCTCACCTTAACACAAACTTTTAGAACTTAAAATTGAGTAAGTCAGACAAAAACGTGAACATTGTGACTGAAAAAAAGAAAAGAAATCAGTTAAATTTCTGCATACAGTAGGGTTAATACCTACAGCTGTTATTGAAATGAGAAAATAAACAGTAATGAGAGGTGAAGGCACCACAATCTGCACAAAAGCTGACTTTAACGCAAATTCTTACAAAACATAAACGCTAATTCTTACAACAAGTTTTGGCAGAAAATCAGCCTCAAATTCCTCAAATATGCATGTAATGAGGGTTAAATATTACTGCAATGGAGTTCAGTAACCCAAGTGCAGAATATTAATCGCCTGGAAAGACACATAGAAACACAACTCACCTAAACACAAAGTTTACGAAGTTTTACAACTTAAAATTTACTAAGTCCGAGAAAAACATGAAAATTTTGACTGAAAACAAAGAAAATTTCCGTTAAATTTCTGCATACAGTAGGGTTAATACCTACAGTTGTTATTGAAATATGAAAATCAACAGTAATGAGAAGTTAAAGCACCACAATCTGCACAAAAGCTGACTTTAATGCAAATTCTTACAACACCTAAATGCAAATTCTTACAACAACTTTTGGCAGAAAATTTTAGGTGAAATTTGGAAAAAAGTCATAGTATCAGGGTTAAATACTGTTCTGATAGTCCCCTACAACCTACATATGCAATATCAAAGGCCTGAGCCCACTGATCTTTGAGAACTCACCTTAACACCTCACCTTAACACAAACTTTTAGAACTTAAAATTTACTAAGTCCGAGAAAAACATGGAAATTTTGACTGAAAAAAAAGAAAATTTCCGTTAAATTTCTGCATACAGTCGGGTTAATACCTACAGTTGTTATTGAAATATGAAAATCAAGAGTAATGAGAAGTTAAAGCACCACAATCTGCACAAAAGCTGACTTTAACGCAAATTCTTACAACACATAAACGCTAATTCTTACAAGAAGTTTTGGCAGAAAATCAGCCTCAAATTCCTCAAATATGCATGTAATGAGGGTTAAATATTACTGCAATGGAGTTCAGTAACCCAAGTGTAGAATATTAATCGCTTGGAAAGACACACAGAAACACAACTCACCTAAACACAAAGTTTACAAAGTTTTACAACTTAAAATTTACTAAGTCCGAGAAAAACATGAAAATTTTGAGTGAAAAAAAAAGAAAATTTTCATTAAATTTCTGCATACAGTAGGGTTAATACCTACAGTTGTTATTGAAATATGAAAACCAACAGTAATGAGAAGTTAAACCAGCACAATCTGCACAAAAGCTGACTTTAACACAAATTCTTACAACACCTAAACGCAAATTCTTACAACTTTTGGCAGAAAATTTTAGCTGAAATTTGGAAAAAAGTCGTAGTTTCAGGGTTAAATACTGTTCTGATAGTCCCCTACAACCTACATATGAAATATCAAAGGCCTGAGCCCACTGATGTTTGAGAAATTCACCTTAACATTAAATCTTACAATATTGGACACGCCGGACGCCGACGCTGACGCCCGAGGTTATCACAATAGCTCACCACATCTTACAGATATAGGTGAGCTAATGAAGATATTTGTCAAGAAATTTAAAATTTTGTAGTAAATTTCCTTTCTTATTATACCTACCACAATGGCATTACAGTGTAAATCCCTAAGTCGCAAATATACTCTCTATTTTGTTCTTTTCCAAGCGATTTGGGAAAGAAAAGTGGTGCAAAAGCACCAAGAGAAAAATAATAAGAGGATCGACATTTGGTCTCCAACAACAGAGCAAAAAGTGTTGGAGAGGTCTGACATGCAGCCGACCTAGAGGAATGAGATCCGTCAAGGAACAACAGAAACCAAGCAACAGGAGAATACTCCAAGCTGTCGCGGACTCGGTCAGAGTCAGGGCAAAAGCCAAGAAAATCACTGCCCTCACCTGGGAAACCACCACCATATTCAGCTGAGTATGGAAGTCCATCACAGATGACAAAACAACTGAGAAGGGACAAGGTCTGAATTCTCGTTGACTCTGAACCCTAGCGATGGGCGCAGGCTCAAAAGTGTGTCGACATCAGACTCCAGAAGAGCAGCACTGGAGTGCCTCTGGAGGATATCTCCAGATACGCCAAAGTCACCCTGGACCGTATGCATTGGAAAGGTAACACATGCAACATCAGTCCGGTGGAGGTCCAAGGAGCCAGACTGAGGCCAAAAGGCATGGCCTTGAACTGGTAAACTCACACCAGAAAAGTGAACATAGAGATTCTTTCGCAATGTAAGTATGTGCCTTGCAGGTCGATGCTAGAATCGAAATCTCCCTGGTGAATGGAGCGGCGAACTGACATCAAAGTCTCCATGCTGAACTTGGGAGCAATGATAGACTGGTTCAGGACACTCGGATCGATAACCAGTCGGAGTCTGCCATCCTTCTTCAGCACCAAGAACAGGTAGGAATAAAATCCCACTAAATGAATGTTCTTGATGACCTTCATCGCCCCTTTGACAGGAGATTGTCTATCTCTGTGACCCGAAGTTCCTGTTGTGACCGTCTGAAGAAACTTGCAAAGCAGCACCCTCGACAGAGTGGGGGGTGACTCCGAAAGGATATCCGCAGACCAGTTGAACAAGGAATGGATGTGATCATGGCCCAACAGTCTGCAAACTCTGATATTTTTCCTCCAACATCGGATGAATCGAGGTGAGGACCTTCATTTTGAGCCCCGGCAAGGCCTGTGAGAGGAGAAACCACCTCCTCTACTAGACTAGTAGGATCCTGAGACCTCCCTCTGGTCTGCCGACACTTACCCTTACCGTGTGAGTAAGAGGAAGAAGCATAAGCAGAAGGATCAGCCCTTGGCTTCACAGTGAAAGCAGAAGGGCGTTTGTTAGGCTCGGAAAGGCCTTGGCCTCCAACAGAAGACGGATCAAGATGGCGAAGCAGCAGCTGATCTTTGGAATGACACAGGACATCATCCTGGACCGTCGCCACAGAATCATGGAATAGTTGCAGACTCACCAAAGAAGTGGGAGCGCACTGCCCTTCAGGAAGGGAACGGCTTGTGTCCAAAACAGCGTCCCGGCAAACTAATTCCAAATTAGCCGTGTTACAGGCATGTGTGTAAGATGCATGAGCTCCTTAGAGATCACACGCAAAGGAGTATGTATGTCGTCAAACTTATCTGGAGACAGATAAGCAGCCAAGGCAGAGAAAGCGTGATCCGAGTGAGAAGGCATGCCTATCATCTCTCTGGCTAAGCCCAAGAGGGACTCCAAAATCACCACAGGAATAAGGGCTGACTTGGGCTTGGAAAGCCCCGAGGGATAACGAGTCCTGATTCAAGACCATCAAAGTCTGGCAGACCAACGGATTGGCAGAATCGTAGGAACGATAACGCAAAGGGGCAAAAAGGTGTCAGTCCTAGTGAAGAATGAAGTCTTCTTCGCCTTGGAACTCAGCTTAGAGTCCAATGCTGCAAAAGATTTGACCACTTGTACCAATTGGTACAGTCGAAGGCACCCAGAAGCAGGTTGAGCCACAGGCTATAGGCGTGCGACCAATTATCGCGGCCTGGCTGAGACCTCTGGCTGGTCGGAGGGTTTGAGATCCGGAATGAACACAAGAGCTGCCCCCAAGTTAGATGACTAATGGCTCTCAACATCAGGTGTGTCTGACCCATCCCCCGAGTCAGAAGACACAGCCCATCTCGGGCATACCAGCTGATGCCTCCCATGGTGTAGGAAGACCAGGGGAATCAGAAAGCAGCCTGGAGGCAGCACTGCGGAGGGTGCCTGGAAGCCACTAGTAGTCTCGCTGGAGGCAATGGGAAGGCTCTTGGAAAGAACCTGAGTGAGCAAGGAGAGGGCCTCACTAAGCTCACGACCCGTATCTGCCGGTTCGACACCGGAACGGCCCAGCAAAGTGGCTTCTCCGCTGACCCTCTTAACCAGCAAAGGGTCACAATCCTCCAGAACACCCTACTCAGGGCGAGGAGTGGCAGCTAAAACATCTGAATACAGATGCTTTTAGGGGTACGAAATACTCAAGGATCTGAAGTGCGGGAACTCAGGAGAGTCGCTGCGGACCTCTGAGGGACAGAATGTCCAGGCTGCCCAAAATGCACTGGTCCAACAAAAGTGGCCGAAGGACCAGAGTGCATGGACAGAAGCTCAACAGTGTCCATGGTGACTAAACCATGGGCAACTGAATCCAAAGCAAAACCTGCTGGGCTCGACGGCTGAGAGACCACAGCAGAGGAATTGGCTGGCATCCCCTTCCGATTTTGCCAGGTTGAAGCCAGAAAAGGCTGAGGCTGATATCCCATGTCCAAACTAGCGGGGATAAGCTGAGGCCAGCTGAAACGGTGAGTGTAGACAAATAGCAGTGGCAGAAGATATGTCGGAAGCTGTTGAAACCAGTGGAAAAGCGGAGAGAGAAACCAAGCTCGGCTCCAAAGGAGTAGTCACAATCCTTGAGATAGTTTCAGATGTCGACTGCAGAGGGACAACAGTCACAGAACCAGGCATCTCTTCACTGGACATTTCAACAGCTCCCGCAGTATCCACTGCAAGAATAGGCTGCACATTCCCCACGGAGGGAGTAGAACTCTCACCAGACATGGTCGTGTCGGGAGGCCCCGAATGACCGTGTTCCCCTGTCCTGTGGACGCGGGAAAAACGGCCACGAGAATGCACCACACGGTTCACAGAAGCCCAAAATGTGGACGAGCAAGACCCACAGAGTCAATCAGAAGAACACCCATTACATGTGGAGCATGAAGCATGAGAATCGTCAACATGCTTCGGCAAAAGGCATTGCCCACAAGGAACCGTCCTGGGCATAAGACAGAAATAGATGGGATGGTGAACCCAGCAGAAATAAGAAGCAGAACACGCCCAATTACTAGGGTGGCAGGAAATAAAGGCCCGGTGGAAACACAGCAGAACCCAAACAGCCAAAAGAGACCCTAAAGGCAGAAATTCGACCCTCATTTTGTGTTACACGAAAGTTGCACGCAAACACAGAGAAGATAATTACAAAAAAACACAGCCTTGTTTATTCAATGGTCATCAGATCCATAACTCAGCACAGGAACATAGTGTAAACGAGTTGAATTATCACTGTATCAGAGCAAATGAAAACGCATCTTCCTGAGATGGCGGAAGAAAAAAGAATTCTTCGTCTGTACACTGGTACCGCAAGTACTAGAAGAGTGTGCCCTACGAGATGTGCACCGGCCGCACTCGACCTAGTTTGGGCTTATTTTTTTCTTAGTGCTTTTGCACCACTTTTCTTTCCCAAATTGCTTGGAAAAGAACAAAATAGAGTGTATACTTCTGACTTCCACTGTAATGCAAGCCTGTTGTAAACAATTGTAAGGTAGGTTGATAAGAAATACTTTTGCACCATGCAAAATATGTCTTAGAGAGCCCTGTATTCTATTTGTATGTAAATTGACTAATGATGTAATTTCTGAAACCCCTGTCCCCAAATTAGACCAATCTGAAGCCCGTCATACCTCAAATTTAGTTTGAAATACAAGGGACTTTTCCAGAACTTTCAAGGACTTGAATCACAAATTTCCAGGGTCTACATTTGTATCTGTGAAGCTGAATACGTGTGGTATATATATATATATATATGATCTTTTTTAATACTGATCTTTTTATCATTTGAAAGTTAAGTTGGATGTTTTGATCAACACCTGGGAACATTTTGACAAATGAGTGGGATTATTTTACCAAAAATGGGGACATTTGGGACAACCACTCAAATATCAGTTTCATCAGGGGCCGTTTTGTCTGGCACCTAGAGCAATCAGTGTTAGAATTGTTTCCTAAAATACCATAATACTCGAACTGACACCCACAGAACTTGACAGCTTTGGGCTTGTGGCTACACTAATACTAACAGAGAGAAAATGAGGAATATAGCATCAGAAGTTGCACAAAAGCCACCCAATCATTTAGGAAAGAAAAGGGCATGCACCAGTGACTGTTTCCCTTTTACAAAGAGGACTAGTACAAAAACCATAATGTTATAATGTTTGACAGATCAGAAAGTCACATAGAGAGAACAAAACTATTGAATAAAATCTTCAACTGGAAGATTTAGACCCCCACAAAGCAGTTATTCTGTTTCTCAGGCCAATTTTTGTAAAATTGCATGTGGGCGGTCAGTTTTTTATTTTAATTATTTCTTTGCTACAATAACTTCATGTTCTTGATTTGTTTTAGGCCTCAATCTACAGAATAGCATAAGTGGTGGTGTATTTCATCGTTTGAGTGCAACAAGGCTTTGCAATGCTACAGCATTGCAAAGCCTTTTTGCACTCAAGAGACAAACTTATCAATTTTATTTACTTGGGTAAAATATCAGACATAAACCATTCAATTTTTTTTTTTTTTTCAAGTTTGCATTGGAGAGAGTATGCGGCAGCTAAAAGAACCATGTGGTAGGGCCTGAGAAGTAGATTTTTAACTTTTTTGGCCTTATCTAATTTTTTTTAACTAGTTGGTCTTTCATGTAACAAAGTATGTTTCTTGTTAAAACAAGGATGACAAAATTTCATGGCTTGATACAAACACAATCAATGGCAGGACAGAATAAAAGATTTGTGTATTGCAACTAAATATTATATTAGGGGAAGAGCACACATTTCAGATATAAAATGAAAGATTGACTAGACCAAAACACAAGTCTTATTCACCATTTTTAAATAGCTTGCAATTGCTTGCTTGAAATTCTTGTCTTCTGCTTGTAAGTCACCCATTTTCTCACAAAATCTCATCTTCTTTGACATATTGCCGGAATCATTTGCCAAATCTTCAGATAGTTCTTCAATCGCAGAAGCTGCAAATTAAATTAAAAAAAAAGTTAAAATACAATCTTCCAGTGTGTAAAATATTCAAGCATTTGTCACTTTATGCAGTATTAGGCCAAAACAGGGCATTTATTTCTTGAGCTCTTGAGTATTTCAGATTAGTAAAAGTTTAAACCATAGAAATTAGGAAGAGGCCATTTTTGAAAGTGAGGATCCACTAGGATCAACAAAACCTGTCCAGTTCAAGCAAATTATGTCATAATTCAAGTGATTTGAAAATACTGAAGAGGACGGAAAACTTGTCAGGCAACTCAGATCACATATGGTGGTGTGATGTTTGGTGTAATTACCCAAATGTATTTTTGCCCAGGTATTTTTTTTTCAGCAGTGTTATCTCACAGCTACAGTAACGTTTGTCATTATTACTAGTAGCACGGGTAGACTCGAGAACATAAGTGTGTATGGACGATTTAGACGCTGAACGATGCGAGTCATCTCGTATTTTCGTCACAGAACACTGCAGAGATTTGGCTGGGAGTAACTCAAAATTAGGAAACACCTTTTTATTTCGTCCGCTACATCGATAAATAATACAAAATATCTGTAATCACTGATGTTGCAGTGATACTTTCTATCAACGGGGAAAAGTGGGAAACTATCAATGTTTGGCAATACCGCATTGTGCTTTATTCGAAATTCAGTTCGAAAAATGTTCTAAATTTTCGAAGTTGATTTATGTGAAAACGGTTTCTGGCATGATTAATGTCATTCTTGCATTTGGGTTTCATTTGAAATTCAGTTTGATGTCAAATGACACATTACAACAGAAATATTGTATTTAAAATGTCTGTCATATTATATAGATCAATATATGTGCACGTTTGGGTGATTTAATCAAAAGGTTTGGGTCGAAATTATTGATTTTATTGAGCTCCACCCATGATTGATCACGTGACAAAAAAAATTGTGAAAGTACATCCCTATAAAAAGTGCCACGCAATTCGAACTGTCGGATTGACTGGGTTGTTTCTGGAGCACTCTAAGTGACTGTAGTAGTTGTATAGAGCTGTGTTGAAATATTCTAAGAGTCCGTTATAGGTGTATAGAGCTGTGTAATAGTGTTCTAAGAGTCTGTTGTAGCTGTATCGAGTTGTGTGAAAACATTCCAAGAGGAAAGGTAACTGCCTAGCTGAATATATATAGTTAACTCAATGTAGAATTAAGTGATATTGGTTATTGTTACTGCTTTGATTTGTGCATTTCATTTGACTCTTCAAACTTATTTAACCAACTGGTTCACAATATCAACGTTATTGACCTAGCCATCTCTGATCAGGGGTCAGCCTGGCAGCTGATTTTAGGGAGAAGTGACTTCTCCCTTCAGAGACTTTGGGGAGAAGTCAGGACCCAGGAGGGAGAAGTCAGTGGACATGAAGGAGAAATCAGAAAAAAACCCCATAAAACGTATATGATATCGTGACAAAATAAATGAACATAGAGGACACAATTGTGGAGAAAAAAATAAATAAAAGTTTATACAAACACACACAAAACTAAGTCAAGATGGTTACATAACAGAATGTAGGTTAAAATCCCCCACCCCACCCTTCAAAAAACTGTGTCGTTCATGGTTTCTGAATACCCCCTCACTTTTTGCCTAACAGTGATGACTAAGGTTACCGTGCAGTTGATTTTGTATTTGCCTCAACGATGTGGATTTGAAATTTAGTATGACCCATGGTGAGAATGTTCTTCTCTGTAACAGAAGGTATATTCTTTTTAAAAAAATATTTAAAGTGTTTAAAATAAATTTCAAGTTCATATAAGAAGCTGGGTCATTCATGGTTTCTGAATACCCTAACTGAGTTGAAAAGCGTAGTTAAAAAAGTTTTCGATATCCTTCGTAAATTAAGCGTTATTAACAATTTGAGTCAATTAATTTCTTTGGTAAATGACAAAACATTTCAGTTGTCTCCCTTCCCGGCTGCGCTGGGTAAACTAATAATACACTCTTCAGAAAACTGACAATTTCTGCCAACCATCTTTCACTGACACGTGCGATTGGTGCTTTGAAGGTCTGCCATTCTTATCCATCCAAATACCTGTGATTTCTATTGTAGCCTTATTACATTTAACCCCCTTCCAACAAACTTCACAAGTTTTCAAAGAAAAACATTCAATGCAAATTGCGGGGCGAATTTCAATGCAGCCAATTTTTCAGTGGAACAGAGCGTAACCGCAAGCAATTTCGATATGGACGAACTGTCTCCAATACATTTTTTTTGTTTTGAAACGATGGTTAACTTTAATAAATTCTAATTAACTTGATGCGTGTCTTGTGTGATTCGTTGTTGAATGGTACTTTGTTTTTAAATAGCCATTTTGTGCTGGTTGCTATCAGTTGGGGTGAATTGTTCGAACGACTACGCCATTGCAATTCTTTTCAGAAATATAAAATTGGGCTAGTTTAGGCTATTTTCATAGCCGTGTGACGGACTTTAACAGCAACCGTGTTTACTGTTTTTTGCGGAAGCGTGTGTTTTTAAAAAATAAAACATAAGAAAATACAGTAAACTGCCATGTCTCCCAAGGAAGTTTGGGAGGGCGACTTGAATTTCGCCCCCAATGTAAGCCAAGGCGACCTGAGGAATGACAAGGCGACTTCTTCGCCCAAGTCGCCCACTCGGCTGACCCCTGTCTCTGATCATTTTCTTGTTCAGTTGCAACTTAAATTGCCCCGCCCAATGCCTCTGCGGAAGAAAGTTTCATACAGGAAATATCGGAATATTAACTGTGAACAACTCTCAGAAGAGATTAATTCATCTTTCACGTCAATCGATACCCAGAAACAACTGGATGGAATGTTGAGCGTATTCACTTCAAACATGTTGAACATCATCAACAAGTTCACGCCCATTCAGAATCCAACTTCTACAATTCGCCCAAATACGCCTTGGTTTTCAGACGAGATACGACAGGCGAAATCTCTGCGACGAAAATCTGAATTGCAATGGCGACAATCCAAGCTCTCCATTCACAGGGATATGTACATTCAACGGATCTGTGTCATCGAACTAATACATTTGGCCAAGAAGACCTACTTTTCTCAAATTGTTAAAAACAATTTAAACAAACCAAATGTTCTTTCAACAGTACTCGACCAGCTACTGCACCGAAAAAAAGGAAACCGATCTCCCAGATCACTCCTCTGCTTCTGATCTGGCAGAGCGGTTCTCTACATTTTTCACTGACAAAATCAAATGCATTCAAGCCGGACTGAATGTCAGCCCCAACCCACAACCCATTGTGTTTAGGGCTTTGACAGACCATGCGTGTCTGGATTCCTTCCAGCCTATAACACTTGTAAGTCTCAAGAATTTAATAATGAATGCCCCCACCAAACACTGCAAAGTAGATGTAATCCCAACCTGGCTGTTGAAATCGACTAGAGGAATGTGTGGCAGACATCAAAGACTGGATGACTAATAACTTTTTAAAGTTAAATGCCGACAAAACGGAGGTTATTTACATTGGCTTAGCTCACCAATTAGGCAAAATTTCAAAACTTCCATTATCAATAGAAGGAAATAGCATTATACCATCGGCTACCGTTCATAACCTGGGATATTTCCTCGATGAGTCGTTGGCAGCTGACAAACACGTCCATCAGGTCTGTCGTGCTGCATTCTACCATCTTAGAAACATCAGCAGGGTGCGAATGTTGATAGACAAACACACAGCTGAAGGCTTAGTCCATGCTTTTGTCATTAGTCATCTTGATTATTGCAACTCACTGCTATACCGATGCAAAAAGGCATTACTGGATAAGCTTCAACATAGGGGTGGGCGGTATTGGAAAAAATAAATACCGCGGTAATCACAAAATATTACCGTGGTATACCGAAATAAAATCAAAGGGGGGGGTCTTCTCAATAACAAAAAACGCAACTTCAAAGTGTTGAAACTGTAAAATTTTAGCCTGAAGCTTTGCACAAGACGGCAGTCAAAAATCAAAACTTTTTCAAATATTTACTCACAAATGATTTTAGTTAAGCACAAAATTCAGTTGGGGTATATAACAAGGCACATTTGATGTTCATCGAAGCAAATTCAAAAAAAAATCAAGCCTGGAGATAATAATTCTTCGAATCAGAATCATCCAGTGACAAGAGATTGAGAAGTGAAGTGTGCAAGTTCAACAGAAGGGCATGCGAATGCCACAATTCATCACAATAATTTTCATGTTTGATTAAAATTAATAACAGTATTACACATCACCATTCAAATAAAAAGGTCAACGTATGGGGCGAATGCTGCTTGGTAGAAAATATAAGTGGGTTGGGCTTTTTTATTTATTTGAAACAATGACAAGACTTTCGTCCTTTTTGTGTTGAATAATCCTGCAAGCACATTTCTGAAGTCATGAGGCAGTAATGACGTAATGTGTGTACTAGCAGCCAATCACTGCGAGTTTCGTTTGGAATCCCCTGGTATTTCCCCAAAAGAAAATGTCCTATTTTTATTTAACTTCCTCAGACGGCAGTGTCATTGGCCAAAAGTGTCCACGTGACTAACTACGCTGCTTAGTGTGTGTCTTCCACCTCAACTTGTTTTAAATTCGAGGTAAACAGAATTGCTTCAGTTCAGCTATTCATTAAATGCCTCGACAGAATATAAATGACTTGGCAGAAACCTGCAAACACCCGTATCTTGAACTTTACTATGATTCACACAGCAAGAAAGTAAATAGAATACAATAATTACCCAAATTTAAGCCAAATGTATCGAGCCTGATTGACGTGAAACTACTCACAGCCAACAGCGATGGGCAATTTGAGAATTGCATATCGCGGTAAAACCGAGTTTTCGGTATACCGATTAAACAATTATTTGTCGGTATCAGTAACGGCATTGAAAATATTACCGAATATAATCGGTATACCGAAATACCGCCCAACCCTACTTCAACATATCCAAAATTGTACTGCTAGGTGTGTAACTCAAAATAGGAAGTCGTGTCACATAACACCTATCCCAGCTGACCTCGACTGGCTTCCTGTCCAACAAAGAATTCAATATAAAATAATCCTTCTGACATATAAATGTATAAGTGACCTGGCACCATCATATCTCTCAGATCTGGTCACATACTACACACCTGCCAGAGACCTTCGTTATTCGGACTCACACACCTTGGTCCAACCTGTTTCAAAATTAGCATCCGCGGGTGACCGGGCCTTTTTGATCGCCACCCCTAACCTGTGTAGATATGTAGATAAGAAATCATTTCTCTTTTTTTTTTTGTATGTAAAGCCAAAGAGCACATTTTGTGGATTTTAGGCTGAAAATTATTATTATTTATTTAAATTATTATTATTATTTAATTTTAGAGGGCTGAATAAAATTGAATTAAAGTCTAGTAATATACAGAAGTATATTTACTTAGGTAAGTAATTACAGTGAATAAACTGCATTGAGCAAGCTGTGTGTGGGGATACCACTATAACAGTATGTTTTGAAATTAGTATTAACAAACTTTTGATAAATACTGTAGATGATTATTTCACTAGCAGTGCATGCTGTGTGGTAGTTCTGGAGGGATACCACTAGTATCAGCAAGTGTGTGTGTTAGCACTAACAAATTGTGTTATAGACAATTACTGTAGGTGATTATTCCACTAGCAGTGCAAGTAGAGTGTCAGTTCTGGTGGGGATACCACTAGTATCAGTAAGTGTGAGCAATAGCACTTACAAACTGAATTATAAACAATTATTGTAGGTGATTATTTCACTAGCAGTGAATGTTGTATGACAGTTCTGGTGGGGATCCATTAGGTACCAGTAAGTTGTGAAAATAAGTATTTGTGACAGATACTGTAGTTGATTATTTCACTAGCAGGGCATGCAGAGTGGCAGTTCTGGTTGGAATACCACCAGTCAAGTAAGATTAGATTATTGAATGTAAGTAATAACTGACTACAAAATTCTGTAGGTGGTCACTCCACTAGCAGAGTAGAAATTTGAATGAAAGGGTGTAGATTTTGATATGATATTGCAAGATTTTATTTAGTTCTTGAAAATAAGGATAATCAATATTTGACACGTCAGCTCTATTATAGATGTTGCTGATTAAGATTTGAATAGCTATAATCAATTATTTTTATATATCTTGGTTATTATAAGAGCTGAATTGTTTGGTGCAGTAGTACTGTATGCATAACAGATATTTGAAATCCACTTGTTTTATTACTGGGTGCCATTTATACTGAGATTGAAGAGTATGAACTGCATAATTGATTACGTGTTATGATTCATTGAGTTTTGATTTGTGGTTTTGGTGTATAATTGTTAAGGAATACTGTGTGGTGCATAGAGTGCACAGAGACACAGTTTGAGTTACTGAAGTCTCTAAGTGCATATTATACTGGTTATAGTGTGGTGCAGACTGCAGATAGCACCGATACATTATATTTCTGTGTTGTGTAGAGGGCACATAAACCCAGTTTATTAACAGTTAGTGTCGTGCAGGTAGCAAAGGTACACTTTGAGGTGTTTGGGCCATAACGCTGTGCATGCTAAGTCACAGCTACTGAAGTAAGTCCTCATTTCCCATGAGTTAATCCGAGTTCAAGATTTGAGAAGGCAAATACTGAAATATGTGTGGTAACATTGTGTTGTGCAGAGAGCACAGAGACACAATTTTTGCTGAGAGTTTTCTAAGTTAATTGTTTTGTTTGATAATGTTCTGCATGGGCAAGAGCCTAGTACTTGTTGTGCTAAGTTGAAATTCACTGGTTTGAACTTCACTGCAATGTAAAGTTGGGTTAATTGCAGCGAAATTCATAGTAAAATTGAGTTGAACACATCAAGGGAGATTACCGTGTTTCTCATTTTCTGCCAGCTTGGATTCTAAGAGATTTCAGCTTAAGACAAAGTTGGTTTGTTTGTTGGTGGTTAACGTCGCATATTTAGGCACAATGGCTAATCGTGACACAACATGGCGATGAAGTCAAGGATAGTCAATCGTTGATCAACATGTTGCCCATTTTAGAGGACTTTCACCCCAAGCATTGGTGACTGGGTCCTATTTTACTAGTAAAGCGGAACTGGTTTACCGCAGTAAACAAGTGCTGCTTACTTCCCGGGGTTCCCACGGGGAAAGACAAAGTTAGAGATTGAGAGCCATAAAGATAGAGATACATTCATAAGTGCCAAATTTTGCTGTTGTGTCATATTTACATATATAGATATACATATATTTATGCATTCATTTTGTTTGTTGTGAATAAATTAGTAGTAATTGAGATTTGTATTTTATTTATTTCATTGTTGGCTTTTAAGCTCCCCATCACATTGAAGTGTTTACTGAGTGTTTTCCCCAAACATGGGGTGGTGTCATCCTGACTGTGACAACACTGATTCACTATTCGCCGTGTTTTTATGTATCAATGGGCAACCGGGGACCCATTGGGATATTGCGAATAGGAAGTAGTGGCTGGGGTTCCATCAGGTCTCCCAACTCCTATACCCAAGAGCTCCTGGGCATCACAATGGTCTCTTGAATTGAGGTTCTTAAAACAGCCTTACAACTCACCCTATACAGTAGAATCCTCTTAAATGAATATTCATTTTGCCAGTGAAAATTATTCAATTAACAGGAGTATACAATTAACAGGGATTTGTTCAGTTTCCTATGCTCTAGGGGTAAACTGAGCATTTATTCTATTATATCTTGTTTGACAGAGCTCATAAGAGCTCTGTCAAACAAGATATAATAGAATAAATGCTTGTACTCGATGTAGAGAGGCCAAAAAGGTTGATAAATAAAAGGAATTTGGTGCGTGTCTAGTAATTTTTTCGACAAATTATAAAAATTTATATACAATTAACAGGAGTTTACTCTACAACCAGTATGCAATTAACAGATCAAATTTGTACTGAAGGTGTGGTAAATGGTTTTGTGTTTGAAAATTATATTCAATTAACAGGGATATACAATTAAGAGATATCCAATTAAGTGGGCTCCACTGTACTAAATACTATGAAAACAATCTAAGTAGTTTTGTGCCTACATATACGTGTAATATGTTGAAGACTTAACTCAGTGCCGATTACATTGGATTAATGGTGGATGGTATTGGTAGGTGAGGAAAAACTGCCTATTTTATATTGGGAATGGAGCAGAAATCTAGTCCCTAAAAGGTCCTGGATTTACACCTAGAGCAGGACTGCTCTTAATTAACTGAAATGAAACACATTTGTGTTACCGTATTTACTCTATGTATTGGGACACTCTATGATTTGGGACACACATTTTTTTCCAGAAAACTATATATTTTTTATGCTCCAAAGTTTGGGACATTCAGGAGATTTGTTTCCAGTTGGCCCGTCGCTAGTAGCAGACGACACTCATAAAAAAAATTCTTGAGTAACTAAAAATTTTCATTTTTTGCTTCCAAAACATAGCTTATGATCCCTCATTGGAAAGAGCACATTGCGCCCGTTCCAATGAGGGATCATAAGCTATGTTTTGGAAGCAAAAACTGAAAATATAAAAAAAAAATTGGACGGCGATTTTCATATATAGTGATGGAAAACGAATCACACACAACTTTATTCAGCATCAAATCAAGACCAGGCTGTGTTTTTTCCCTATTTTCTAAGAATTGGGACACCTGTGAAAATAATTATTTTCAGCTGTTCCAATACATAGAATAAATACGGTAATTATATTTTTTGCAACCTTTTAGAAATAAAAAGCTAACATCAAGTTATTTCATTGTACGATACAACTCAACTGATGTTTTCAAAACAACCAGAGAACAGCCAACTTTTATTAGTATTGAAATCCACATGCAATATTATGTGCAGCAGCAACAAGCTTTATAGAAAACATTTTCTCCGCTCTTCCAGTTGTGGAAGTTCAACCTTTCTTTTACATTTTGTTTAGATAAAACACTTTACCTATATCTACTGTAAATGTCAGACCGTTCAAGAAAAGGCAAACAATGACTTATTCTCATCTTAAAAAATATGGAAAGAAACAAATAAATCATCTAGAAGTCTGGTCAGTTTTTCGATTTTAAGGCACTATCACACCTGCAATTTTTACTTTTTGTGAGAGGACAACAACGTGCCTCGGTTCCACCTAGTGAGCAATTAACCCTTACTAACAAATTAGCTGCATTTGCCACCTAATATACAATTGTGCAGTAGAAATGTTTTTTTAAAAAGATTCAACAAAACCATATCATATGATCCCCTCATTGGAATGATTTCGTTCCAATGAGGGGTAGCATAATATGGTTTTGTTGGAATTGTTTTAAGGATTGGAATAATGTATTTTTGTAAAAGGTTAAAATCTGTTCAAGGAAAATAGGCCAATGCGTGCCTAAAATTGTGAACAATACACCATGAATTGTAAGGTGTAGCATTCTAAGACTTCGAAGTAATCAAACTTCACTGTTCAAGAAATTGGTACATAAACAATATAATTCGACAAACTTCAAAGGCCAATAATGCTACTTACTGTTTTTTTTGCATACGAAATCCATGGAGAATCATCTGATTGCCAATTGCTTTATTGAAGTTGCATTTCATGTGTTATACCAAATTCAAATAAATTTGATTATTGCTGTGAAAAGCTTATTCGAAACATTGGGTAATAATTCTGGAATCCCTGCTTCATGATATGGTATGAATGCGGGAGTGAGATTACCTCGCTGACTTTGCCGATAATTCCCTACACCTGAGATTAATTGCATGTTTCATTCTGAATTTGCATGTGCAATGGTGTGCATGCAGGCCTAAAAAAAAGAAGGATGGAAGAGTTAAAGGCATGCCATGACCTTGACCCAAGGTACAGCTCCAAGTCAAGGGTACAGATTGTATGTCTGTTCTAACTTTGTCTGGTACTTGAAAATTATTCAGCATTCAGCTGATGGGTTGTAAAATTTTGCCTCGGTTTCAGTTGTGATGAAAGAGTCGAGTCTCGGTTTTGTTTTTTATTTCCAATCATTTAAACAAACAGGAAAACTCAACAAAATACTGAAATCGTAAGAAAAATCATGTTCTGAAATTAAAAGGATTTCCAGGAAGTGCATAGTATCGACCTGTGACATGTTATATGTAAATAGTGGTATACAGGACCCCCAAAATCCCACACTTCTTTTTGTATATAGCTTGACTTGATATGCACATACTGCAAATAGGGATGGTAGCTATCAATCTTGCAGTGTTTCCTCACCATGCATATGCTGTCACACTCGTATTTGATTATGAAAATCCCTGGTCATAATTTTAAGTCGAATACATGTTCTGAAAATCTGAATGTGAATTACAACTGAATCAGATTTAACAAAAATCCTCCCCTCCTGTACATGTATCCAATAACCGACACCGAATGGATTTTTCAGTTTACCAGATGACAGATCTTCTTCATACTTCATACAATGCTTGCTCATAACTTTTGACAGCTCCACTTCATTGATTTTTTATTACTTTACTACAAACTGTTGCTGTCATGCCCTCTCCTTTGGGCTAGTATTTAGGGTGTTCCCCAGATAGCCCTAATATCTTTCCATTTTTGTTTTCTTAACAAAATAACAATTACCAAACATCTAAAAGCCAGAAAACTGCTGGGAAATGCATAATGTTCCCTTGGGCTCTTCATATTGCACCACACCTTATATTTTTTCAGTGTGTTTTTAAAACAAAATGGGTATATGCGAACCAAAGCATGTGTGTCTTGCTCTGTGTTGAATTACATTCAATGTTGTTTTAACAGATTAATGCTATTACATTGGTTCTCCAGTTTTAACAAAAAATCTCATAACGAAACTCATGTTGTTGCATGGGAACAAAACATCTATTTAGGGTAACAGTGACTTTGACTTTGATCCACTGCTCCAACTGCATTTTCAATCATGGGCACTTGATATGCAATCTGTGCAAGTTATAGTTTTGTATGTACAAGGAACTCATATGTCTGGAGTGGGGTAAAATAATGATAAATGAAAGTGTCAATGACACTGTAGCTCAACTTGTCAAGACAAAGACATGTACGTGTATAGTATGTGACACAGCAATGACAAACATCTAGGTAATGACCTGATAACAAAGGTACATATAAAGTATTGTAACGGTCTGTACATACATACTGACCGTTGCCTGTAACAAATGTATAGGTAAAGTATTGTAAAGGTGGGTGACAGTCAGATGCTAAACTAGAAAAGAAATATTTGAGTCCCAGAGTGGGTCTGACTGAACCCCAAAATATTTGTTCTCATAGCACAGTGATAACAAAGGCACCCCAAAACACACTCATTCCTGTCCCAAGGTGAAAACAAAGGTACCCAAGAAGTTTTGTGAAGATCAGTTCATAAATACGAGCTGTATAGAACTTGTGACAAAAAACTGAATGGACCTAATTTCGGTACAAAATGGCCACTGGCAGCCATCTTGAATTTTGGACCGTACCCAGAAACACTCATTCTCATCCCAAGGAGATAACAAAGGTACCCAAGAAGTTTTGTGAAGATCGGTTCATAAATACAGCCTCTACCCTGAGCCGTATTGACATGTGTGCTTACATTGTGTAAATAGCACTGAATAAATCAAAGTTCATCTAATTTGTATAATTTCGGCACGAAAAAAAACACCTTACAATATGTGATGTATTCCATGTTACTAAACATTCATACAAAAATTTATTCAAATCAGAACTTTCATACAGAAGTTCTATACAAAAGACTGATTGCACTAATTTTGGTACAAAATGGCTGCTGGTGGCCATCTTGATTTTCGGACCACACCCAAAAACACTCGCTCTCATCCCACGGTGATAACAAAGGTACCCAAGAAGTTTCGTAAAGATTGGTTCATAAATATGGCCTCTAGTCTGAGCTGTATAGAAGATGTGTACAAAAAACTGATTAGACCTAATTTCGGTACAAAATGGCCACTGGCAGCCATCTTGAATTTTAGACCGCACCCAGAAACACTCGTTCTCGTCCCAAGGTGATAATAAAGGTACCCAAGACATTTCGTGAAGATCAGTTCATAAATACAGACTCTAGTCTGAGCCGTATTGACATGTGTACTTACTGTGTGTAAGTCGCACTGAAAAAATCAAAGTTCATCTAATTTGCATAATTTCTGCACGAGAAAAAACCCCGTATTATATGTGATGCATCCCATGGTACTAAACATTCACACAAAATAATTATTCAAATCAGGGCTTTCATATGGAAGTTATGTGCAAAAATCTGATTGCACCTAATTTTGTACAAAATGGCTGCCATCGGCCATCTTGAATTTCGGACCGGACCCAAAAACACTCGTTCTCGTCCCACGGTGATAACAAAGGTACCCAAGAAGTTTCGTAAAGATCGGTTCATAAATACGGCCTCTAGCCCGAGCCGTATTGGCATTTGCACTTACAGTGCTGAAAGTAACCCCAAAAAACATCAAAATTAGTCTAATTTGCACAATTTACGTACCAGAAAAAAACCCGTATTATATGTGATGTATCCCATGGTACTAAACATTCATACAAAAAATTATTCAAATCAGAGCTTTCATATGGAAGTTCTGTACAAAAAACAGATTTCTGCATCGTCGGTACAAAATGGTGGCTGGCAGCCATCTTGAATTTCTGACCGCACCCAAAAACACTCGTTCTCGTCCCACGGTCATAACAAAGGTACCCAAAAAGTTTCGTAAAGATCGGTTCATAAATATGGCCTCTAGCCCGAGCCATAGCAGCTTGGCACTTACAGCTCTGAAAGTAACACTAAATAAATCAAAGTCAGTCTAATTTGCATAATTTACGCAGGAGAAAAAAACCCGTATTATATGTGATGTATCCCATGGCACTAAACATTTATACAAAACTTTATTCAAATCAGAACTTTCATACAGAAGTTCTGTACAAAAAACTGATTTTTGCATCATCGGTACAAAATGGCCACTGGCAGCCATCTTGAATTTCGGACCACACCTAAAAACACTCGTTCCCGTCCCAGGGTCATAACAAAGGTACACAAGAAGTTTCGTAAAGATCGGTTCATAAATACGACCTCTAGCCCGAGCCATAGCCAATTGTTGACGTACGGACAGACGGACAGACGGCCAGGCGGACAGACGGACGGACAGACAGACGGACGACGGGCCATGACAATAGCTCAAATTTGACTTCGTCAAAGTTGAGCTAAAAATACACGCCTGCAACAATTTTCAAGCCCTCACTGTCTGAGAAACAAAGACCTATTTTATAGGGTCTAACTGAAAATTTTCATTTTTTCGTTTCAAAAACATAGCTTATGATGCCTCTCTGGGGTAATGAAAATGAAAAATTTGAAGTTTGAATGGCAATTTTAGAAAATAGCACCTGTTTTGGCCGTTGCATTAAGTAAATAGTTAAAGTAATTATAAAAGTGAACAGCATCTGAAAAACAGCAACAAGCCATTTTTCATATATTAAGACAGAACATAATGATGGTGGAGTGCAAGACACAGGAATCAACTACCCGAGTTGGAATTTTCTAGTTTTTTTCACGAGCATTGAAGGTGTGAGTGAATGAAAGTGTCAATACTACTGTAAGTCAACTTGACAAACTTGAACTTGGTCAGTTATAAGTGAAATGCAAAATTGAAGATCATTGGCACCAATGTTATTTGGTAAAATTTCAACATAACAGCATTGTGTGGGCACAATGTCAGAGTACTCCATGCATTTTTAAAAGTAAACTGTAAGACTGGGTTCATCGAAGGTCATTGCCAGTGGCAACATTTTTTGACGGAAATCGAAGAAAATTGATAGCTCCCATCTAGAGGTAACCCCAAACAAGCATACAAAGTTTCAAACCAATCTGATCATAATTGTGCCCTGTAGGACATGTCAAAGGAATATATTGATGCCAGACTAAACTAAGTTTAAAGGTTGCTGCCAGTGGCAACATTTTTTGATGGAAATGGAAAAAAATCATTAGCTCCCATCCAGACGTCACTCTGAACAAGCATGCCAGATTTCAAAGCAATCCGATCATAAATGTGCCCTGTAGGATGTGCCCCAAAGGGAAATATTGAGGTCTGACTAAACTAAGTTCAAAGGTCGTTGCCAGCGGCAACATTTTTTGAAGGAAATGGAAGAAAATTCTTAGCTCCCATCCAGGCATCACTCTAAACAGGCATGCCAGATTTCAAAGCAATCCGATCATAAATGTGCCCTGTAGGATGTGCCAAAGGGAAATGTTGAGGTCTGACTAAACTAAGTTCTAAAAACATTGCTAGCGGCAACATTTTATGACAAAAATGGAAGAAAATCGATAGCTCCCATCTAGAACTCACCCCGAACAAGCATGCCAAGTTTCAAAGTGATCCAACAATAAATGTGCCCTGCAGGGTGTGCTAAGGGGAAATTTTGATGCATAACTGCACTAAGTTCATCAAAGAGGGTCGTTGCCGCGGCAACATTTCTTGGCAAATATCGACGAAAATCAATAGCTCCCATCTAGAGGTAACCCCAAACAAGCATACCAAGTTTCAAACCGATCTGATTAAAAATGTGCCCTGTACAGCATGCTAAAGGAATATATTGATGCATGATTAAACTAAGTTTGAAGGTCCTTGCCAGAGGCAACATTTTTTGACGGAAATGGAAGAAAATTGATAACTCACATTTAGAGGTCACCCCAAACAAGCATGCCAGTTTTCAAAGCAATCCGATCATAACTGTGCCCTGAAGGGTGTGCCAAAGAGAAATATTGCGGTCTGACTAAACTATGTTCTAAGCACGTTGGCCGCGGCAACATTTTTTTATGAAAATTGAAGAAAATCGATAGCTCCCATCTATAGCTCATTCCAAACAAGCATACCAAGTTTCAAAGTGATCCAATAATAAATGTACCCTGCAGGGTGTGCCAAGGGGAAATTTCGATGCATAACTGCACTAAGTTCATCAAAGGTAGCTGCCAGCGGCAACATTTCTTGGCAGATATCGAAGAAAATCGATAGCTCCCATTTAGAGGTAACCCCAAACAAGCATACCAAATTTCAAACCAATCTGATCAAAAATGTGCCCTGTACGGCGTGCCAAAGGAATATATTGATGCCTGACTGAACTAAGTTCAAAGGAGGTCATTGCCAGTGGCAACATTTTTTGGCGGAAATTGAAGAAAATCGATAGCTCCCATCCAGAGGTTCCCCTAAACAAGCATGCCAGGTTTCAAAGCAATCCGATCAATAATGTGCCCTGTATGGTGTGCCAAAGGGAAATATTGAGGTCTGACTAAACAAAGTTCTAAAAACGTTGGGCTCGGCAACATTTTTTGACGGAAATTGAAGAAAATCGACAGCTCCCATCTAGAGGTCACCCAAACAATCATATCAAGTTTCAAAGCAATCTGATCATAAAAGCGATCTGTGAGGTGTAGCAAAGGAAATTGTGGACGTATGTACCTACGCTCGGACGTACGTACATGCGCCGACGGACGAGAAGTGATGGCAACAGTTCAGCTTGACTTTGTCAAGTTGAGCTAAAAATAGGAAAAAAGCACAACAAGAGGTTGTTGATTCCTGTCTCTTGTACTCTACCTGAGTAGTGTCCTATATTTATATCATAATTAAACTTGAATTAAGTGAATGAAGCTATTGTTTTTACAGTATTTTTAATGTCTGTTTACTTTCTTCCTTGACCGTTTTGAGTCAAAGAATTTCTTCACATCATGTCAATCAGATACATAACAACCAAACAGATGCATTCTTACATGACGTTCTTAAACATAAGCCATATTCCATGCATGGTGTATCAAGCACAATTCTCAATGTCTGTATCAGGGTTCATACACTTTTCAGAGAATCAAATTCCATGACTTTTCCAAAACTTTTCAACAAATGACCAGGTTAGTTCGCACCCAATCAAAAAAGCTTTGATTTTTGCATAATTTTTGCACAAGTCACGCTCAATTTTTACACAAAATCACTTCCTTTTAAACCTGGTTAGAATTCCATGGCTTATCCAAAACTTGAACCGTTCCAGCCCCTTTTCCAAAACTTTTCAAGGCCCTTGAATTTTTAAAAAACATTCCATGACTTTTCCAGGATTCCATGACCCGTACGAACCCTGTGTATTGTATTGGGTAACACAGAATACATATATCAATCATGGAATTGTGGTTTTGAATTTAGACTTGTTGGTAATAATGAGGCATGAGATTAGTCTTAGTCTTTTAACCTTAAAAAACTATCCTGCACAAACAATGTTGTGATTATTTAGTTTTCATGAATTGACATAAAAATAGTCTAAAAGACAATTTTTATGAGAATTTCAAGAGAAAAGTGGTGATTAGTTAAAAAGAAAATGAAAATCAGTGGGAAAAACTGAATGAAAGTGTCAATGGCACTGTAGCTCAACTTGTTTAAGACATGTGCATGTATAGTATGTGACACAGCAATGGCAAACATCTAGGTAATGACCTGATAACAAAGGTACATGTAAAGTATTGTAACAGTCTGTATATATTTATTTATTTATTGTTGTTTAAGGTCACATACTTCTGCACAATGGATAATCATGACCACAACATGGAGATAAAGTCAAGATCAGTCAATCGTTTATACCCCATGTTGCCTATTTTTGAGGACTCGCACCCCAAGCATTAGTGACTGGGTCCTATTTTACCAGTGAAACAGAGCTTGTTTACCACAGTAAACAAGCACTGCTTCACTTCCCGGGGTTCCCAAGGGGGAATGGTCTGTATATAAATGCTGACCGTAGCCTGTAACAAATGTATAGGTAAAGTATTGTAAAGGTGGACGACAGTTAGATGCTAAACTAGAAAAGAAATCTTTTGAGTCCCAGAATGGGTCTGACTGAACCCCAAAATATTTGTTCTCATAGCAGTGATGATAACAAAGACACCCCAAAACACTCGTTCCTGTCCCAAGGTGATAACAAAGGTACCCAAAGAAGTTTCGTGAAGATCAGTTCATAAATACAGTCTCTAGCCCGAGCCGGTTTGACATGTGCACTTACTGTGTACAAGTAGCACTGAACAAATCAAAGTTCATCTAATTTGCATAATTTCTGCACAAGAAACAAACCTGTATTATATGTGATGTATTCCATGTTACTAAACAGTCCTACAAAAATTTATTCAAATCAGAACTTTCATACAGAAGTTCTGTACAAAAAACTGATTGCACTAATTTTGGTACAAAAAGGCTGCTGGTGGTCATCTTGAATTTTGGACTGCACTCAAAAACACTCGTTTTTGTCCCACGGTGATAATAAAGGTACTGAAGAAGTTTCGTAAAGATCGGTTCATAAATACGGTCTCTAGCCTGAGCCGTATAGAAGTTGTGTACAAAAAACTGATTGGTCCTAATTTCAGTACAAAATGGCAACTGGCAGCCATCTTGAATTTTGGACCGCACCCAGAAACACTCGTTCTCATCCCATGGTAATAACAAAGGTACCAAAGAAGTTTCGTGAAGATCGGTTCATAAATACAGACTCTGGCCTGAGCCATATTGACATGTGCACTTACTGTGTATAAGTATCACTGAATAAATCAAAGTTCATCTAAAACCCTGTTGAGTTGCCACTTTGAAAGTAACAAAAATGCCGCTCAGGATCACCGATCCAATGTCGAGTTGTGACAACAGTTCCTCGCACCAAGGCCAACACACCTATGAAGTTTCATGACTCTAGGTTGAACCACTATCAAGTTCTCATCCGGAAACCAATTGTTGCAATATACTATGTTCAAGGTCACTGTGACCTTGACCTTTGACCTGGTGAGTCCAACATCAATAGGGTTCTTCCTCGCACCAAGGCCAACACGCCTGTAAAGTTTCATGACTCTAGGTTGAACCACTATCAAGTTATCATCCGGAAACCAATTGTTGTGATATACTATGTTCAAGGTCACTGTGACCTTGACCTTTGACCTGGTGAGTCCAAGATCAACAGGGTTCTTCCTCGCACCAAGGCCAACACACCTATGAAGTTTCATGACTCTAGGTTGAACCACTATCAAGTTATCATCCGGAAACCAATTGTTGCGATATACTATGTTAAAGGTCACTGTGACCTTGACCTTTGATCTGGTGAGTCCAAGATCAATAGAGTTCTTCCTCGCACCAAGGCCAACCCACCTATGGAGTTTCATGAATGTAGGTTGAACTACTATCAAATTATCATCCGGAAAGGAATTGTTGCGATTTACTATGTTCACGGTCACGTTGACCTTGACCTTTGACGTAGCGAGTCCAAAATCAATAGGGTTCTTCCCCTCACCAAGGCCAATCTACCTATGAAGTTTCATGAATGTGAGTTGAACCATTATCAAGTTATCATCCGGAAACCAATTGTTTAAGATTTACTACGTTCAAGGTCACTGTGACCTTGACCTTCGACGTAGCATGTCCAAAATCAATAGGGTTCTTCCTCCCACCAAGACCAACCTATGTATGAAGTTTAATGAATGTGAGTTCAACCACTATCAAGTTATCATCCGGAAACCAATTGTTTACGCCCGCCCGCCATTCACCAAACTATAAGTCGAGTTTGACTTCGTCACAACTCGACTAAAAATTCATTCAACTGGAATAGTTAATTAACAGTAACTTCATTATAGCAGAGCTTAAAATTTGGCTCAATTTACAATCAAACCAGTTTTGCTTCCCGCAAACTCCTGTAACAGGAATCAACTTGAAATAATTCAGAATTTGAGAGTACTGTTATGCCCTTGGGAGAGCAACCAGTGCATATTCCCTAGTAGTAAACAAACCTGTAATTCATATATTTACTGGACTTTAACACTTAAAGGCTTTTTTTTTCTTTTTTTTTTTGTTGTTCCAAGTTTCTTGCCTTATATGTACATGTGTAAATAGAACCCATGTTCCAACATCCAGGAATTCGTTATCATTGAATCCGACCTCCGACATTAGATTCGACTTGAGTTTCAGATAATAGTTTTGAATAGTTACTGTGTTTTAAGTTAATTAATACAAGATTTTGTGGCTAAATTACCCATTTTGTTCAGTTCAGTAGACATATTCTACTGATAAAAATGTCATTTAAGGATTAATACATTGATAAACATATTTAATAACTCAAATATCTCAAGTTTTCAAGTAATTGCTGGAACGAAACTATTCTATTCCACCATGGTTCTTGATTACTGACTTTGTTGTTAACGTAAATCAGATGGATACTGACAAAAAAAAAACATGTCAGTGTCGTGTTCATTAATAGATGGCATTGTGTTCTTCTCTAATTCAGATTGACAAAATAGCAGATCTCATTTAATTGCGCCATAAAAATCTCTATAATATAAATGTTCAAATTTTGATCCCTTCTACAAATAGCTGAGAAATTAAAGCACTTAAATTCCATTATGAGCATAATATTAGACCATTTGAAAGACTGATTAACAGAAAATAAAAGGCCACCTACATGTTGTGACATCGTCTAAAACAGAGAGATTGCAACAGGGATTGATACCAGCAAAACTAGAAACAGAAAAAGGAGTTGATTTACGCTGCAAAAAGTTTGTTAGGTCTATGCAACAGACCTGAAATTGTTGAAAATTTGATTCTATTCAACTGGAAATTTTCAATAAATATTCAATTCTAAAGTCAATTTGAGTCAAAAAATGGTATTTGCAGGGGCCTAGCACCTCTGTATTACTGCTTTTGGTCAGTTTAATGTACTATTAATCAGTGGTATTTGTGTACAAGTACAGTGAAAGTCTGTTAATTAAATAGCCACTTTGTCAAAGAAAATTATTCAACTAATGGGAGTATTCAATTAACATGGAATTGGTCACTTTCCTGTACTCCAGAGAGAACCTGAGCATTTAATCTATTATATCGTCTGATACAGGTTTGCCAAGCAGGATATAATAGATTGCAGGCCCAGAAATAAGACTATTAGGGTGATTTCTTGACATATTACAAGATCTGCTGACAGTTGCTCGTCGATGATCGGTGTTTCTCTCCGGGTACTCCGGCTTCCTCCACCCGTAAAACTGTCATGGTCATGATTAGCCATTGTGCATAAGTATGTGAGTTTAAACACTAACAAATAAAATGAAAGTGTCACTGTCACTGTAGCTCAACTTGACAAACTTGAACTTGGTAAGTTATAAATGAAATGGCAAAACTGAAGATCATTGGTACCAATGTTATTTGATGAAGTTTCAACATAACAGCATTGCGTGTGCACAACGTCAGAGCAATCCATGCATTTTTAAATGTATACTGTAAGACTGGCTAAAGGAAGAATGTTGATACACAAATGCAGTATGTTCAGAGGTTATTGTAAATGGCAACTTTTTTCACAGAAATGAATGCTTATCAACAGCTCTTATCTAAAGTTCTTGCCTGATGAGCACACCAAGTTCAAAAACAATCCTATGATAAATGTGGCCTGTAGGCCATGTCAAAGAATGCTGATGCACAAATGCAATAAATTCAAAGATTGTTGCTAACAGCAACAGTTTTTGATGGAAATGAAAAGAAAATCAATAGCTCCTATCTTTGTCACCCTGCATAAGCATACAAAGTTTCAAAACAACCTGATAATGAATGTGTCTTCTGAGGCATGCCAAAGGAAGATGTTAATGCACAAATGCACTACGAAGAAGGTCACTGCTTGTGGCAATGGGTTTTTTATGGAAATTCATAAATATACCCTGCAGAGGGTGCAAAAGGGATAAGTTGATGCACAAATGCAGTAAGTTCAAAGGTTGGTGAAAACAACAATAAATTTTTATGGAAATGGAAAAAAGCAATAGCTCACATTTAGAGGTCACAAGTTCAGTGAAAGTCTGTTAATTAAATAGCCACAAGTTTCAAAGTGATCCGATCATACTTGTGCCCTGAAGGCAGTGTTAAAGGGAAATATTAAGGTCTGACTAAGTTCAAAGATCAGCGGCAACATTTTTTGACAGAAATGGAAGAAAATCGACAGCTCCCATGCAGATGTCACCCCACACAAGCTCACCAGGTTTGCAAGCGATCAAATCATAAATGTGCCCTGCAGAGTGTGTCAAAGGGAAATATTGATGCTTAACTGCACTAAGTTTTTACTAAGTTCATTGAAGGTCATTGCCAGTGGCAACATTTTTTGATGGAAATCGAAGAAAATCGATAACTCCCATCTAGAGGTAACCCCAAACAAGCATGCCAGGTTTCAAAGCAATCCGATCATAAATGTGCCCTGTAGGGTGTGCCAAAGGGAAATATTGAGGTCTGACTAAACTGAGTTCTAAAAACGTTGGCCGCAGCAACATATTTGGCCGGAAATGGAAGAAAATCGATAGCTCCCATCTAGAGGTCTCCCCAAACAAGCATGCCAGGTTTCAAAGCAATCCGATCATAAATGTGCCATGTAGGGTGTGCCAGAGGGAAATATTGAGGCCTGACTAAACTAAGTTCTAAGAACGTTGGCCGCAGCAACATCTTTGGACGGAAATGGAAGAAAATCGATAGCTCCCATCTAGAGGTCTCCCCAAACAAGCATGCCAGGTTTCAAAGCAATCCGATCATAAATGTGCCCTGTAGGGTGTGCCAAAGGGAAATATTGAGGTCTGACTAAACTAAGTTCTAAGAACGTTGGCAGTGGCAACATTTTTTGAGAGAAATGGAAGAAAATCAATAGCTCCCATCTAGAGGTCACCCCAAATCAGCATACCAGGTTTCAAAGCAATCCAATCATAAATGTGCCCTGTGGGGTGTGCAAAAAAGAAATATTGTGGACTGACTAAACTGAGTTCTAAGAACGTTGGCCGTGGCAACATTTTTTTGACAATGACAAAAATTGAAGAAAATCAATAGCTCACATCTACAGGTCACCCCAAACAAGCATACCAGATTTCAAAGCAATCCAATCATAAATGTGCCCTGTAGGGTGTGCCAAAGGGAAATATTGTGGTCTGACTAAACTAAGTTCTAAGAACGTTGGCCACGGCAACATATTTTTACGGAAATGGAAGAAAATCGATAGCTCCCATCTAGAGGTAACCCCAAGCAAGCATGCCAGGTTTCAAAGCAATCTGATCATAAATGTGCTCTGTAGGGTGTGCCAAAGGGAAATATTGAGGTCTTCTGACTAAACTAAGTTCTAAGAACGTTGGCCGAGGCAACATTTTTTGACGGAAATTGACGAAAATTGATAGCTCCCATCTAGATGGTTACCCTAGACAAGCATACCAGGTTTCAAAGCAATCCAATCATAAATGTGCCCTGTAGGGTGTGCCAAACGTACGCCGAGAAGTGATAGCAATAGTTGTAAACTTGAGCTAAAAATAAATAAATTTGAAAAAAAAGACAACACAAGCATGAGGAGTCCCCAATGCAAGCCAAATGTCATTGTACTTCCCTCCAACACATTTTTCCTGTATAGGAGACCTGATGGCAAAAAAGAGTGACAGGAGGTCCCACTTCCCAAACTGAATTGGTTCCATTTCTGAAATATTCCACTTTTATGATTGACTTACCAAAACAGACAGGTCGCTCTTGAATACAAAACATGCGTGAAGACTGACAATATTGGTGTATTCCATGCCTGTAAGAGGGTGCACTGTCTACAACTTGAAAAGCAATGAGGTTTGATTCGATTCAAAATCCTCTGCCGGATTCACAGGGCCGCCCTAAGTCAAACTTGGAATAAACACACCTTTTCTTCAATACAATTGTTAAATTAACAACAAACACACTCTTTATATTACCTGCATGGAAACATTTCTTCACTCTGTCTTTTTCCTCGGGAGTCCTAAATCCAATTTTATATGCCTTCTTCAGACAGTGTTTTCCAGAAGAAAATTCTTTCATTTGAATTAAAATCTGAAAAAAAGATCACTGTACATTTAACTATTAGGGTTCAATATTAGTTTCATAATGTCTGACTAAATATGTGGACAACCAGAAAGATCCAAAGTTTTTCCTCCCATGTGTACAGTATAGCCCATAACAATGTGTGCCATTAGGCGATATTCTTTTAATAATCCATATTAAGCCCCACGTAATATTAATCTCACTTCACCTCATATCACGCCATACCTGACAAGCAAACGTCCTGTAGCATATAATATTGGCAAAATATAAATTTGGAATAAACTAGTGTTTGACATTGACAATTTAGTGCTGTAACTTGGTTAAGATTAATTTTCAATATTTTTCAGTAAACTGTCCTTTATTTGCACGAAATTAGGTGAAGACTTGAGGTGAGAGAATCTGCACCCAGCAGAGTGGGGTATGGGCTCATACATGGTCACAGGCAGTGTATGGACTCAATCTGATAACTGGTTCCCCATTGAATGATCTAATATCGCACAGTCCACCTATTAGAGCACAAGGATTGGTCATACTGAACAGGAGGCATGATAATAATATATACAGGATTCTTAAGACATCCGAGGGAAATAATTCCAGGACTATCAGGGATCTTTTTAACTATATTTATTTATTTATTGGTGTTTAAGGTCACATATTTATGCACAATAGCTAATCGTGACCGCATCTTTTTAACTAATAAGAGTGTTGGGAGCCCATATTTGATCCTTATTCTGCTGTGCTGGTACCATAGATTAACATCTTCAATATTCTGTGGATATGCTTCATATTTTCTTTGAACTGCAATTATTTTGTCTGCATGGATTTGCTCTGTTACAATTTATAAAAGAATACTAAAATAATATATCAAAAGAATTTTTTAAGCAGTTTCCAGGCCTTCCACCTGGAATTACTTGAATCATCTCTTATCTACATACACCTACCACATTAACATCTAAAATGAACCTCTAAGCAATGTGAGCGACCAAGAGTCAAAATTTCCTTCCTGTGTACAGAAAGTCCCAAAACACACTTTGCCACAATAAGCACACTCTGTAACTACAACAGGTCCAGATATCTTTTTCAAGAACTTTCGAGGTCATAGAATTTCAATTTTAAAATTCAAGCACTTTCAAGGACCAATACAAATTCTGCATATAATGTGATTGTTTGAAACAGAGAATAGATAGGATATATTATTTGATTGTTTGAAACAGTAAATAGATGTGATATATTTTAGAAAGGTAATGATATTGTGAATTCTAATCACAGTTATTCATCATACTTTATTTATTTAATGGGGTTTAAGGTCATATATTTCTGCACTGTGGCTAATCATGACCATGACAGTTTTACGGGTGGAGGAAGCCGGAGTACCTGGAGAGAACCACCGAACAACGGTGAGCAACTGTCAGCTCCCCAACATACTAACTCCACACCAGCAGACTTAGCATTGGTTGAAGACAAGTGCACCATCGACGTGCAGTACGCCTTAGTCCACAACGTCACCGTGCTCCCAGATGGGCAATGGGGGTGAAGTGTCTTGCCCAAGGACACAACCCGGTTGCCGCAGGTGGGATTCGAACCGAGGACCTCTCGGCTTGCAGCCTGCACCTCTCCCTACTGAGCCACCGCGCCCCCTATTTATCATACAAAATATGAAAAATATCCAATAGAAAGTGTAAGACTAGTTGCGGATAAACGTTTCAGAGACAGGCTTATTCATAAATCTAAGTGAAAATTTTTAGGACAATAACTGTTGAAAAATAAGGTGCAGTAACATGGAGAAATGATAAACACAAGTTCATATCACTGTTACTTATCATATAAAATATAAAAAATACCTGATGGAAAGTGAGACCAGTTGCAGATAAAAGTTCAGGATGGATGCACACACTTAAGGATCCCTATGTACCCATGCTGAAGCTGGGGTATGATAAATGAAGTGTCACACCAAATAAGTATCTGTCTTGGGTAATTCAGGAAATGGTTTTCCATTTATATTTTTAACTCAATGGAGTTCCTACATAGATGCATGGAAATTTTTTTTTTAAACAATCTAGTGTTTGTCAACCAATTTGGATGGGGTCAAAGCCTTTGTCTCAACTGGGTCAAAACCAAATATTTCTTTCAACAAACATTAAACTATACCATTATAGAAGATTGCCTACAGGATATTCTTTGCAGTGAGTAGTTCATGAGAAAATTGTTTAGTGTTGTTCCGATTAATGATAAAAATGTTATAGCCTGAAATCCACACACGATGCTCTATGGCTGTACATTTATTTATTTATTGGGGTTTAAGGTCACATACTTCTGCACAATGGCTTATCGTGACCGCAGCATAAAGTCAAATTCAATCCATCATTTATATCCATGTTTTAGAGGACTTCCACCCCCAAGCATTGGTGACTGGGCTCTATTTTACCAGTGAAACAGAGGTGGTTTACCACAGTAAACAAGCACCACTTCACTTCCCGGAGTTCACACAAGGACTATGTATGTGCAAAATAAAAAGGGTTCCTGTATGGATTAGAGTTTGTTAATATGATTAAAAAATGCCTTGCAAGTCGATAGGTGCAGGGTTAAGCCACAAGCAGCACCCAGCGACCAATGTTGGAATCTGTTTGGGTGGGGAGGGAGGACTATGGAGGTGGGTATGCGGTGAACAGAGTTTATGCTGTATGCGGTGAACAGAGTTTATGCTGCCCATCGTTATTGCCTCTCCGAATCCACTCTGGTGTGACTACATGCGTGTTTATAGTTGTTCTAGAGTTGACATCGGAGTGTGCATGGCTGTAGTGTGATTCTTATGAATTGGTTAGGGGCAGGTCAAGCCACAAGCAGCTCCCAGCAGCAATACTAGCATCTGTTTTGGGGTTGGTGAACAGATTTTATGCAATTGCCTATCCGTAGCCACTCAGGCGTGGCTGCATGTATGTTTGTAACTGTTCTTAAGTTAATGTAGTTGGAGAGTATTCGGATGTGGTACGATTTTGCAGAGTGATTCTCTTTATAATAATACTATTTTTATAGCATTGAATCCATACAGGATGCTCTATAGTTGCACAAAATTCCTGATGAAATAGGTTTGTTTTAATACCTGACTAGCATGATTCTAAGGAATCCATTTGTTTTAAATGGTTTGGAAAAGGACTCCATAGCTTTGACCCAGTAACAGCAAATGTCCTATCGCCAGCAGAAAATTTAGATGAGGACTGAACCAAGTAAAATGTATATGATGACCGAAGAAGCCTTTGTGGCTTGTGAAAAATATGAAAATTAGATAAGTAGGGTGGTACAGATCTTTTGATGCATTTAAAGATAAGAAAAAATATGAATTGAATTCTCTACTGAATCAGAAGTCAGTGCGATCTGAAAGGTATGGTGTAACATGGCAGTACTTTCTAGACCACCAGGTGATGACACATGCCGCACAATTTTGGATGTGCTGCAGCTCTTTTAAGAGGAGAGTTTTTGAACCTATCAAAAGAGAGTTACAATAGTCAAGGCAACAAGTAACAAAGGCATGAACAAGGTGCTCTGGTGTTTTTGTATCAATGAAAGGTAGAATTTTACTGATATTACATAAATGAAACAAGATGAATGTTACTAAGGTAACACATGCCCCCCCCTCCCCCCCCCTGTGACCTTCATCTTGCAGATGCGGCGAAACTATTATATGTGACACACCTTCTGACTGCCCTTAACATTTGTAAAAAGTTTAACAATTGTACTATGATTCATTTCTTAGTTATGGCTGAGACACGAATTTTGACCAATTTTTAATGTGACCTTGAAAAGTGACCTTGACCTTGAAGGTACGAACCTGGCTATGGTGTGTGACACATCCTCCCATGGTCCTTTATAACTGTGTGAGTTTGATGCCTGTGGCCCTAACTGTGTTCAGTGTGACCTTGAAATGTGACCTTGACCTTATGGACCTGGCTGTGGTGTGTGACACATCCACCCGTTGTCCTTTATAATTGAGTGATGTTAGATGATTGCAGCCCTAATAGTTTTGGAGTTGTGCTTGAGACATGATTTGTGACCCTGAACATATGAAGGTCAATTGTGACCTCCACCTTGCAGATGCAGCGGAAACTATTATATGCGACACACCTTCTGACTGTCCTTAACATTTGTAAAAAGTTCAACAGTTGTACTTATTCGTTTTTGAGTTAAGGCTGAGACATGAATATTGACCAATTTTTAGTGTGACCTTGAAATGTGACCTTGACCTTGAAGGTATGAACCCGGCTATGGTGTATGACACATCCTCCCATGGTCCTTTATAATTGTGTGAAGTTTGATGACTGTGGCCCTAACCATTTTCGAGTTATTGGCTCGGACACACACATGGACAGACACATGGACGGATGGACACACACACACTTCAATCACTAAAAACCACCCGACCTAAGTCAGGGGTCATAAAAATGAACTCTGACAAATGTGCTTAACATGTTCATCAGTTGTCAGATTTTTATCCATGAAATAACCAGACAAGGGGGGAGGGGGGGGGGGGGGGGGGGGGGGGAGAGAAGAAAAATGAATCATGATACTGTGAAAGCTATTCCCATAAAACAATCTTCGTTCCAAATTTCATTGAGAGCCATTAACCCGAAACCAGAGATACGAGGTGAACAGACAAAAAATTGGCAAACAGCAAAATTATTGTCTTTGTTTTGCTTAGTGTTGAAACGATTAGTCGACTAGTCGAAGTCGATTCGATTTTCGGAAAAATACGCCAGTCAGCTAGTCAGGAAACTCAAAGATGAAGTCGTAAATGCCAATAGTGGGGGTTAATGATTACAAACATCAGATGTTTCTGCTTCCTGGTGGACCTATTTTAAATTGTACTGAGAAATGGATATCAATGCAATCATTGTCGTTTGTTTATGCCAATAATGTTACAGGTTGAGGTAAAGGGTTAGGGCATGCTAAGTCCTTCCTCCTCTCATTCGTCCGCAGTTCTCTGCACTCCACCCAAGAGACAGTTGACGTGCCGTAACTCTGCAGTTTCTGAAGAGTTCCCGTGTTTAAACCGACTCTTGTACATGTATATAAATGAATCTTCTTTGAGCCAATTGCCCTGTCTTCCTCAAAGGTAAATCTATGCCATAGCTCCGTACTCTATGATATTAATGTACTGGTTTGGGTGCGAGCTGGCAAAGACCGGATATGAAGGCGAGGAAACTGCCCGTCACAAAATTTGACCCAGGAGTTATTAATTAATTGCACTGGGCGAATGGCGGCACACTTCAAACATTTTACAAATTCACGTAACTTCTGTTTTAACATCATTGGGTACTTTTGCCACTGTATGGACAGAGGACTAGGAGGCACGCACTTCCCAGGTATCCTAATTTTTTTACTGAATGGTTAAAGCTATAATATGCACAATGTTTTAAAAAACTCAAAATACGAAAAAGAAAACAGCTACATTCATGACTTTGACAAGGAAACTTCATCAAACACTTGTCAAACGAGTCATTAAACAAAAGGGTTAACAACTTACATGTAACAGTCTCTTATCACCTAATTTACGGAGACAATTATGTTTTCAACAGAAATGCAAACTAGTCGATTTTGAATCAATTACTACTCCCATCGACTAGTTGACTTTGAAAAATAGGTAATCATTTCAATACCAGTTTTGCAGTACGGTGACTGTGAAGGCCAGAAACACCTGTTACTGGTGTCTGGTGACGATGGAACCATCCACATAAGAGATTAGAACAAAACCATAATGCCACATGTGGGGAGGTGATTTGTATGTATTTTCTGTTCTACTGCAGGGACATGCCTCATTTGAAAGCCTTTCGAATAACAATCTTCATTCCAAATTTATCGAAATCTGATAATCCAAATCTGAAATATGAGGTGAACAGATAAATGAAAGTGTCAATGACACTGTAGATCAACTTGCCTAAAACATGTACATGTATAGTATGTGACACAGCAATGACACACATCTAGGTAATAACCTGAAAACGAAGGTACATATGAAGTATTGTAACGGAATGTACATAAATGCTGACCGTAGCCTGTAACAAATGTATAGATAAAGTATTGTAAAGGTGGGCGACAGGTGATAAACTGGAAAAGAAATCTCAGTCCCAGAGTGGGTCTGACTGAAACCAAAAATATTTGTTCTCATAGCACAATGATAACAAAGGCCCCCAAAAACACTCGTTCCTGTCCCAATGTGATAACAAAGGTACCCAAGAAGTTTCGTGAAGATCGGTTCATAAATAAAGCCTCCAGCTCTTTGCCGTATTGACGTGCACTTACTATGTACAAGTAGCACTCAATAAATCAAAGTTCATCTAATTTGCATAATTTCTGCACGAGAAAAAAACCTGTATTATATGTGATGTATTCCGTGTTACTAAACATTCATTCAAAAATTTATTCAAGTCAGAACCTGCATATAGAAGTTCTGTACCAAAAAATGATTGTACCTAATTTTTAAACAAAATGGATGCTGGCAGACATCGTGAATTTCGTTCTCGTCCCAAGGTGATAACAAAGGTACCCAAGACATTTTGTGAAGATCGGTTCATAAATAACAGCCCCCAGCCCAAGCTGTATTGACATGTGTACTTACTGTGTATAAGTAGCACTGAATAAATCGAAGTCCATCTAATTTGCATAATGTCTGCATGAGAAAAAACCTGTATTATATGTGATGTATTCCACGTTACTAAACATTCAGACAAAAATTTCTTCGAATCAGAACTTTCATACAGAAGTTCTGTACAAAAAACTGATTGCACTAACTAAGGTACAAAATGGCTGCTGGTGGCCATCTTGAATTTCAGACCAAACCCAAAAATACTCGTTCACGTCCCATGGTGAAAACAAAGGTACCCAAGAAGTTTTGTAAAGATCGTTTCATAAATACGGCCTCAGCCTGAGCCGTATTGAATTGTTGACGGACAGAAGGACAGAAAGACGGATGGGCAGATGGACAGACAGACAACAGGCCATGGCATAACCTTAAATTTGACTTGCGTCATAGTTGAGCTAAAAATTGGACTTACGTCAAAGTTGAGCTAAAAATTGGCTATTTTACAAGACAAACAGCAAATTTTCAATGTTAAAAGGGGGATAAGTCTAAAAAGTGAAAAGTAAGAAATATTATTACAGACTGATTTGAAAGCTTTTCCCATAAACAATCTTCATTCTAAATTTCATTGAGAATCAATAAGCCAAACCTCAGATATGAGGCAAACAGACAAAAAATTGCTTATTTTTGTGTATTCAAAGGGCCATAACTCACAGAAAAAATACTCCAACAGCAAAACGGCTGATGCTACTAAAAGATCTCATGATAGTGAACATCTGTATGAAATTTCATCGAAATCTGAGCAGTAATGTTGAAGTTATAACCGTGAACAGACATCCAAGTGCAGACGGACAGATGTACGGATGAATACACAGATGCACGCACAGACAGGCACAATCCAGTATACCCCACTTTTTGAAAAAAGTGGGTGTAGAATAACGGATACAGCTGTTGAAGACAATCATTGAATCTTGAACACTGAGGGACAATTTGGAGATTTTCGTTAGTGAATGTGGTAGACCCATGTACATCACTTCTCTTATGGTTCAATTTATGGAAATATTCTTTCATTCATGGTTTGAGGTCTGAAATGCAGTGTTCAACAATGCTAATTGAGAATGTCCTCTGAAGCAACTGATGGCACTTTTTTCAGCCCAAGTGATTTACTTATTGGGGTTTTAACAACACTTTCGACAGCCAGGGTCAACTCGTGTCAGACCGTTTTACAAGTGGAGGAAGCTGGAGTACCCAGAGAGAACCACCAAACAAAGGCGAGCAACTGTCAGCCTCCCCAACATACTAACTCCACAAAAGCAGGGTTAACATTCGTTGAAGACAAGTGCACCATTGATGTGCTGTATGCCTTAGTACAAATACCAACGTGCCCCCACGTGGGCAATAGGGTGAAGTGTCTTGCCCAAGGACACAATGCAATTGTCACAGGTGGGATTCAAACAGATGACCTCTCAGCTTGCAGCCTGCACTTCTACCCAAGTGATTCTACCACTCCAAAAGAGGCTTGAAGTCATACCAAATAACAAGGATCTGCATTTTGTAGTTCTGGTAATTGTGGAAAGTGTTTAAATGTTTGTCTGATACTGGCTTCTGGGGAGGTGGGGGTGTCCCATGGTAGTGAAGGGAAAATTTTTTACTTAAATCAAGTAAATGTTAGGCCTAAAAAAATTTAAAATCTGTTTCTCAGGTCCTTTTGACTGCCGGATGTTCTCTTTTTATAACCAATGCAAACTTAAAAAAATAAAAATTGAATGGTTTATGCCTGATATTTTATCCAAGTTAATAAAATTGATAAATCTGTCTTTTGAGTACAAAAAGGCTTTCCAATGTTTCAGCATTGTAAAGCCTTCTGCACTCAAGGGACGAAATACACCACCCCCTATGCTATTCTGTATATGATAAGACCTAAAACATAAAGCAAACCAAGAATATGAACTTTTGATGGCAAAGAAATAATTGCAAAATTAAAGAAGAGGCCCCAGGGGGCCTTAGGGCACTCACCTGACATGGTAGTCTAAATATCAAACCAGGGACTTGACTTGAATAAGCTGCATATGCCCCTTCTAAGAAAAGCATATACCAACTAGATGAAGCAATTGTGCCCACACAATACACAGGATTTTCCTTCTATTTTCAGTTCCTGCACTTTTGCATCCCAAAATTAAGATAAATGCATAAAAAAACAGATTTTTTTTTATTTTTGTTCAGAAATTCCCAAACAAAATATTTTCAGACAAAAATTTTTTTTTCTTCTTAAAATTGACCAAAATCCATAAAAAAACCAAAAAACTAATTTCCGGTTTTTGGTCCCAACTGGACCCCAAATTTTCAGTGTAAAAAAAAGAATTTTTTTTTTCATCTTAAAATTGACCAAAATGCATAAAAAAAACCCAAAACTGTTTTCTGGATTTGGTCCAAAATTTCTAAGTCCTGAACGGAGTCCCACTCGGACCCTTTTCAGTGCAAAAAAAAAAAAAAAAAAAAAAAAATTTGTCTTAAAATTGACCGAAACGCATAAAGAACAAACAAGAGGCCCCAAGGGGCCTGAGGGCACTCACCTGACACGGTAGTCTAAATATCAAACCAGGGACTTGACTTGAAAAAGCTGCATATGTCCATCCTTAGAAAAGCATATACCAACTAGATGAAGCTATTGTGCCCACACAATACACAGGATTTTCCTTCCATTTTCAGTTCCTGCACTTTTACGTCCCAAAATTGAGATAAACGCATAAAAAACAGATTTTTTTCGAAACAAAATACTTTCAGCCTGAATTTTTTTTTTCTTCTTAAACCGCATAAAACACCAAAAAACTAATTTCGGGATTTTGTTCCCACCCGGACCCCAAATTTTCAGTGTAAAAAAAAAAAATTGTTTTTCTCTTAAAATTGACCGAAACGCATAAAAAAAAAAAAAAAATTGTCGGATTTTGGTCCAAAATTTCTACATCTGCAACGGGGCCCCAAATTTTCAGCCCAACTATGAACCCAGGGACTTGGCTTGAACAAACTTGAATCTCACCTCCCTAAGCATGCTACATACCAAATATTAAAAGATTCTTATTGGTAGATCTGAAGAAGATTTTTAAAGAATATTCCTCATACTGTACTAATTTAAACATTTAGGCTCCCATAGAGAGCCCAAATATGGACCCAGGGAACTGATTTCAATAAACATGTGAAACAATCTTCCAAAGATGTTATATGTGAAATTTGAAAGCTTTTGGAGCAGTGGTTTGGGAGAAAAGTAGTGTTCAATGTTTTTCCCATTACTCTGCACTTTCTCAAAAGTCCCCCAAAACGTACCCCATGATAAAACCGAAAGCAATTTTTCTGACCATTCCATTCTGTTGGTCCCAAGGAAGCTTCACACCAAATAAGAATTCTCAGTGCTGTGTAGTTTTAGAGATATGGGCATTTTAATTTTTTTCTATTTTTAGCTCCTGTAGTTCCCATGGGGCGATGGGAAAAAAAAAATTTGCATAAATTATGTATAGATCCTCGAACTTCTCTTGAACAAATCTGAGTTTACACCTCAAAAGGAAGCTGTACACCAAATATCAAGTCTCTGCTACTGCTGGTTCATGAGAAGATTTTTTAAGATTTAAGCACACTTTTTGGGCGTTGCCCTACCGAGGGGTGGATCAACTTGATTTGAACAAATTTGAATTGACATATGATAGGGAACATGCACAGCAAATTTTGTTGAATTTGGTAAAGCAGTTCGTGAGAAGTCGATAATGTAAAGTTAACGACGGACGGAAAGTGATCAGTTGAGCTCCCTTTGAGCTTTGCTCAGGTGAGCTAAAAAACTGCCTGCCCACATGCAATTTTACAAAAAATGGCTTGAGAAACAGAAGATCTACTTTGTGGGGGCCTTACCAAATAATACTGCATACCAATTTAGTTGAAACTGGCTTTCCGGTTCTGAAAAATGAAATTTTGCCCCACAGAGTTGAGATCAAATATTGCTATGCTAAAGAAACTTTCTTGGAACAAACTTGCATCTTTTGTCATTAAACGAAGTTGCATACTATATCTCAAAGCTTTGTGGCTGGTGATTTATGAGAACATTATTAAACAAATTTGGGGTTTTCAGCATTGCTCCTGGGGTTAGGAACTTATATTCAACAAACTTGAAAGGGTGCCCCCAAACTTAAATAGTGCCATGTTTGGATTGATTTGGGCCAGTGGTTCTGAAGCCTGACCAAGATTTTACATCATAGCTTAGTAATACTGAAATATGTGCTGTCACTTTTTGTCACATTGTATGACATGATAGAATACTCTTAAAAATTCCATGACGTTTCTGAAATCTTAAACTGTATTTTGTCATTTTCCATGGCTTCAAGGACAGGAAAAATGATTGATTCCATAATTTTTAAAAATTCCATGATCTCACCTGAATGAACCCTATCACTTTGAAGTGCAATGGATACAAGATTTTCTAAACAAAATACTTTAGATACTAACAATAGCCTTCTGTAGCAGACTTTCTACTTCTAAATACTTGTCTAATTTCTTCTGTGCTGATTTATTACACAGATTCTGGTATGTTAAAGCTCGACTAAATTCACCAGTCCGTTTGAACAAAGATGCCAAAGAGAACTGACATCTATACATATCCTCAACTAAATGGAATTTTCTGAAAATAAAATAGAAACATCACAATGATTAACCTTCTGCACACTTATACTGAAATTACAGTACTTGTAATGTCAAATTGTGGGGCGCGGTGGCTCAGTAGGTAGAGGTGCAGGCTGCAAGCCGAGAGGTCCTCGGTTCGAATCCCACCTGCGGCAACCGCATTGTGTCCTTGGGTAAGACACTTCACCCCGCTTGCCTATATGGGGGCACAATGACGCTGTCTACTAAGGCGTACTGCACATCGATGGTGTGCATGTCTTCAACCAATCTAACCGTGTCTGTGCCGCGGTGCAGAGTTCAGAGTTACGATGTTGGGGAGCTGACAGCTGCTCGTCGTTGCTCGGTGGTTCTCTCCGGGTACTCCGGCTTCCTCCACCCGTAAAACTGTCACCGACATGATATGACCCTGGCTGTTAATGTGTCGTTAAAACCCAAATAAAAAAAAAAAAAATATCAAATTGCAACTTTTTCCCACCATGCAACTTGGAATTTAACCAATTCAATCTTGTTTGGCAGACCTCAATGAGCTCTGTCATAGAAGATCAAATTGGTTAAATTCCAAGTTGTATTATGAGGAAAAAACAATTTACAGTCAGAAATTTTTAATATTTTGACTTCAGTATGCAGGCAGCATATGTGAAATATGAAGATACAAAAACAGGGAACAGCAGATGATTAAAAACAAAATCAGAAAGACTGAAAAAAAAAATGAACTGAATTACAGTTGCTCATATTATTAACAAGAGGTGGGCCACTGCATGCACCCACGATGCAAACTGCCAAACAATGGCAAGAGAAGAAATAAACCATGATACTGTGAAAGCCTTTCCCATAACAAATCTTCATTCCAAATTTCAATGAGATCTGATGACCTAAACCTGATATACAAGGCAAACAGACAAAAGATTGGCTACTTTACGAGGCAAAAGGCAAATTTCCAAAGTTAAAAATAGGAAAAAGGGCTAGAAAGTGAAATGTGAGAAATAGCATTAGACTCATTTGAAAGCTTTTCCCATAAACAATCTTCATTCCAAATATAATTGAGATCCGATAAACCAAACCTGAGATACAAAGCAAACTGACAAAAAATTGGCTGTTTTGTATATTCAAAGGGCCATAACTCACAAAAAAATATTCCAACAGCAAAATGGCTGATGATCTTTAAATATGATAGTGAATATCTGTATGAAATTTCATCGAAATCTGAACAGTAATGATCAAGTTATAACTCAAATAGACATGAGAGAGTGGACAAATGAATGGACAGACAGATGAATGAACAGACAGACAAAATATTATTAGAGACTAATTTGAAAGCCATTCCCATAAACAATCTTAATTCCAAATTTCACTGAGATCCGATAACCCAAACCTTAGATATGGTGCAAACAGACTAATTTGTATATTCAAAGTGCCATAAATCACAGAGAAAATATTCCAACAGCAAAATGGCTGATGCTCCTGAAAGATCTCATGATAGTGAACATCTGTATGAAATTTCATCAAAATCTGAGCAGTAATGTTCAAGTTATTACTCGAAGAGACATCAGAGGGCCGACGGGCAGATGTATGGTCGGTAAGACAGATGGATGGACAGGCAAACTCCAGTATATCCCACTTATTAAAAAAACAAGAGGCCCCAGCGGGCCTGAGGGTGCTCACCAAACACTGTAGCCTAAATATCAACTCACGGAATTGATTTCAATAAGTTGCATCTGCCCCTCGTAAGAAAAAAGTATACCAAATATCCAAAGATTCTGACCAGTGGATCTAAAAAAAAAAAGATTTTTATAGAATATTCCTCATATTGAATTAAGTAATAATTCGGGCTCCCACAGGGAAGTCCAAAAATGAACCCAGGGACTTGGCTTGAACAAACTTGAATCTCACCTCCAGTGGGATGCTGTATACCAAATATCTAGAGATTCTGACTGCTGGATGTGAAGAAGAAGATTTTTGAAGAATATTCCTCATTTTGAACTAAGTTATAATACAGACTTCAACAGGGAGCCCAAATATGAACCCAGGGACTTGGCTTGAACGAATCTGAATCTCCCCCCACCCCCACCCCCAAAGGATGCTGCATGCCAAAATATCAAAACATTCCAACCACTGAATCTTAAGAAGAAGATTTTTAAAGAAAAATTCCTCATTTTGAACTAAGTTTTCGGGCTCTCACGGGGAGCCCAAATATGAACCCAGAGACTTGGCTTCAACAAATTTGAATCTCAACCCCCTAAGGATGCTGCATACCAAATATCAAATCATTCCGACTACTGGATCTGAAGAAGATGATTTTTAAACAAAAATTCCTCATATTGAACTAAGTTTTAATTCGGGCTCCCATAGCCCAAATATGAACCCAGGGACTTGGCTTCAACAAACTAGAATCTCCTCCCCAAACCTCCCCCAGACTCCCACCACCCACTCCCAAAAGATGCTGCATACCCAATATCAAAAACATTCCGATTGCTGGATCTGAAGAAAAAGATTTTTAAAGAAAATTCCTCATTTGAACTAAGTTACAATTCGAGCTCCCACAGTGAGCCCAAATATGAACCTAGGACATGGCTTGAACAAACGTGAATCTCACCCCCTTAAGAATGTTGCACACCAAACATCAAAACATTCCGACTACTGGATCTGAAGAAGAAGATTTTTAAAGAAAATTCCACACTTTGAACCAAATTATAATTCGGGGCCCCACAGCGAGCCCAAATATGAACCCAGGGACTTGGCTTGAACAAATTTGAATCTCACACCCCTAAGACTGTTGCATACCAAATATCAAAAGATTCTGATTAGTAGCTCTGAAGAAGAAGATTTTTAAAGAATATTCCTCATACTGCACTAATTTAAACATTTGGGCTCCCATAGAGAGCCCAAAGATGGACCCAGGGATTTGATTTCAATAAACATGTGAAACAATCTTCCAAAGATGTTATATGTGAAATTTGAAAGCTTCTGGAGCAGTGGTTTGGGAGAAAAGTAGTGTTAAAATGTTTTTTTCCATTACCCACAGAGTTAAAAAACGCTGACTCAGCACTTTTTCAAAAGTCCCCAAAAAGTACCACGATCACACTGATAGCATTTTTTTTTTACCATTCCATTCTATTCTATTGGTCCTAAGGAAGCTTCACACCAAATAAGAATTCTCAGTGCCGTGTAGTTTTGGAGATATGGGCATTTTAATTTTTTCTATTTTTTGCTCCTGTGGTTCCCATGGGGCAACAGGAAAAAAATTGGGGCATAAATTAAGTACTTATGACCCAATAAGCCCCCATATCAAATTTGGTTCAAATCTGCCTCTCGGTTTGGAAAATAGAAATTTTGGGCGTGGCAAAAATTCTTTCCCCTCCCATAAAGAAGGCAAATATACCTCCTCAAACTTCTCTTCTACACCTCAATAGGAAGCTGCACACCAAATATCAAGTCTCTTCTACTGCTAGTTCATGAGAAGAAGATTTTAGCACACTTTTTGGGCGTGGCTCTACCGAGGGGCAAGGCAACTTGATTTGAACAAAATCAAATTGCGATGTCATAACATAAACAAACTATTATCTGAAATATCAATTAAATTGGTTCAGCGATTTGGGAGAAGACGCAAACACCATGTTCATAGATGACGGGCGGTGAGTGATCACTATAAGCTCTCCTGACTGAAAGTCAGGTGAGCTAATATTGTCGCAGAAACTTTTATAACTAGACTTTCAATGTATGGTTAAAATACATAGCTGAAAGATTAATGAAAGGTGTCATGCTGCAAAACAATACCTTTGCACAACTGGAATATCCTCACACAAGGTTAAAAGGAAAAAATAACGTGAACACACATTCTAAAAATAAAAAACTTCCCACATTTAAAAATGAAAAGTATAGCCGGACAATAAAAACTGTGCCAGAAACAAGACAGAAATTATTACAACCACACATTGAAGAAGTTAAAAAAGATCTAGTTAAACTGAGGTTAATAATCAAAACCTAAACATAAATTATGATACACAGAACTGACAAAGACTGCTGAATAGAAAATACTACACAAAACAAAGGCTCCAAGAGGCTGAAGTGCCCACCCGACAAAAGCCCATTTATTCTTCGCAAAGAGATTTAAGAACAAAAGTAGTTTATCAAATTTGGTTCAAATCTGCCTCTCAGTGTGGAAAATAGAAATTTTGGGCGGGGCAAAGATTTTTGCACCTCCCATAACGAAGGCAAATATAGTCCTCGAACTTCTCTTGAACAAATCTGAGTCTACACCTCAAAAGGAAGCTGCACACCAAATATCAAGTCTCTGCTACTGCTGGTTCATGAGAAGAGGATTTTTTAAGATTTAAGCACACTTTTTGGCCGTGGCATTACCGAGGGACGGGTCAACTTGATTTGAACAAACTAAATTGACATATGATAGGGAACATGCACAGCAAATTTTGTTGAATTTGGTCCAGCAGTTCATGAGAAGAAGTCGATAATGTAAAGTTAACGACGGATGCCAGACTATGGACGGACGGAAAGTGATCATGTAAACTCCCCTTGAGCTTTGCTCAGGTGAGCTAATAATCTAATCCTCAATCAGTAAATTGTTGCATTAGCTGACTACTGATGCTTCACAATCAGCTAAGGCAAGAGCTAATATGTTTGAGGTAATGTTTCTACCAAGGTGTGCACTGCTTATGCTTCTGTGTGAGGAAGACTGATGCTATCATTCAGCCTGCACATGTCAGTGAAACTATTTGTTCATATACGTTTGTCTTATTACAGATTATTGGAGAGAACCCGTGGACACCTCCAATAATTTGGAACAAAATAAATCTTGAATAACAATTTCAGACTAAGGTGTGCGCTGCTTAGGCTTCAGTGTGAGTAAGCCTGATTATATGATCATAGCTGCATGTATCAGTGAAATTCTTTTGTTTATATAAGTTAATCTTATTATAAATTACTTAAGACCTGCTAATTTCTAGCCGAGGTGTGATTCAGTTAGGTTTCTATTTGAAGAAGCCTCAGGATATCTTCTTGATCTCTAATGAGTGTCTAATGCCTTCGCTTAATACTGTCATTTAGGAGCTTGGCAAATATTACACCATCAAATGTCCATGTCTGCTTAATTTTATGCATGCCGGGCTATATTGGATCAAGTTTTTGTTATAATCTTCTTTCAAAAATATACGATTATTTACACTGCTGCTAACCAGTGGGCTAGTTTGAGGATTTATTTTCTTTAACTTGGTCCTAGCTCTGAATAATTTATCTCTGACTATAGCTGATTAGTTTAAATATAATTGGCTTACTGTTAATAGTCTCCCCATTCACACGTTTCGGGCCAACTCTGTGGCTATGTGAGATGTCACTCACAGTAATGGGCATACCTATTGCTGCAGTAGTGTCTATAATTATCTTATCAGTTTCTTCATTGGCAGTTTCAGGGATGCCAGGCAGTCTTAGGTTCATACACCTCCCGTACTGTTTCAGCTCATCAACTTTATGAAATATATCGGTTGTCTTGTCTTTTAATCTCAAATCACTCTTGAGTTCTTTAACTGTATGTTCCAGCTGCTCGATGCGCTCCAGTTGCACTTCTATGAATATCGACCTTAGGGTGGCTTGAACCGCAGGAAATCTGAGGGCTTGTTTGTACATTTGTTGCTGGAACTGAAAACTTCCTTCCAGTTTATAATCTTACCGAGAAGAAAAGAATGATTTGTATTTATTTATTTATTGTGGTTTAATATCACTTTTGACAGCCAGGGTCACCTCGAGACGAATAGTTTTACGGGTGGAGGAAGCCAGAGTACCCAGAGAGAACCACTGAGCAACGGCAAGCAACTGTCAGGCTCCCCAACATACTAACTCCACACCAGCAGGGTTAGCATTGGTTGAAGACAAGTGCACCATCGATGCACAGTACACCTTAGTACATAACACCACCAATCCCCCATGTGGGCCATGGGGAGAAGTGTCTTGCCCAAGGACACAACACGGTTGCTGCAGGTGGGATTCAAACCAAGGACCTCTCGGCTTGCAGCCTGTACCTCTACCCACTGAGCAACAAAAAAAATGCAATTTCACAAGAACACACAAATGCAACCTCTTATCAATACACACCTTGATCAAATTGAGCCAAACAATTAGGCCCCACAAAGTAGATCTGTTTTTCAGGCCATTTTTTGTAAAATTGCATATATGTGGGCGGGCAGTTATTTTATTTTTTATTTTTGTAATTATTTCTTTGCCATCAAAAGTTCATGTTCTTGGTTTGTTTTATGTTTTCGGCCTCATAATCTACAGAATGGCATGGATGGTGGTGTATTTCCTCCCTTAAGTGCAAGAAGGCTTTGCAATGCTAAAACATTGGAAAGCCTTGTTGCACTCAAAGGACATATTTATCAATTTTATGAACTTACAGATAGGTAAAATATCAGACAAAAACCATTTAATTTTCATTTTTTTTAATTTTGCATTGGTTATAAAAAGAGAGCATGCAGCAGCCGAAAGAACCATGCAGGAGGGCCTGAGAAACAGTTTTTTAAAACTTTTTTAGACCTTACCTGAAGTAATGTCCAGGACTTTTCCTAAGAAAGTCTAATTTTTAAGTTCTTGTAAGTGTTTGGAACAGATTCAGAATTCAAGTATTTTTAAGCACTTCTAAGTCCCATATGAACTCTGGAGATAACCAGAAGGGGTTTTTAAAATGAGTTTTTATTCATACAAATAAAGTTTGTTTTCACAATTATTATTTGCTGTCACCTGTTTGTCAAGTTGAAGGCATGCTAATTTGTTTATGTGTTTCCTCATTTTTGATTTTGAAAAACTCTGTATGATTGACTGTGAATCTGAGCTGAGCAGTGCATTGTACTACTGAGGGATTTTTTCAATACACAAAGAGTTAACGTTCAATAATTGCAAATAACACATACCTGAAAACATATAAATACATCACAAAGCTCTTCAAAGTTGTCACAAAGCATAAACTTTAAGGTGTCAGTGCCACAAGGCATGCAGATCATGAATTTATCAATCCATACTCAATTAGCTTGTAACATTTCCAGAATTGGCATTCTTGATACTCCTTTTGTTTTGTGTATGTCAAGTCTGCTTTGTGTTGATCAGTAACATGTTTTTATATCAAACTGACTGTACTGACCACAAGTTACCTGTCATTTTGTCAAACACCGTTATCCATGTGGGAGGGATGTCATGGGGTTGTTTAGCCTCACCATTAAGATATTGGGGGACGAGCCAACAAGGAGGGTCGCAATCCAGGCACGGGTCAAACTCAGCTCACTGAGCTGAGTTGGGACCATACTATGTTTTTTTTCCCCGCCAAGTAAACTAGAAATATAGGTTCATTCTTCGTTAGGTGTGATTCCTATTCACTTCAGGCTGCGGAAAGGAAACAATGATTAAAGTAACAACGATTCTTTTATTTACATTTAAAATAATCTCATTTCCATATTCAACACATTTAACAATTTGATCAACATGGCAGAAGATTTTTCATGTGGGCTAAATAGTTTTCCATCAATTTGAGTTTATCTATAGCCCTGTACTGGTGGTATAGTACACTTTGAAAATGTCACTGTCGCGAGCTCGCAACAGGAGCTTTATACACCAAGTCTTAATCTTTTGCGTTTGTGGGCGCCTGGGGCTCTGACTGCCGGGGGATCTCGACTAACAATGTAATTACCTTGTGGCAACATAGTTCAGATTTGGATTGGGTTCATCCACTCTGTCGGCTGGTTTTGAAAGTCTATGTCACATATCTTATACAAGTGTCCTTTGATAGAAATATCCTTGAATGTTCCTGTCCTTTTGAAATTCATACAGTTCATGGCAGAACTCACAACTTCAAAATGTTCTTCCGAGCTTGCGTGAATTGTCTGTCACATGTCGACTTTTGAGTCGATATTCACAACACTTTGATACTAAATAGGCTAATATGTGATCAACCTCTGGGTTCCTAAGGGTTAATACCACAATACAATAGCCTACACTTTGAGACAGGTGCAAGTCGATTCTTGCTAATGACATCTAAATCAAGCCTTTACTTGGGTTCGTAATCTATTCTATAAATTCGGGCTTGTTGCCCTCCTACGTCCACCTAATCTGACAATAGCAGCATACAACAGAGCTTTGTGGACAGCCCAGCAATTCCTCTCGCACAAGACCCTATCATATGGCATCTCATAAACGGCCAAACCCAAGTCTCTCTCCTAAATGGCCGGAACCCAAGTCTCACTCCTAAATGACCGGAACCCAAGTCTCACTCCTAAATGGCCAGAACCCAAGTCTCACTCCTAAATGACCGGAACCCAAGTCTCACTCCTAATTGGCCGGAATGCAAGTCTCACTCCTAAATGGCCAGAACCCAAGTCTCTCCGAACCAGCTTGTTCTTCACACTTTATACCTTATCCTAACAAAATTTCAAGGTGCCTAAAAATGGCACTCAACATTTCTGAAGATAAAATCACCGTGCACCAATGCATATGCTATCAAGCGTATCTTGAGAAATAATATATTTGATAACCGTGACAATTGGAATTAATTTATAACTGCTCGTCATTGAGAGATTAATTAACTGAAGATAACGTAGAGACATTTTATTCTGACAAGTAATATGTGAAAGAAGTATCCCACTGTGAAGCACCTAAGGCTAATTATCTAATGAAAACATGTGTGCTTACAACACAGAGAGAAGAATATAATATATATATCAGAACTTGAAAGTAGAGGGAGGGGGCCTCCTCCCTTTTAGACTGGCTTTTGCCCGGACACATTTGACCTGCCATTTCAATCATTTGTATTAATTATATTAGATAACATAACATACACTCTGATTAACAAGCAGTTAATGAAATAACAGTAACAGTTCACAGAGCAAATTCAAGGTCCCCATTACTCAAGAAGCTCCACTTGACAAACTCCACACATAAAATTTTTCAAAATGATAAATCTGGGCTTTCCCCAATACACTGTAGGGAAATAATCTGGATGATGAAAATACAAATATAAAGTTTTTTCAAGTAATGATCACAACAGGCATTTAGCATATTGAAAACATTTTCAAATTTCAAGTATCTCTATCTTAATTCAGCACAGACCAGTTAAATGGACAACATGCCACTAATTCTTCCAGCCTACAAAGTCAAATTAAGGCCACACAAAGTAGATCTTGTTTCTCAGGCAATTATTTGTGAAATTGCATGCGGGCGAGCGGTTTTTTATTTTATTTTTTATTTCAGTAATTACTTTTTAGCCATCAAAAGTTCATGTTCTTGGTTCAAGTTTTAGGCCCCATAATCTGCAGAATAGCATGGGTGGTGGTGTATTTCATCCTTTGAGTGCAAGAAGACTTTGCAATGCTAAAGCATTGCAAAGCCTTCTTGCACTCAAGGGACAAATTCATCAATTTGCTAACGCATTGCAAAGCCTTCTTGCACTCAAGGGACAAATTCATCAATTTTTTTAACTTGTGTAAAATATCAGACATAAACCATTTAATTTTAATTTTTTTCAAGTTTAAATAGGTTATAAAAAAAGAGCATGCGTCAGCCAAAAAAACCATGCAAGAGGGCCTGAGAAACCGATTTTTAATTTTTTTAGGCCTAAGGTACATTGTTACTTTCAAGCACCTTTATTATATCAAGACAATCATTTCTAGCCATATAATCTATTGCACATAAAGGTACAGCAGTGCCCACTTAATGATATATCTCTTAATTGAATAACTCTGTTAGGCCTAAAAAAATAAAAAATCTGTTTCTCATACCCTCCCGCATGGTCCTTTTGGCTGCCGCATGCTCTCTTTTTATAACCAATTTAAACTTAAAAAAAATAAAAATTAAATGGTTTATGTCTGATATTTTACCCAAGTTAAAAAAATGGATGAATTTGTCCCTTGAGTGCAAGAAGGCTTTGCAATGCTAAAGCATTGCAAAGTCTTCTTGCACTCAAGGGATGAAATACACCACCACCCATGCTATTCTGTAGATTGTGAGGCCTAAAACTTGAACCAAGAACATGAACTTTTGATGGCAAAAAAGTAATTACTGAAATAAAAAATAAAATAAAAAACAGCTCGCCCGCATGCAATTTCACAAATAATGGCCTGAGAAACAGAAGATTTACTTTGTGTCGCCTTGAAGGAATATAATTTCCAAACACCTAACTATTTTTGATATATTCAGTACAAAATGTGACCAGTTAGTATATTGAGTAAACTCTTGGTAATTAGATAAAAATCTTGTAATATGTTGAGAAATTACTTTAGGAATAACTGAATTCCCCTTGTTTATAGACTTAATTGGCCTCAATACATGCAATACAGGCATTTAATCTATTACATCTTGTTTGACATAGCTCCATGAACTCTGTCAAACAAGATATAATAGAATAAAACCTATAATACAGAAACGCAAACAAATCCCTGTTAATTGAATAATTTTCACTAGCAAAGTGGCTATTCAATTAACAGGGTTCAGCTTGACCTCGCATGTTAAATATATTGTTGTGAAATGAGAGATTTGTGAGATATTGGCCTTTTATAACAACGTTAAAAAATATTTCAACATGATGCTTCTTTCTGTCTCACGGTTGATATGCTAATACAATAAAAGAGATAATACTCACTCAGCTAGTGTTAATGCTCTCATCATATTCTGTGCTGACTGAGCAACATCACCACGTAAGTCAAACACTATCCCTGTCAAAAGTCAGAGTGAAAGTTCAGTTTAAAAATAGATTTTAAAATTCTTGTACCATAGTTTGCAAATCTTCTGAGTATTACATCAGAACTCATTGTGTTTGTTTCTTTACAGAAACATTCATTCATTTTTTTGGTGATTCCGTATCTGTGGCTGTATTATGGCCACAACACAAATATAAAGTCAAGTTTTGCCAGTTGTTTATAACTATGCTGGTCGCCTCCAGGCCTTTAATTCAATTTATATTGAGCACACCATTTTGCCCTAATTTGGACATATTAAAACCAGAAATAACAGCCATATCCTGTTGTTTTAATACCATACCTTTCTTTGTGTTTATATGGTAATATTATGATGGAAGTTATTCTCAAATGCAGAAGAGGCACCAAGAATTTATATATTATTCTTGATGTCTTCACAACGTCTCCAATTTTGGCACACCTGTAAATGGTGTGCAAATGGGATAATCTGAAGGCCTGCTCTTCAGTAAACTTCTAGCCCTGCACACTACCAGCATCGGTTATCCGGGTCCGCTTTTACCAGAAGAGCAGGACTTGAACCTGGGTATTTTTCACAAATGCTAGTAATCACATTTTAGGACTCACAAATGCATCCCCACAGTTCATAAATCATAATCAACATTAAAGAAACAGGGTGGGATGAAGTATTTTTAACATGGCTCACATTTATATCTCAAGCATGGTATAACCTGTAGACCTGGGACAAAAAGCCAGTATATTTCAAAATTGTTCTCCTGTGGAAGTATTTGAAACCCATTCATGAGATGTACAGAGGAGATATGTCATGGTAGGTTTCTTAGAAATCATATGATAGAATGGTAAAATAGTGCTTGAAAATGAATGCCATAGCCCTTGAAAAACACATAAATAATGCTTGAATTTCATTTCTCTAAATTTTTATGAACAATGGTGCATTTGGCCAAAGGGAGGATGAGTGGTTTGAACAGTTTTTACTGAGCCCTGCTATTACCTGCTATATCTTAACTGGCCTTCAAACAAGATATGGCGAGCCTTTCTGTAGTTTCTCTCCTAATTATTTAGTATGCCTAACGCTACATTCAGCTGCTTATGAAATAATATGGGTTGAATAGTTTGCCTGATGACTAAAGGCAGATCAAAGAATATCCGTACTGAAAAGAAATTAATATTCTGTACAAGCCTATCATTTTGAAGAGAGCGATTGCACTCACCCTCTGGAAATTTGACTATTTGTCCAAAGGTCCTCGTCCTAACTGTATGCCTGAGCACCTATTCTGAGACCAATAAGTATGTTAAAGTCTGATAAAGAGTAAAGACCTTTTATAGTCAACATATATTAAGTCACTTACCATTGGATGGTATAAAAGAAAAGTCTATGGTACTGGGTGTCCAATTTTGGCGACATGATGGCAGCAGTGACCTTCTAGAACCTTTTCCCAGAAGGCCATTAGTCACTCACTTGTGATGATCAAGACAAGCAGCTTGGCTGAAGTGTCACATTGATAAAATTAGGAACACGTTTGTTCCTCGGAAGTCCTTATGATAACACAGGAAGTAAAAAAGTGTTGTTTACTCTGGTAAATGAGTTCTATTTTATTGGTAAAATAGTTCCCGTAACTAATGGTGGAGGGGGAGGGGAGTGCTACAAATCTACTGAAGTGGGCAGTGTACTTATAAACAATTGGCTAAGCAGGTGTTGTCCTGGGTGATGTTAGAAGTGCTGGTCATTTATATAAACTGGTTGAATACAAGTAGGCACCATTATAAATTTTTCATATTCACCTACAAACAAGTGATATTTCAATGGAAATTTTTGTTATGGCTTTTTGGAGAGCGCCTGTAAGCAGGTTCCAATAACATCTATCAAAACAAACAATGATGAACAAATGCTGACTTCTAGAAAATTTCTAGCAGTCTACAAGTTAACCATTTTAAATGCTGTCAGGTTCGGAATACGAGTACTCAGGGCTTGCATTTTGACCAGGCCGATCGGCCCCGGCCTGGTAATCGGCCACAAAAATAATCTGACGAGGTTGATCAATCAGCCCCGTCATCAATCCTTTGTTTTCCCAATCTCAGCGAATCAAGCGATGAGCGATTTCGTAAAACAAAATAAGTTCTGGCAATGGGACTAATCGATCGGGCGATTCCAGGTTTATTCATTTACTTCTGCAGGGTATGTACTTGAAAGACGATCGCAAATGAGCGTAGAAAATGCGAGGGTGGGTTTGGCGAAAATAAGTGCAGAAATGGGTTGATACTGACCTTACAAACCATATATGGTGTAACAACTTTGAATCACTTTTTTATTACCACATTCCATTGCGATTACTGTTTGATTGCCTGGCACAAGTTTTATACATATGGTGAGAAAAGCCATAATAATATCATCAGCAGACTTTAAAAAAAATTATTTTGTGTCAACACAACCACATGCGTCTATTATAATAAAGAGAATAAACATAACCTCTGATTGAATGAGCGTTTATATTGAAATGTTTACACAAGAGTTTGTAATTTCTGCATCTTATGTGGATTCCCTCCTCCCCTCCCTCCAAACTGTCTTTGAAAATAACCGTCACAAAACAAAGCAATTATCATTGATCTGGAAAAATATACACTGAACACATCCTGGTTCATGCGTTAATTATTCATGAGTGATTTATATTATGGGCATTTTTAGGGAATAATTGACAAGTGAGAGTGCCTATCAAGTTTATTGATATTCAGCAAAGTGATTTTGTGAAAATAAAAACAACACCGTCTTTACTTCAGAATGGATTTTATTTTATTAAAATAAAATCCATTTACCTCATTTTGATATATCAAGACTGGCCACAATCCATTTCTTGAATGTTAGATGAAAAAGGAAATCTGCATCATCCTCTGGGTAATGACAACACATTTCTACTCACCTAATTTCGCTTCAAATTCACCTGCGCACCAACTTTTAAAGTCTTCAAACTGAGGGAGTAGGCTTGAACACAGATAGGGGACCTTGTTTTGAACATGCAGAAAGGTGTGGTGTGGGGAGGGGGGGGGGGGCTAAATCACAAAAGTGTGCCAAGAAGCAAGACACGGATCAGCATGGTATTAATATTGCTTGGTTAATAGCCCATAGCAAATTAATAAAAGACAATTAGGTTGGAAATATTAATCTTAATTCATAACAAATCATCAAATAACACAATATACAAGAAATATCAATATAAAATGCACATGCAAGTATAGAAAAAAAAATCAGCTCCAGTGAAGAAAAATCAGCCTGGTCAACCACTGCACCAGGCTATCGATCAGCCTGGTCACGATGCTAAAATGCAAGCGCTGAGTTATGTATGGTCTTGGTAACTGTATCAGATCACCCCAAAAATGCAGAAATACAGTACTACTGAGATCAAGAAATCTGTGTGGATTCCACAAGTTTACACAAAGGCATTTCCCAAGATTTGAGGTGTTCTTGCCCCATCAAATCTTGCAGATAGTTCACGTGAAAGTCTCTTATTAGAAAATCATACAATTACTCCTCATGTTTATTTTTCTGCAATGTATCGTCTACTGAGTGCAACAGGGTAACAACTGCAAGGTGTTGGTACTGCAGATGGCAGCTTATAGCACTCAAGGGACAATATGGTCTGAAGCATATACAGTGAGGCCTTTGAGAAAATATGTCATTTTCATTAGGCAATAATAATATCAGGTCATTGCCTTACTATTGCCAGATTGTGGGAGGACGGTGGCTCAGTAGTTGACTTCGAACCAAGAGGTCTGTGGTTCTATCCTGACCAGGGGTAAATATGAGTTGTGCTCTAGGGGATTGTACTTAATCCTGATTGCCCACATGGGGGCACTCTGTACTAAGGTGTAATGCAAGTCGATGGTGCACTTGCTTTCAACCAATGCTAACTTTGCTTGTGCAGAGTTAGTACGTTGGGGAGCCTGACAGTTGCTCACGACTGCTAGGTGGTTTCCTCCAGATAATCTGGCTTCCTCCACCCATAAAACTGTCTGCCACAAGGTGATCCTCAGGAACTGGTTGTCAAAAATTTTATTAACCCCCCAAAATAACAATAGCTATTGCTGAAGGCAATTATACTTCCACTGCAGTGCTGGACCGATGAAGCACAAGGTAAGGACCGTAACTCTGGTGAAAAAAATGCAAGCAACTTTTTTATAACATATGCAGGGACAGCTTGTCCCAAGGATCCCTCATACCATATTTTATTAAAATCTGTCCACTCATTGTTGAGACATCACTGCAGATGCACGGATGGATGGACAGACTATGTAATCCAGTATACCAACCATTCTCTTCAAGTGTGGGAGTATAATAAATTGTCATATTGCAGTATTGTTTATTGGTGTTTAAGTTCACATACTTTTGCACAATGGCTAATCATGACCACAACATGGAGATAAAGTCAAGGTCAGTCAATCGTTTATGCCCCATGTTGCCTATTTCAGAGGACTCGTACCCCAAGCATTAGTGACTGGATCCTATTTTACCAGTGAAAAAGAGTTTGTTTACCACAGTAAACAAGCACTTCTTCACTTCCCAGGGTTCATGCCGGGGTCAGATTGCAGTAATTGGGGAAAGGATAATATTCTTGCATCTCATAACAGGGCTCTCAAGTAATGGCGAACGATAGCTCACGTCTGTTACTCGTCAAAATTTCCAAAGTGGCAAGCGATTGATTGCTCGCCTCTTATATAACAAGATTAGTATCTAACTGGTGCCTAACAGCCGTGAAAAAAATGTTTGTTTTTAGTTAAAATATCTAAATTATGCTTCTGGTTGCAGCAAATATAAAAACACGCACGCGGTAATAGAACACAATCTATCTCAACAACGGGTAGGAATGACAAATGCTGGAGTGCAATTTTACGGAAACTCGTAGCTAATTCTGCCCATTTTATTGTTGAACTTTTGTATCTCTACATGGAAACCTGTGTTACTATTAGTTTGTAAACCGCGAACTGTGAAATTTTGTGATAGCAATTGCTGAACTTGTTTTGATATAAAGATTAAAACAACATGGCAAAAGGAAAGCCAATAGAATTAACAAATCTTCAATGGGATACGGAACTGACTGTTAATTTTAAAATAAAAGAGAAGCAAGATAGAGTGTCTGGCAAAGTTTATGTGATGCATATCTATTGCAACATTTGTTCTCGCAACTCGGATGCTACAAAACAACACCCCTCATGCACTGGAAAGGCCAAGAAAGACATGTTTAGCTATATACTTGGTACAACTTGAATCTTGCAGTATAATTTAACAAGGCATGTACATGGGAGGGCTCATAATATTGCCACATTGAAAGAAAAAGCTAATATTCCTTCAAGTGATTCAATTTCTGTGGGTACATTTGGTTCATCTGCCAAAGTTGAACCGATTGCCAAATCTCAACCAAAGATTAATACTTTATTTGAACAGTCAACAAAAGACATATATGTGAAGTCATTTAATTTCGCATACAACTTAGTTATCAATGGAAAGCCATCTCTTGACTGAATATGTGGTATCTCTCCAGAAAGAAAATGTCATACGTCTGATTAAAGGGACAAAGTGATTGCGATTGTTTCTTCTGTTATTAAAGAAGAGATATGTGAAGTGCTGGCAACAAAAACTGCTTTTTCAGTGATGAGCAATGGTAGTCAACCCCCCCCCCCCCCCCCACCCCCCCAAAAAAAAAAAACTGGGATTGAGTTAGAATTGGTGTATGTCTGCATAGTGAATGATGGACTTCCAAGGAGTTATTGTGTGAGTTTGCAAGAGTTTGCACAATTTGGTGGTGGTACTGCTAGGTCTATGAAAAGGGCCATAGATAATGTATTTTTAGATATTTATTTATTATTTATTGATGGTTAAGGTCATATATTTATGCACAATGGCTAATCATGACCGTGACAGTTTTACGGGTGGAGGAAGCCGGAGTACCCGGAGAGAACCACCGAGCAACGACGAGCAGCTGCCAGCTCCCCAACATCGTAACTCCGCACTGCAGCACAGGCAGGGTTAGATTGGTTGAAGACATGCGTACCATCGACGTGCAGTACGCCTTAGTACACGGCGTCATCATGCCCCCATGCGGGCAATGGAGATGAAGTGTCTTGCCCAAGGACACAACGCGGTTGCCGCAGGAGGGATTCGAACCGAGGACCTCTCGGCTTGCAGCCTGCACCTCTACCTACTGAGCCACCGCGCTCCCGTATTTTTAGATAAACTGAAAGTCTCCAATAATGATTAAGTACAAATGTGTTGCAGTGACCGCTGATGGCCCTTTGGAAAACAGTTGTCAGTACACTGGTGTTTTCATGCAACTGGGAGAGGGCAAAAATAGATCATGGCTTGTCAAATTCCATTGAATTGCCCATAGAGCAGAACTGTCCGTGAAGGATGCTTTCACGTAATCTCACGACTTCAAAGAGTTTGAGGAATTTTATTCACCAATCTACAGGTTACTGAAAAACTCTGGAAAGCTGAAGACAAACTGGTTGTGAAGCCATGGGTCTAACATACTATAGTTTGCCCAAGATACATGGTACTCGTTTTTTACACAACGAGATGGACTAAAATGTATGATTCACATGGGATGCCCATGAAAATAACTTTTAAAAACGCTATCAGTGCTGATTCCGAGTGAAACTAACTGGTTTTATCAAAAAGATGGTGCGATATGATTTCCTGTTATCAGTGTGTATCTTTATGTCAATTTTTGGAAAATTTGGGGGTGCTGAGTATGGTGTTTGAAAAAGACCCACATGGGGGCTTATTGGAGCCTAGTCTTTGTAAAACTCTTGGGATAATGCTATTGCCTTCTGAGGGCGATAGCCTTATGCATAGAGTCTTATAGAGGCCAATTGCAGCCCACATAGACATGGGTACAGTAATATATACTAATATATACCGAGTCAAAAAAGAAAGTATAATAGAAACAACAAATGTGAAAAAAACAGCATAAAGGATGAAAAATAATAGTTCTAATGTTGCATGTTTGTGGACAAAAAGTCGTACAAAGAGTTTAATGACTTGTTGTTGTCCACCCAACCGTATACAATTTTGCTACGGATTTCAAAATAGCACATGGTACCTGAGAGTGTCAAATTGAATGGATAAATAACAATTTTCTTTGAGTTATGTTGTGCTAGAGAGCCTGGGTTATTGAGAAAACACACTAGTTTTTGTCTTCCGACATTTGCCAAGGTAAACCGAAAATCAGAGGTTGCGAGCCATTGGTATGCATGAGGCTGGGATACCTCCAGATGAGCTCGCTGATGAGTTCGGAGTCACTGTGGCCACTATTTACCGTCTCATTGGAAGGTATAGAACCACTGGATCTACTGCCAACCGACCGCGTTCAGGTCAACCAAGAGTTATGACCACTGCACAAGACCGACACATCAGGACATCTCACTTGTGGGATTGCTTCCTTCCGGCAACGAGGACAGCAGCAATTACTTCTGGTAGAACTAACAATAAAATCAGTGCACAAACTGTCCGCAACAGACTCGCTGAACACGGCATCCGAAGTAGGCGTCCATACCATGGACCAATCCTTACCCAACGTCATTGTACTGTCAGATTGGAATGGGTACATCAGCATGTTTGCTGGACTCAGCAGCATTGGAGCAGTTCTTTTTAGTGATAAATCATGATTTTGTCTATGGCGCTCTGATGGTCGGGCAAGAGTGTATCGCCAACAAGGAGAATGGTTTTCTGATGCTTGCATTCGGGAATGCAACCGTTTCGGCCGGGGTAGTGCAATGGTTTGGGCAGAAATTTCCTTGCACCAACAAACACAGTTGATCTTCATCGATGGTAATCTAAATGGACAGAGATATAGGGACGAAATTCTTAAAACTGTTGTTGTCCCTTTGTTCAATGCTAACGTCGGATTGCAGTTATTCCAGCAAGACGATGCCCAATGTCACGTATCTGTTGTGACTTTCTTGAGGAGCAGATCATCGAGCTTCTTCCCTGACCCCAACTTTCGCCAGATTTGTCACCAATCGAGCATCTTTGGGATCAATTGGACCATCGGGTACGACTTCATGATCTTCAGATGTTAGGCAATTTATGTAATGTTCTAAGGCAGGAGTGGAACGTAATACAACAGGGTGACATCCAGTCTTATCAGGTCCATGCGCCATCTATGTCTTGCCATCCAAGAGGCAAACGGTGGACATACATGCTATTGAATGCATGTGTGAAGTTTTCATTTCACCCCATGTCTGAATTGCAACGTCCTGACGCGATGCTGGCAACAGTAAGAACATGAAATTATGCAAATTCATACAGCTAGACTCGAAATATGAATTTACAATAATTTGTTTGGGATTAAAGTCGATAATACTAAAAAAAAAATGCTCCTCAAAGTTTATTATACTTTCTTTTTTGACTCAGTATATCAGAGTGTGTCGGACACTAAAGAGAATCCGCACTTATGAAAATCTATATTTTCGGACCTGCTCCCTACAACACTCCTATACACGCGGGTTTACCTGAGTTTGGGTGAGTTCAAGCAGGTCTGAGTGTATTGGGGTCTTACCGGTACTGGCAGAGACTAGCCTCAGTCCCCGTCCCCAGATTTTTTTTTTACTTTTTTATCACCATAACTTCATCATTCCTAGTTAGAAATCTTAATTAATAGTTAAGAATGTGCATACCAAATTTTCTGTGGGCCTAAAATTTGGGCAAACGGGAAAAAAGTGTACCCATGACTTTTTGTGATCCAAGTCCAAACCATTGTCAAGTTGGAGTCTGGAAACTGTTTTTTGGTCAGAGCACCTTGTAACCATAACCCTTTAACCTCCACATCAATGGGGTTCATCCCCAGGCCTGCAGCACGCCCCAAAACAATCGAGGCAGGCAATTTATTGCATGCCTGCAAGATTGTCACATGATCTGATGATCTGACCTCGCATGTTATTATTGGAAACAGTCAGCTTCTTATTATGAATTATGAAATCCGTTTTGGCCGAATTCATCTCCCAAACATAATCAGGTCAGACAATCAAGCACACCCATGTACTATGGTGCCTCCTTTATCACTCATTCACATAACAAAAAAAGTTCTGCTTACTCCTGAACTGAAGTCACTCCATGAATACTGCAGTGTGTTTTCCAGAACTTATTTCAGTGGTGAATTTTTTCTCCCTAAAGACAACACTGCCAAACGGTGCTCTCTTCAGAACCTCGTATTAATTCGGAGAATAAAAAGTTCCAGTTGGGAAGTTAACACATGGGAATCCATGCACACTGTAGCCAACTGACCGGAACTTATTTTGATATGGAACACTTTTATAGGTCATTTGTTTTTCACTTCATGCTGTGCAGGTTAAGAAAGCCTAAAAAAAAATCCCATTCACCACAGTTCTAACCTTTTACTCTCTGTACAACACACAAAATTGTTTTGAAAAACATACCTATACATCCCCAAAGTACATCATCTCTTGAAAAAATCAAACTGGAAAAAAATGTATGTTGCCACAACGAATTTCAGTTTAAATTTTGAATTTTCACTACTACCGTATGGTCTTTCACTGAATGATCTTGACACTTTTTTTTTCATACCTCATTTTTTCGAGGGATTCTCAAACATTCTGGTACACAATTACAAACAAACATTTTAATCTTTCCTAAAGTAAACAAAAACAAATTTTTAATTCGTGGTTTCAAAGCCAAATAATATTGAACCAATCAGCCAGTCTGCCCTATTTAATCCTACTCACAACTTTGGGTGTCAAATGCAATGAGTCACATGTTCATTTATTTAGGCTCTCATAACCTGCATTTCAAGGAGACAGCATCTGTATTTTGAGCACTATCATGTCGTGTTCTAAGTCAAACCTGTGGGCATTCAATAAACCGGAAAAATTATCAAATGACAGTCTATTTTATTCTGATTACGATTAGTATTGGGCAATAAAGTAAAGAATGTGAGCAACTATTTCTGAGCTTTGGAAAAAATCACACCACTACAATTTTTCAAACCTGTGAAATGGAAACTGTGACTGCAAAAGTGATTTTTCACAAGTCTGCATTTTTTCTCAAATGTCACTGTTACTGTGCTGACGACAGTCACATATTAATTAAATGACACATACTCTGCCATGAATAATAATGAGATAACTTGTAATGCATGTGTCCAAATAGTTACTAATCATTAGTAATTATTTGGACACATAGATGTTAGTACAATAGCTACTCACCTTACTGTCCTTAGTAATACCTTCCAGGAGTATTCAAGTCAAAATAGCATTCCTGATCATGCACTGAAATTTGGGTGTGCAATTGCACTCAAAGGCAATCTTAGAGGGGAAATTTTTTGGACTCCTTGATTTTCTAGAATGCCAGGCCTGTATCCCAATGCCCTAAGGCAGTGTACATGTTTAGCTTCATGACCCTATGCCAAAGAGTTGTCAAATTAAATCCCAGAAGCTGTTTGGGGAAGGGGGAGAGTGGGTGTGGGGGGGGGAGGGCTAGGGCACCTGTTACCTTGACCTTTGAAGCTCATGATCTCAGACCAAGATTAAATTTGAGCCCAGAAACCATTTGAGATTAGAGAATCCTGTTACAGTTTGAAAAAATACCTTAAAAATGATCACATAAAATGGACAATAAGTGAAACTTGTTTCAGGTCAAAAGCATGCCTACAAGATACCATTTAGTTCAAAGAAACTTCTGTCATCTTTGATACTAATAGAATAATTCGCTTCTGCAGGAGCATATACACCAGAAAGTGTTTTTCCAAGTAGTAACATACCTATCATAGACAAGAATTTTCACTCAACGGATGTTTCCAGATTTTCTTCTTTTTTTTTTATAAATTTTTATTTCAGATAAATAACCACACTGTCAATAGTACAGAATATAAATATATATATAGTATAAAACATAAAAGCTTAGCAGATTATAATGTATGCATATTCCCAGTTAAAAAAAGCTACTGTGTGAGAATATGCATTCTACTGTGCTGCTTCCAGATTTGGTCTACACTGTTCTTAGTTTGAACTGCATGTCTTGTCTGACATGTCTTATTTTACTCCAAAATGGTCGTTCAGTCGTTATTCAGCATGTTGTCCATTATAATAAAATAGTTAGAAAGTTTATTTTGATGCTCAGAGCCTCAGATGGTCTATAGTTTATACTGAGATTACAAAAACTCAGAAACTATAGACCAATAACGTACAAGTTACAGCATCAAAATAAATGTTCTATTGAACTAAATAGGTCCATCTATGCCCAGAGGTATGACTAATTCCATATTGGTTTTGAAAAAGATAAAAACTTGTATCACACACTTGTGCAGATACAAATTTTAGAAGGGTCTGTAATAAAAAGTTTGCCATGCCTTGACAAGACCACTTTGTTTTATAAAAAAATATCTTAGCATATTGTAGAATAAATAAATTCTTACCCAAATTGAGTAATAATCTTGCCTTCATTTCATGATATTCTGTGTTGTTGATGGCAGTCTTCCCTTTCAATCTTTCACAAGCTTCAAGACTCTTTAGAAAAGCCTCCTCTGCCTTGACTAGTGCGTCCTCTGAAGTCTGTTTCTGCTTGGAAATTTCTGCTCTATCCAACCACGTTTTTCCAATGGTGGCCCAAGCTCTTTGCTCTTCAACAACATTACTGCAAGATTTTGCTATAGAAAGATGACGCTCTTGGTAACTGAGGGCTTTATCAAATTCTTCTAATGCAGCATAACTCTCTCCAATTTTTCGACAGGCAACAGCAACACCAATATGATCCTCAAGAGCTTCACAGAGACCCAGTTCTGCTTCATGTTCTTCAATAGCTTCATTCCAGTGACCTGCAATAATAACTTGACTCTTAACCCTTTAACCAACGAATCGGAAGCATCAATGCTGCAAATATTAATATGCAAATGCAGCAGCTGAAAAGATATTATTTTTTTAAAACTTTCAACAAAATCATATCATGTGACCCCCTCGTTGGAACGAGCCCGTCGAGCTCGTTCCAACGAGGGGCCACATGATACAGTTTTGTTGAAATTTTTTGAAAAATTTCAAAAAATGATATTTAGGCCATCAAAAAAAGAACCTCTGTTTCTCAGGCCCGCGTGCATGGTCATTTTTGGTGCGCATGCAACCTTTTTATGACACAAAAAAAAATCTTCAAAAAATTTGAGATATTGTGCTCATTTCGGTAAATCGATATCGATGCGTTCGCAAATTTTAAATTAACACACTTCAAGCTTTTTCTACATCATACCTTAATGAAGTGGGTGGGTTCTAGCAATATTCACGACAGAAAGTGTTTTATTCTGTAAAAGGTAAGTCATAATGACAGCAAGAAGGAAGGTCTATTTCAGTCTGACATCAAACAGTCACAAAGGGGAATGGTCGATTCGCACCACGTTTGATTCGCACCAACCCTCAGAAAGTCTGCAAAGTCAGGTGCTATGTTGAATGGAACACAGTCTCCTGGCATTTATTTTTAGTAACATTTGTATTGTAAATGGCCGTCATTGGGAATTAGTGTACTGTTATTTGAAACCATTACGAGTTTCCCAGTTAATTTAAATAAATGCATTTGAGATGCAGGATAATTGGATAACTAATAGTGACCGTTGCTTGATATAAAAGTAACAGTCATAGTTGAAAATAAATCGCATATAGGCAGGTATGTGCGGTCGAATTGGTTAATAAAAACACGCAAACATTCGTTTTGTATTTCATTTTCAGATTTCAAAAAAATATGATTTATGGATGAACTGCCCGTTCAAATGGGTTGTGATAATTTTGAATATAATGGGGAAAAATTGCGATTCACGATTTTATTAGGCAGGTTGTGAAAGGATTTTTTTTTTTTGGTCAAATAAATCTCTGAAAGTTGGCACTTCGACATTTGATTTGTCCCAGAGACGTTTCAACCCGAGACGTTTCACCCACGAGGGGTTTCGTGACTTTCGTCCTGTGTTATAATTTTCATGTTTCACTGAAAAAACAAACATTCAAACCTCACTTCATTTACGACCCAACACCCCTGCGGTGAATAACCAATATATTTGCGAAATTTTGCATGGTCCACCAGGCGTTTGGGTGGGGGTCAAATTACCACAAACAACCTCTCGGGGAGAAAATAAAAAGAAAAAAAAAAAACCGCCCGCCCGCATGCTTTTTTGGAAAAAATGGCCTGAGAAACAGACAATCAACTTTGTATGGCCTTAAAATAATAAACTTTAATATCGTCTGCGTTGGGTAAAGGGTTAATCATTGAGCTGTCAACTAAAGTTTATAAAACTGATAATTCATCCCTGATAATGACTATTGAAATTTAGGAAAACAAAAATAGGCCGATGAAATCGTCAGATGTGTAACCATATGCACAACTAGTACAAAGCTGTATGACGGAGGGCACCACAGATGCCGACATTATGTACACCATACATGGTATGGGTACATATAGAAATGGACTGGAGGAGTTTCTAATTTGTTGGATTAAGGATTAATATCTCCGGATCAAATTATCAGATTTACATAAAAAACTATACAGCACAGCACATCAGTAACCGGAACACATATATAAGTAACATGACAATCGGATTGATATTTTTTGAGTTATCTCATGCCAAAGGGATTGGAGAAATTTTCAATTTGAAGGATAAAAGGTTAATATCTCAGGATCAAATTATCAGATTTACACCAAAAATTATACAGCTCAGCACATCAGTAACCTGAACACAAATATAAAGTAACTTGACAATCCAAGCAATATTTTTCAAGTTATCGAATGCCAAAGGGATTGGAGGAATTTTCAATTTGAAGGATAAAGGGTTAATATCTCAGGATTAAATTATCAGATTTACACCAAAAACTATACAGCTCGGCACATCAGTAACCTGAACACAAATGTAAAGTAACTTGACAATCCAAGCAATATTTGACAGACAGACAGACAGACAGACAGACAGACAGACAGACAGAGACAGACAGACAGACAGACAGACAGACAGACAGACAGACAGACAGACAGACAGACAGACAGACAGACAGACAGACAGACAGAATAGTGCCATATTTGTAGAGATGGGCAATTTTCCGAACAACCAAATCAATACCGATATCATCGGGATACCAAAAAACTGAACCGAATCAATCGTTTCAATACCAATACCATCTGAATTTTCAAATTTTCCTACATTCGCTACTTCTAAGTCCCTGTTGAGGCATGATAACAGTTGTAACGTTCATTTCACGAAAGAAGTGACTGATTTTCTTTTCAGTTTTTTTTTAACCCTCAATGCACTTGGAAACTGTCCTGAATTCCCACTAAACTATACAACCTGTGCATGTCCAATTACTTAGCAGTGATTTCTAGTCAAGTTGGCAGCCATTACCTAACTAGAAATAACTGTGCAGATATTTTGTCTATTGTCAGCAGGACGTGGTCAGGGCACATGCTCTGAGATCGCAAAAGCTTGAAATAGGTCTTTAAACATTAAGGGGCATTTAGAACAAGTCACAAAATTATTGTACATATGATTTATGGTGGTGAAAGAATGCACTGTTGAGCTCATTGGCAGTGTCATTAATAGCATTGTGGTAGAATGATACTACAACAACTTATTGTTTTTCCTGATGTGAATTCCTCTGTGATACTATCAGCAAATCTCGGTCAAGTCAGGTACCAAATACAGAACTGATACCGAGGTATGCCACACAAAAATACCGAAACAGATACCAAACTCAAAATTCCAATACCACCCATCTCTACATAATTGTGCGATATTTTTGGCACATTTTTTTTACTAGAACACAGCGGTATTCTCAGAGCATTAACACATCAGTAAGCTGTATAACTTTGTCTCCCGAACGTGTCAGTCAGTCAATTGCCTTGGCTTACATTGAGGACGATATTTAAGTCGCTCTCCAAACATTCCTTCTGAGACTTGGCAGTTTTGTTATGTTTTATTTCCAAAAAGAAACGCTTCCACATTCATTACAAAGTAAATGCGGCTGATGTTAAAATCCACCATATGGCTCTGAAAACAGCCCAAACTAGCCCAATTTTATATTTCTCAAAAGAATTATAATAGCCTAGTCGCTCACGCAATTTGCCTAACTGGGAGCAACCAGCACAAAATGGCTGTTTAAAAATCGCGACATCGACGCCGTAGCTGCGACGGGTGGTGCAAACTCACAAAATTCTAAGTTCATCAAGGGCCATAACTCCAAGAAAAATATTTGGAACAACACATGCATTGAACAGTGGCTAGACATCAATAAGATACACTTACATGCCAAATATAAAGTCATTCCATCAAGTATTTCAAAAGTTATTGAATTTTGAAACTCGTTGGTCACAGACAGACCGACCGACAGACCGACCGACTGACTGACTGACTGACCGACCGACAGACAGACCGATATTGCCACTTATAGGCTAGTCGCCGCTAAAAACGGTGTTTGCAAAAACAGCGAACCACACAATACACACATCGTATAAACTGGTATTTATTAAAATTAACCACCGTTTCAAAAGAAAAGAAATGTGTAGGAGAGAAGTCATCCAGAAAAAGTCAAAACTGCTTGCGGTTACACTCTTTGTCATTGAAAAATTGGTTCCATTGAAATTCGCACAGCAATTTGTATTGGACAATTCTTCTTTGAAAACTACTGTGTGACACTGACAGTGTTGGAAGGGGGTAAAATGTAATAAGGCTACAATAGAAATCAAAAGTATTAGGGTGGATAAGAATAGCAGGCCTTCACAGCACCAATTGCATGTATCAAAGCAAGATGGTCGAAAGAAATTGTCATTTTTTCTGAACAGTCTATTGGTATTATTATCCAGCACAGAAGGGACGATAGACAACTGAATTATTTTGTCATTTACCTAAGAAATAAATTAAATCAAATATTTAATAATGCTTTATTGTCAAAGGATATTGCAAACAATTTTTAACTATGCTTTTCAATTTAAGACATTCAGAAACCACGAAAGACCGCACTTCTTATGTGAACTTGAAATTTATTTTAAATACTTTAAATATTTTTTTAAGACTATACCTTCTGTGATGGAGAAGAACACACTCACAATAGACAATGATAAATTTCAAATTCACTGCGTTGAGGCAAAATTAAAATGAACAGCCTTTATTATTATCAGATATTTTTCGTGTTGTCTTTTCCCCTTGTTAAATACAGTATAATAAACATGTGCTGAATAAGAAAACCACTAGGAAGTATAGTTTTATGCTACAGCTACTGTTCATGTCTTGGAAAGCTCTCTTTTGAGTACTTTTGAAGACATAATGCACAACTTTGTATTTAATTAATAAAACTTAGATGGTCAGCTTATTTTCACCATGACCACCTACTACCACCTAGCCATATTATATGTTCAGTTGAACACTACATGCATGGAATAGGATTCTCCAGAGACCTAAACTCTTTCCCTACCAGTGATGACTATAGTTACCATGCTTTGAATTCAAATAACTCATGTGAAGGGGGGAGGACTTTAAAATTTGCAATGTATTGCCTGGAGGCAGCCGATTTCAAATTTTAGATTGCTCATGTGACAGTCAGTCTACTAATCTACTTCATAGTGCATTAAATGATGTGTAACAGCGAACATTTTTATGATTTTTTCTGACTTCTCCCTCATGTCAACTGACTTCTCCCTCCTGGCCCCTAATTTCTCCCGAAAGTCTCTGAAGGGAGAAATCACTTCTCCCTAAAATCAGCTGCCAGGCTGACCCCTGTAGTGATGATCTTCAAAGAACATATTATCATTTAACATCCAGTGTCATGTATGTTTTCAGTCGATAGTTATAAAACCCAATGTTGAAATGCAACAAAAACGTACACCATACTGAGTTTCATCATAAAATATGAGAGGAAATGGCACAAGAAAGTTTCTGATGGAGAAGATGCAACTTAAGAATAGGGCAATATATTGTTAGCCTTTTGAAAACATTTTCAATCCATTTCCGTGCATGTGAACATTTTCTTTAACTGGTAGAGTGCAGAATTATTTTTGGCCATCAAAACTTATACACATGTCGTTGCCTTGTTACAATTTATGGGAGAGTGCCAGCTGGCACTCTCCCATAAATTGTAACAAGACAATCCCTTACAGACTAAATAATGTTACTTCAAAGATAATACAAAGCACATGCACTGAATATGAGCCTTCAAGTTGTGGTACCTGCGCTTCAGAATAAAGCCCAAATATGGGCTTCCAGCACTCTACCAGTTAAAAAAAAAGCACTTATTTGATAACGGGGCTGTTGAGCCTCTGTGAGATAGTAATTGCTCTCAGTCAGTTGATGGAGTAACAATGCTAAGAACACCCACCGCCACTCCCACCCACCCCTATTTATGTAGTGTTCTCCATTTCAATTTTTTTATTATTATAAGTGTATTAATGCTAGAAAAGTGCAATACCATTTTGAAATTGAATTTTTCAAGAAATGTCGGCCTCTATATATTTGCAAAACAGGCCAGAATATTTCATGGTAATGATCGATTCTTTCTGAGCAATTAATGCGATTCAGATTATCTGACCATTTGTTTGTTGAGTGTGCACTAGGTGTTCGAAAACCATCACTGACACATAATGAAGTAACATTCCGAAAATTCAATCAAATTGACATTAACAAGCTTAAAGGTGACATCGAAAAATCAGATTTGTGTAATTTTCAGTGTGCTAACCTGGATGATTTGGCAAAATCATACAACACATTGTCTTTTCTACTGGATGAGCTTGCCCCTCTGAAAACAAAAACATTAATTATTCACTCAAGTATACCCTGGATTACTAATGAACTGAGAACTCTGAAAGCTAATCGTTGAAAGCAAGAGCGGGAAAGATCTAAATCTTACAATGAGGAAGCAACATATAAGACTATTTGTAATCAGTTCTCCAACAAACTAAAAGATGCCACAAAATCTTACTACACAACATGTGTTGAAGCCTGTAATGGTGACAGCAAAACACTTTAAAGTTGTTAAAAATCTGTGTACAGAAGAACAAAGTGTGTCATTTCCACCACACGATGATCCATCAAAGCTAGCTGAGCAATTTGGCGAATTTTTCATAAAAAAAATAAAATTAATTCAGGAAAAAATTAAGAACATAAATGTAGACAAAACTGACATCAAACAGAGACCATCAGAAAAAGAACTTTCAACTTTTCGATCTTTAGAAATCCATGAGCTAACCAAATTAATAAAAGAATCCTCAAATGCCTCATGTCAACTTGACACAATGCCAACATCTATTGTCAAATCATGTGTAGACTCTTTGGCTCCTGCAATCACAAAAAAGATCAACATGTCTCTGCTAGAAGGATATGTGACTGATGTGTGGAAAATAGCAATTGTTAATCCTCTTCTGAAGAAAAAAGGTGCAAAACTTGTGTTTAAAAACTTCCGACCAGTGAGTAACTTACCGTGCGTCTCTAAGCAGTGTGAAAAAGCTGCAACTGACCAACTAATGTTACATAGTGATATGCATGATCCATTACTGGCCAACACGTCTGGTTTCAGAAAATTTCACACGACTAAAACGGCATTACTCAAGGTTCAGAATGACATCCTCCTTAATATGGAGTCTGGAAGGTAACCTTAGTGCTGCTTTTGACACTGTTTGTCATAAAACTCTGCTAGAGACAATGAATTCTGATTTTGGACTTAATGGTGTTGCTGCTAGCTGGCTATCATCATACCTCAAGAATAGACGGCAGCGTGTATCAACAAACGGTAATCTGTCAAAAGACTTCCATCTTGAATGTAGAGTCCAACAGGACAGTTGCCTTGGTCCTGTTCTGTTTCTATTCTGTATTTCCAAAATGTTCACCATCATTGAATCTCACCTGCCTAATGTCCAGGGTTATGCTGATGACACACAGGTCTATTTCTCTTTTCGATCATCAATCAAGGATCAAACTAAAGCTCTAGAAACTATTGAATCCTGTATTTCGGACATTCGCACATGGATGGTTTCAAACAAATTAATGATGATAAGACTGAATTCCTAATAATTGGTTCACGACAACAACTCACTAAAGTTGACATCAATTTAGCGAAGGTAGGAGATTCCGCCATCAATGCAAGTAACAGTGTATGTAACATGTTACAAATATGTGCAATAAGGCCTTCAGAGGTCTTTACTAAGTTAAACAGATAAGACAGTTCCTCACCAAAGACTCAACAAAAACCCTAGTTCATGCCTTTGCAACTTCACATTTGGATTATTGTAATGCCTTACTGTTCAACCTTCCACAATATCAGTACTCTCGCCTGCAGATGGTACTAAATGCATCAGCCTGTGTGATATGTAGGGTAACATGATCTCAACACATCACTCCTGTTCTGAGGGATATGCACTGGCTACCAGTCAAGTACAGAATAATTTTCAAAACTTTATTATTAGTTTTTAAGAACAAAACAACAAGTCACCAGCCTACTTGGACTCCTTAATACCAAGAATGTGTGCCAATACAACCCGAGGTCCGATGGTAAAATGCTGCTACATATTCCAAAAACATAGGTGTAAGACATTTGGAGATAGGTCATTCTCATTTGTTGGCCCTCACTTGTGGAATAATTTACCAGAATACCTAAAAAGACTGTCAAATGTCAACCTTTTCAAGAAAGATCTCAAAACATACCTGTTTCAAAAAGCCTATAAGCGATGTTCTGGACTGTAAGATACTGTATATATTCCTGTTTGTATATTTGCAGGAGCTCAGTAACAAGTACAGCGCCTTAGAATATGGTTCTATATCTTCTGAACTATAATTTTGGCACTATATAAATGTGTATATTCTTATTATTATTATTCTCTTCTGTGTCATAACTGTTAGACCAAAAACACGATACCGATTTATTGCTTCCCAAACATTTGTGACCAAAGACACTAGTAACAATTTTACCATTTGTTACCCATGCAAAAAACTGATGTGACTGAAAATTAGTTACTGGTCGTTGCCCATAGCTGAAAATGACAAACGAAAATTGATTTCCCATTACTTCTGAAATATTCTGCCCGACAACCATAATATATACATCAGTGAACTTGGAAAGAAGTAAGTATGTGTTATCATTCAACACTTCAGATATTGGGAGGGCAGCACTTGAGAGCACAGGCATTATCTAGAGCCATTCATCTACAACTCGGCGCATGGCTGAGCCAAGGCCTAAAAAATATATATGCTTGTTTCCGCTAACCCGACCGACCCTATTTCAAACTGCTAAGTCTAAGCATTTCATTGAAATTGCTAAAAAAAAGTTAAATAAAAAAACAGTGGCATTTTTGCCACATTCTAAATCGCGCCACATATATTGATCGTCAAAAATTCTGATTTTATATAAAAAAAATGCCGCTCAGGATCACCGATCCAATGTCGAGTTGTGACCTTGGCCTTTGACCTGGCGAGTCCAAGGTCAATAGGGTTCTTCCTCGCACCAAGGCCAACACACCAATGAAGTTTCATGACTCTAGGTTGAACCACTATCAAGTTCTCATCCGGAAACCAATTGTTGCGATATACTATGTTCAAGGTCACTGTGACCTTGACCTTTGACCAGGTGAGTCCAACATCAATAGGGTTCTTCCTCGCACCAAGGCCAACACGTCTGTAAAGTTTCATGACTCTAGGTTGAACCACTATCAAGTTATCATCCGGAAACCAATTGTTGTGATATACTATGTTCAAGGTCACTGTGACCTTGACCTTTGACATAGCATGTCCAAAATCAATAGGGTTCTTCCTCCCACCAAGACCAACCTATGTATGAAGTTTAATGAATGTGAGTTGAACCACTATCAAGTTATCATCCGGAAACCAATTGTTGCGATATACTATGTTCAAGGTCACTGTGACCTTGACCTTTGACCTGGTGAGTCCAAGATCAATAGGGTTCTTCCTCACACCAAGGCCAACACACCTATAAAGTTTCATGACTCTAGGTTGAACCACTATCAAGTTATCATCCGGAAACCAATTGTTGCGATATACTATGTTCAAGGTCACTGTGACCTTGACCTTTGACCTGGTGAGTCCAAGATCAATAGGGTTCTTCCTCGCACCAAGGCCAACACACCTATAAAGTTTCATGACTCTAGGTTGAACCACTATCAAGTTATCATCCGGAAACCAATTGTTGCGATATACTATGTTCAAGGTCACTGTGACCTTGACCTTTGACCTGGTGAGTCCAAGATCAATAGGGTTCTTCCTCGCACCAAGGCCAACACACCTATGAAGTTTCATGACTCTAGGTTGAACCACTATCAAGTTATCATCCGGAAACCAATTGTTGCGATATACTATGTTAAAGGTCACTGTGACCTTGACCTTTGACGTAGCGAGTCCAAAATCAATAGGGTTCTTCCCCTCACCAAGGCCAATCTACCTATGAAGTTTCATGAATGTGAGTTGAACCATTATCAAGTTATCATCCGGAAACCAATTGTTTCAGATTTACTATGTTCAAGGTCACTGTGACCTTGACCTTCGACGTAGCATGTCCAAAATCAATAGGGTTCTTCCTCCCACCAAGACCAACCTATGTATGAAGTTTAATGGATGTGAGTTGAACCACTATCAAGTTATCATCCGGAAACCAATTGTTTACGCCCGCCCGCCCGCCCGCCCGCCCGCCATTCACCAAACTATAAGTCGAGTTTGACTTCGTCACAACTCGACTAAAAAACAAACCCTATTTTATATAAAAGACTATCGAGCCACGGAACTTCATCATAATATATTCAGCAGTCCTCTTATTCTAAATTGTGTATTCGCAAGCCTCACTTTATCACGACTCGAGGTGAAGTGTTAAAATTAGCACACCTCAGCGGTTGAAATGAACTGCCTTTTTATGTGATTGTAGTAATGGGCTGGTTAAGTAACACTGTATTTATCTTGGCTAAGAAAGCACAAATGACTTGCTTTTGTCCATATGAAGATAAAAAAGTTCCAAGCTTTGGTCTTGTATTAAACACTTTTGCGCACACCATTCTGAAGGCATGATGCTATCGTGAAATCAGCGTGTGCAAACAACCAATCACTTTAAAGTACAAGTGTCAATATACAGTGAATCCCTTGGCGTTCCCCAAGAAAAATCTCAAGGTTTTAAATAGCAGGCATGCCATAGGTCGAAATGTACAATGTGATTAAACTATGCATGGTTACTCAGGCCTTTAGATTACCCCAATTTCACAACTGTTTACAGGTGTGCCCAAATTAGAGAAAGTGTGAAGACATCAAGAAAAATATATAAATTCTCTGTGACTCTTCAACATTTGAGAATAACTTCCATCATAATATGACTATAGAAAAACAAAGAAAGGCATGACAACAACACATAACAGGATAAGACTGTTATTTCTGGTTTTAATGTCCCCAAAATCCCTCAAAACGGTGTCCCCAAAATAAATGAATTTAAAGGCCTGCTTACTGGAATACAGTTCATGTGTCTTGTTTCAAATTCGAGGTAAACAATATTCAATCACTTGCGTAATAATGGTCACTGTTGAGACAAAACACTTGAACAGTTGATGAACAAAAGTAATACAGAAACGTTTCCTGGTCTGTGAGGGCAGAAAGGGCGGAAAAAAGGGAAAAGACCCAAATTTAAACCAACATTAATCCACACTAGTAAAGTAAAATCACTTCTTGTAAACTGTGGTATTAAAGCAAGTTGAAATTTATATACCACCTTACCAGGATAACACCAACTTTTCCTAGTACCGATTATGATTTAATTCACCAGTATCGGTGATGGTATTGACAACTCTACCAAGTATAGTCGGTATACCGTAAAATCACACAGCACTACAAAGAGGCCTATTTTATGTTGGACAAGTTATAAACTGAGTTAAGAGAACTGCATTCTGGAAAAAAAAATTAAAATAAAAATTTTTCCGACCTACCGACCCTATTTATTTTCATCCGGTTAGCAGAAACAAACATAATTTTTTTAGGCCTAAATGTTATTATTATTATTATCTTTACATACTTATCAGTCAGGTTAGTAAAAAATCATCTCACATTTTTTTTTTTTTATCTTCAAATGGAGCTGGCCCTCAGGGGCAGTTAATCCCACCGAAAAATACCCTGATACAGCAACTCGAGTAGAAACCATGAAAATTTGCAAGTGAAAGGTATTTTGCGCCAATTTCGGTACTTCCTTGACACTGCGCATGCGCAGTGGATAAAAGTATGGAGGACCACATAGGGCAGTGACTTTTGGGGATTTTGATGCAAATTTTGGGGATTGGATGGGGGGGGGGGGGGTGGGGGGGGGGTGGGGCAAAATTTGTGTTTGGCCCTAGAATTTTAAGAGTTAGCACCAGTTAAGTCTGGGTCATTGGTACAGTATAAAAATATAGCTCATTTGAAAATACTGATAGAAAGAGAACACTTTGTTCATATAAGGTAAGAAATTACTATTTTGGATGGACCAGCTTCTTCACATCCTAATTTCAAAAAGTTTTTCAATTTATGTACTTTTAACTGTAATTTATTAACTGGTAGAGTGCTGGAAGCCCATATTTGGGCTTTATTCTGAAGAGCAGGTGCCACAACTTAATGGCTTCATATTCTGTGAATGTGCTTCACATTATTTTTGAAGTAAAATTATTTAATCTGTGTAGATTTGCCTTGTTACAATTTATGGGAGAGTGCCAACAGGCACTCTCCCATAAATTGTAACAAGGCAAAGAGGCGTGGACAAATTTGGATGACCAAAAATAATTTAGCACTCTACCAGTTAAACAATGCCTTTGTACTTGTATTAAAACTGAATTAAAATAAAATAATAAAAAAAGTTTAAAAATCAATTCTTCATTTCTGCAAAAAATATTCTCTGGTTGGTCATTCACTGACTCGCAAAAACCTCAAACTTGTAATGAGAGACCACTTTTGCTCGGCAAAAGGGGTGACCTCTCAAGACAGGTCCTACTGTACAACACATTTATTGTATTCATATAGATTAGCCATTGCTGTTTGTTTGTTTGTTTGTTTATTTGAATTTAGTGACACTTTCAAAAGCGAGGGTCACATCATGTTAAAACAGTTTGGGGGGGGGGGGAGCAAGAGTACCTGGGGAGAACCACCAAGTAGCAGCAAGTAACTATCAGACTCTCCTCTAAATTACTAGACCTGCACAAGTCAAGTTACATGTAGCGGCAGCTGAAGGCAAGTGCACCATAATTGTCATGTAGTATGCCTTAGTGCTCACAACCATTTTGCCTCCATGATTGTAGGCAATCAGGATTAAGAGTCTTGTCAAAGGACACACAGTCACTGCTGGTGAGAATCAAAGCATCAATCTTTCAATTTCATGTCCAAAGTTTGAACCACTGAGCCAGTGCAATACCGGGCTTAGCAGAGAAATTATCCAAAACAACTGAATTCAATGAGAAAACACCCATAAAAGCTTAGTGCTTGCACTCATTTCCTGACACAAAAAAACTAAACCACCTTAACCCTTTACCCAACGAATCGCCCTCATCCGCCCGCGTAATATGCAAATTCAGCAGCTGAAAAAAAATTATTTTTCGAAAAATTTTAACAAAACCATATCATGTGACCCCTCTTTGGAACGAGCTCGTTCCAAAGAGGGGGCACATGATATGGTTTTGTAGAAATTTTTTGAAAAAATTTAAAAAATGGTATTTAAAATAATAAATTTTGAAATCGTCTGCGTTGGGTAAAGGGTTAATAAGTTCTCACCATATTTGGCATATATTTCTCCAATACAATTGCAAATCTTTGACACTTCCTTCAAGTTGTCACCAGCTTTAATTTTACTCTTCTTCAATTCTGAAAAAAAAACATTCATCAGATTAATTCAAAGCATTATATACACTGCCACCAATGGATATACAAAGCACCAGATAACATGGTTTGTAGTACATACATGTTGTACATTCTGAAGAATAAAAACAAGACTATCAAGAACTTTTCTATGGAATTTTTAAGTAGCTTCCAGAACCATCATGTACAATTATTTTAACCATGGCATATTGTATATTTGCACACAAGCAGGGTTCACTGTCTCAAGGATGAAGTTAATTCAAAAACTTTCAAGGGCCTATTGAAGCCAATTTCAAGGATCTTTTAGACAATTCAGGGTATTTTTTGTTCAGTTTCCTTTCGCATCGCTGTTTACGAAGTAAGCTCTCCCAGGTGTGATCTAATCCCCAAAATTTGTGGTTTGCATGGTGCGATTCAATGTTTTTCTGATATTTAATGTGCTCATCCAACATTCCACATCATCGATGGTCATGCGAAATGATAAATTAACCATTTTATGAGTGTTTTCAAATCAGTTGCAAAACTACACTGGTGTTTTCTACTATGTTGGTGCCTCTAAATTAGCTCCCTTGATGTGCACAAGTCATTCTTCGTAATTATCTTCGACCTTTTTCGTTCTGGTGGATTGATTTGAGAATTGCCGAGTGGAAATCGAATCATGAAGTGCAAGAGTATGCCTCAATCTCTCACTGATGTATTTATTTTTCTTGGCCAACCCTCAGGACCAGGGTAATTCTAGCTTTTTATGTATTTGGTAAGGTTAGTTGTCGTGATCATCAGATAACTACTTACCTATTTTCGTCGTAATTACAAGTACCTGTTACTAATATAGTTCTTATTCTAAACCTGAGATGTAGGAGGGTGCGCTAAATACTGCGCTTAGACTCTTAGGGGCCATTTGGTAACACACATTTGTATAGGGATGGCCTTGTGCTAGAGTATGAGCTCAGCCACGAGTAACCAGTCAGAGCAGTCATAACAGAAATTGGAAAATTGGGGCACTTTGTCTTGACTCTCTTTGGATTTCGACCCGAATGCTTTGTATTTTGGTGTGTTTCTTTGTCTTTTGTATAAGTGGTTTAGTTTCTTTATCTTATTTTTCAATTTGTTGTTAATTCAGGGCAGTTCGTCTGGTTTTTTATTGGTTTTGTAGGCATGTGTTTATTACAGGACTTAAGGAGGCATTCCTTAAATGTGTTCCATGTAATGATAGTGACACAGCAGTAAGAATTTGGAACACAATGATCTTCACGTACATGTATTTCAAATGAATAAAATGACTATAAAAATGTAAAGCCCATGTGTTTAGTGTAACCTGCAAAAAAAAAAAACTAGGGTGGTAGGTAGGTAGGGATTTCTTTTTATTTTATTAAATTTTTTTTTTTGAAAATCGTGTTCTGCTATTTTGCATGAGAGAAATTTCTACTAATGTATAATGGTTACATACATTTAGTGTTCAACTGATGATCGGAACCAGCCACCACAATCGGCCGATTATGGGCAATCGGATGACAACGGCAATGGCTCCTGGAACATCGGTTCAACAGATTGTTGCCAAGCAATTTGTGATTTTTCTGAATCGCATTTTATTATCTTCTACAAATGTTCAATTGTTAATGTAAAATGATGTCAATGATACCATTCAATAAAGTTGAGAAACAACCACAATGTGTATTCCTAATCTCTCTACAAGAAGCCCCTTTACGGGATATATGTGTTAAACAAATGTAAAGCTTACAACTGAGCACACTTGCAGCAATCGCCAGTTCATACCGGAAAAGAGAAGGATCCACTCCATTGACTCAGATCACAGTAAAATTACCAGTCGTGCGCACTTGGGTGGTAAACGGGGCTCTGAGAGCCAGGTTTACCGCCCAAGTGTGCGTGACTGGTAATTTTACTGGCACCCCAGTCAACAAAGTTTAACACTTTGAAAAATGTTCAGTTTAATGCAGTTCTTTCGAGCCTCGACTTGCCTTGTAGTGCACGGTATTACAATCGGAATCAGCATCAGAATCGGCCGATTGTGGGCTCAAATAACCAGTAATCGGTCAGCGACCATTTTTGGTAATCGGTTGGACACTACATACATTTCTTGTGTACTGTACAAACAGAAAAGAGTACTGCTGAATGCCAACTGCACTTGTGTTTTTTAAAATAAAGATCCTTCAGGAAAATGCATTTTGAGTCTTTTCCCATACATTTACAAAATACACAATCTTCATACCAAAGTTCTGATTATTGATAGAAATAATCATAAAATTAATCTGATTCTTTTGGCTGAAACATCTGTATTTGTTTTAGAATTTAAAGAGACCCGATATAAATCTCTGTATACCTTTGTCAACTTCCATACTTGATAATTGTGTGCATGCATTTAGCTGTTAGCTAACTTTAATACACATTATATGTGGAAGGCAGATTACCATTAAAATATTCAGATTGGCATTTAAACTTTGACTATTAAAAACTAGTGCTGGTAAGTCATAAATCCTATGAAAACTTGAAAACATTTTAAACACTGAACTTCAACTATTACAAGCAGTGCATCTAAGAGTTTAACATTAATTTCATCCGTGGATCAATACTTGTGTTTTTTGTTTCAACGGTTCTACTTCAGCATGATCAGTTCAGAAACCCAGGATTTTCCCCATTATCTGAGGGATCACACACACACATTGCACAGCACGTTGTCTGTGTTATAAGCCTTTACTATTAAATAGAATGATTCATGGTAACTGAAAGTGACTTTTAATACTCTAAATAAGATGCAAGGAGTGCAGTAGCCGAGTGCTTTATACGACACTGGACTTCAAACCGAAAGGTCCAACATTTGATTCCCACCACAGGCACAGACGTGATTCCATTAAACCAAACCGTTATTAAGAAGTTGGAAAATACTCAAAATGATGCCGGCAGATGGATAACAGGGTCGAGTAATGCTGCAGCTTTGGAAGCAGTAAGGGGGGAGCTTGGGTGGATGAAAATCAAGGACAGGGTAGATTTGGGAAAACTGTGTTACTTTAACTACTTGAGAAACCTGCCTGACAACCGGTGGTGCAAATTGATGCTCGATACCATTTGGAATTCTAATATAGAAACGGGGTGGTCAAAACATGTGAGGGAACTAATGGACAATTACTCTATAGAGGTCACAAACATAGAAGTAGGAATGAAAGAAGGCAAAAGGTTTGTCAAAGAGAGAGTCATGGAAGATTGCAATCGAAACTGGCGAGCAGGGGTTAGCGTGAAAAGATCACTGCAGGGGTTACAATATAAAGAAAAGCCAGCTTTTGAGAAGTACCTAGATGGCACCTTTGGAGGGTCACTGCTGTTCAAACTGAGATCAAGATCACTGGAGCTTCGGGGAAAAATTGGGAGAGATGGGGAAAAGGGATGCCAAATGTGCCACTCTGGAGTAGTGGAGACCCTGGAACATTTTCTCTTGGAATGCCCACAGTATATACCTCATAGAATAAAATTTACTGGAAGAATAATGCAGAAGTGGGGTGAAGAAACAAAGGATAGATGGCTGAAGGGGGACACGAGGGAGAGGGTAGGAATGCTTATTGAAGAAATTGAAAAAGAGGAAGTGAGGGACACTATTAAGCAGTTTATATCTGAATGCTGGGAGGAGAGGAGGGGAAGAGGGGGTGGGGTGCAGGGGGAATGATGGCCTTCTCTTATGAGGACCGCGACAAATCAGCGGCTGGCCAAAGAGTTATTATTATTACCAGGGCTAACTGCATTGTGTCTTTTTTTATTTCATGCTATCAGTACAAGTACAGTGACCTCAGTCCGTTGATCCCACTCTCTCCACTCTTCACAAGCATGTTCCTCCAGGATTTCACACAGGGAGAACTAAAACTTTGGAAGGAATACAGAGAAGATAATTTAATTCAATATTTCAAAATCAAGTTAGTCTGATCCAGTTAAGGGGCCCTGGGATTTCTAGGGAGCCCAGCACCTACCCCCCTCCCCCAATCCCACTTGCTCATCCCACCCCCAAATTTGAAAATAATTTTTTTTTTGATTTCCTGCCATCAGTACAGTGCCCTCAGTCCTGACTCTTCACTAGTCCCCCAGGATTTAAGACCATGGCTCCATCACTCATGGGATCTGCCTTGTTCTATCAGTGAGACTTGAGGGTTTGTCAAGAGGCTAAAATTTACAAGAAAAGCTACATTTTTGGCAAAAATTCAACATATTGTCTGAGGTGTCACTAAGGTCTTATCATGGGTTTGGGAGATTATATTTAATTGTTGTGCTTATTTCGGTAATAAGACATTGCTTCAAAATATACAGAAAACAGCCCAGGTTTATTGTTCCCACTTCAAATACCAGTAAAATAGAAGAAGCACAACACAAACCATATTTCTTGTGAGTTTGTTAACTTTTATTAACTGGTAGAGTGCTAAATTATTTTTGGCCATCAAATCTTGTACACTTGTCATTGCCATTTTACAATTTATGGGAGATTGGGCACTCTCCCATAAATTGTAACAAGGCAATCACTTTTGTTCCTAGGGCGTTTGACCATCCCCTACTAGGCGGATCCTGAGGCAGTCCTCGGAATTAGCGACGGCATTCGGCAATGTAAACTGTACAATTTCAAACAAACTGAATTGGAAAACAATTAATCAGTTCAATAAAAAATGCAATTGGCCTCTATAAGACTCTATGGATAAGGCTATCTCTAATCTGAATTTAACTCCCCACTAATAGCTTTTAAACTGAATTGAACCCTTACCTAAACAGCTTTTTGTGAAATAATATTTGGTTAGCAAAAACAATTTGCTAAACTGAATGTAACCCTTTACCTGACACAGCTTTTTGAAAAAAATTTGGTTGGCAAATATAATTTGCTAAATTGAATTTAACCCTTTACCTAAGACAGTTTTTTTTTTAGAATAATATTTGGTTGACAAAAAAAAATAATTTGCCAAACGGAATTTAACCCTTTACCTAAAGCAGCTTTTTGAGAAATAACATTTGGTTGGAAAAAGTAAATTTGATAAACTGAATTTAACCCTTTACCTAACACAGGTTCTTGAGAATATTTGGTTGTCAAAAGTAATTTGATAAACTGAATTTAACCCTTTACTTGACGTAGCTTTTTGAGAAATAATATGTTTTGCTCACTTCTCCCTATTTTCACCTCACTTCTCCTAAAAACCTTGGGAGGGAGAAGTGACTTCTCCCTAAATTTAGCCTCTAGGAGTGTCCAGCAGGCAGAATCTTTTGATACTGGGTATGCACCATGCTTGGGGAGGGGGGGGGATTCAAGTTTGTTCAAGCCAAGTCCCTGGGTTCATATTTGGGCTCACTGTGGTAGCCCGAATTATAACTTAGTTCAAAATGAGGAATTTTCTTTAAAAATCTTCTTCTTCAGATCCAGCAGTCGGAATGTTTTGATATTTGGTATGCAGCATCCTTAGGAGGGTGAGATTCAAGTTTGTTCAAACCATGCCCCTAGGTTCATATTTGGGCTCACTATGGGATCTTGATTTGTAACTTGGATCAAAATGAGGAATTTTCTTTAAAAATCATCTTCTTCAGATGCAGCAGTCAGAATGTTTTGATATTTGGTGTGCAGCATCCTTAGGGGTGGGGGTGGGGGGTGGGGGGGGGTGGGGGGGTGATATTCAAGTTTGTTAAAGCCAAGTCCCTGGGTTCATATATGGGCTCCCTGTGGGATTCAATATGAGGAATATTTTTTAAAAATCTTAGGAGGAGCAGATGCAACGTGTTGAAATCAATTCTCTGGATTGATATTTAGGCTACCATGTCAGGTGTAAGTTTCATTTGCACTCTGTCCATCCGACAGTCTGTCAGTCTGTCAGTCATACTTTAGTTTTCCAGACTTTTTTTGGAAATGCTTCAACCGAATGATTTCATTATTGGTAACCTACTATAGAACGATGACTTACAGATCAAGTTTGAGTTTCATGCTGATTGCAGTATTCTTGTGTGAGTTATGGCCCTTGGAAATATGGAAAAGCGCCAAAATATTAGTTTTCCGGAAAACTAAAGTGTGACTGACGGATGGACGGAGTGCAAACCTATAGTCCCCTCCAGCGATGCAGGTAGGGGACTAATAATTTCAACCTAATTGTCTTTTATTAATTTGCTATGGGCCATTAACCAGGCAAGATTTATACCATGCTGATCCGTGTCTTGCATCTTGGTACATATTCGTGATTAGCCCCCTCCCCCTTTCTGCATGTTGAAAAAATGGTGCATTATCGCATGCCAGGAAATTTCCACTGTGTGTTCCTTTAAGAAATTTGATTTAATTTTATTAAAATTAATTCAGTGCTTTCAATTTGTGTAATTTTGTGATGTGCTATCGCACTTGCACTTCTACATTGGAAACAAGAAGCTCTCTATTTCATGAATCTCTAATTTTCAAGAAAATAGATTAAATTACTGGTTAAAGATTCGTGATTCCATTACATTGATTAATACACACAAATGAGGTATCAACAGCATGCCTGCAAACTGTTGTGTCATTTTAATTAACAATGACAGCAGTGACAGGCTGTGACAGCGGAAGTACATTGTCAGGGCAAAGCCAGCCTAAATATAGGGGCAAGGGGCCTCATATTTAAAGATATTGTAAGTTCAAAATATATTCCGCATCAAGGCGAAAAACCCACGTGAATTTCACTTCTCTGTAAAGCTGGACATAGAAAAAACACACGTGGTGTATATCCAGCTTTAGCGCAGGGACCCAGGGGAGAAACGGTATGTTAGATAAGGTCTAATCATCTCGTTTAATTTATACAGTAGTCGGAGTCTTACGAGACGTAATCGGTTGATGTCAAGATGTCGTCACGGTAAATTGAGAAACGAGATTCTAAAAGATAGAAATGTCGTGTCATCATAAGTTATAACAATCATGGCAAGAACGAATCGGTTTTCTCGACAAGTGAAGTCACGCGTGAGATGACTTGTATTGATTCTGCCTCGATATACGTCATCTCCCACCGTTTTGACAGGTGGACAGATGAGCGTCGGTCCACCTGACAGTTTAGGGTAAAAAGTATATATACCTGGAAGAGCAGAGCATTAGACACACACTTGGGGTCACACACACGTTGGTGAAGTCCAGGACAGGCGGACTCTGTTTCCTGGCATAAGGGTACCTTCGATCACAGGACCCTGAAACGGCTGGAATCGCCAGAGAGGGCATTCCATGATTGATTTAGTTTAACGTTGATAGGCGGCTACGGGGCCGAATTCGTGAGAAGGAACACCCCAGGTGGAACGTATAAGTTTAGATTGTCGAGTAGCAGGTATCGTCCTGCAATAGTCAGAAGTGTAGGTTAATTGTATTGTGCGTATTAACCCTTTGAAGCGTCAGCCTGATTGCGTTCTGAGTAGTTCATTTTGCTTTCGGAACATCGTAATACCGACTGAAGATCGGTGTGAGTGACAATTTCGCCCTAGCACAAAAGGGGCATTTGTGAATCGTGAATTCAACCAGGAACGGTGGACATTTCAATAGGACTTTCACGGAGGACTTTCAAAAGGCGCATAAGGTATGAGTAGACAATATCTGACCCAAATCAGAAGTACGGTGGTTTATAGATGACGAACATTGCTGGTCGGAACCCTCCGACAGCCAGAGGTACAGTTACGCGCAGACGTTGACATTTGAGCCTAAGCGGGTGAAGCTCTTATGGCGAGCTCACAGTAATAACATTTCAGATTTGTGAAGCTCTTATGGCGAGCTCACGGTAGTAACATTTCCAGTGTGTAGACTATAGTGCCAGTACAGGGCTATAGAATGACTATATGATTGTTTAGAATTATTTAACCGTAGTGACCCATTTTCTGTGAAAAGAATTGAATTGTTGATTGTTGAAATATTGAAACGGATTTATTTTTATGTGTAAATAAAAGAATCGTTGTTACTTTAAATCATTCTTTCCATTATACAGCCTGAAGTGATTAGGAATCACACCTAACGGAAATCGAACCTATTTCAGGACAATTTGGCAGAGAAGGAATCACGGCGTCGGTCTAACTCAGCTCTCTGCGCCGAGTTCGCGACACTTGGATTCCGACCCTCCACGTTGGTCTAATTTTTCCCGCAACTTCATCAGCGGGACTAAATAACCCCACGTCAGCCCAGGCCTTACGGGGCCTCAGGTGTTCCCTGACATTGATTGGCGAGCGCTACCAGGATATTTCTAAAAGGTAAAAAATGGCTATATGGAAATTTTGTTTTATTTTAACGGCGGTTCTGTTTAGGTTTTGACGCGTTCGGTCAGTTGATGCCGTTCAAGGGTTTAATATCGCAATACAGTAGTCCCCAAGAGGATACTTAATAGCCATTATAACTGCGGTAGGTTTCAGAGTATTGGGGCGTTTAACTACGTTAAATTGCAGAGGTAAATTAGGATTAATTGCCATATTTTTTTTTTCTTTCTTTCTTTTCCTTCTTCATTCTTTCTGACGAGTGTTGAAGATAGAAAGAAAAAATCAAAATGGACGATGTTGTTACACCCCTCGCCCAACTGGTATCATTAGGCAAGGAAATGGGCCTTGAGGGAGCCGAACTTCAGAAGTTCGTTAAAGATGAGCAGAAACGTGAGGCCAAGGAGATTGCCTTACGTAATGACGCAAAAGAGCGAGAGATTCAATTAGAACGAGAGCGTGAGAAAGACGCAAGAGAGGCGAGGGAGAGAGAAGCCCAATTAGAACGAGAGCGTGAGAAAGACGCAAGAGAGGCGAGGGAGAGAGAAGCCCAATTAGAACGAGAGCGTGAGAAAGACGCAAGAGAGGCGAAAGAGAGAGAGATTCAATTAGCAAATGAGGCGAGAGAGAGGGAAGCCCAATTAGCAAGGGAGGCAAGGGAGGCAGAGCGAGAGCTCGAACAACAGAGGCACGAGAGAGAATTAGAGCTCCTCAGAGCAAGGGCCGATGTGGAGAATGAAAGTCGGCGCTCAGGGGATGGGAGTGCAGGGGTAGCAATTCATGCCCCACGCCCCCATCTCGCTCATTTCAATGAAAACACAGATGACTTGGACTCGTACTTGGAGAGGTTCGAGCGTTTTGCCTCCAGTCAAATGTGGCCAGAAGACACATGGGCTATGTGCTTGAGCCCTTTGTTGTCAGGTAAAGCCCTCGAGGCTTATACCAGTATGCCTCCTGCACTTCTTAACGACTACAGTGAGCTGAAGAATGCCATCCTTCGGAGATACCAGCTCACTGAAGAAGGATTCCGGACCAAGTTCCGAGAAATTAAGCAGGAGAAGGGAGAAACAGTACCTCAGTATTTTGCCCGAGCTAGGCGGTACTTTGACCGCTGGACTGATCTCGCAGAAGTGAATGAGTCGTATGGAGCCCTGCGAGATCTATTTCTCCGAGAGCAGTTTTTAACTACATGCTCCAAGGAATTGGGCCTGTTCATCAAGGAAAGGGGTCCGCCCACCTATGATGAGATGGCAACTGTGGCAGAACGCTACATCGAGGCCCACGGTGGGAGTGTAAACGCACCCAAATTGGCTAGGGGTGGGGCAAACGGGTTGGCAATGGCACCCGTAAGGCAACACCACCCCGACCCTCCTGCGTCGCAGACCAGCCGGAAGGGGAGCGCTCCCAAGGACACCACTTGTTTTATCTGCAACAAGCGGGGTCATATTGCCAGGGACTGCTGGCAGAAGCAGGTAAGGACCACTGGGAACATTAGACCACCTCAGCAGGGGGGCGGGAACGCCGCGCCAAGGGGTTGGAAGCAAGGTGACCGCGTAGATCCAGGGCCCAGTAGGCAGACGGCAGCGTTCTGTCAAACTATCGGTCCAGAACACAGTCCCCTCCGGGAATGTATACAAGAGGGAGAATTAAGGCTGGAAGGCGGGAAGGTGGTCCCGATAATAAGTGGCATGTGTGAGAGGCTCACAACTTCGCAGGAGAAGGTTGATATGCCAGTGTACCCAGGGTATGTGGGACAAAGGGAGATCCGTCTGCTCCGGGATTCTGGGTGCTCCTCTGCAGCGGTTAGAAGGCAACTGGTTGACGACAAGCAATTGTTGGGTCGTGACCATTTGTGTATTTTGATAGATGGGACCGTTAGAAGGTTCCCCATCGCGAGGATAACGGTGGATACCCCATTTTATCGTGGCGAAGTGGAAGCCATGTGCATTGAATCACCTGTGTATGACCTGGTCATAGGTAATATCCCAGGGGTGAGGGCAAGCCCTGATGAGTTATGGTCCAGGGGTAGGGGGCCAAGTTATGGCCCAACGAGGGCAAAGGAAGTTCAAGTCGGTGGGCAAGGACCCCCGGCGGTTGCACTCGGTAACGTACCGAGTAAGGAAGGGAAGGTTCCCAGGGGGAACCAGTCCGATGGTCCAGGGGATGGCCCCTACACGACGAAATGTCGCAAAGTTTCAAGGGAGACGACTCCTGTCCTATTAGGGAGAAGGGGCCGCAGGCGGTCCAGGCGAAACGCCAAACAGCGAGGGAACCCAATGGGATCATTGGGGAAAGACCCTCAAGCAAGTTTATGTGGGGGAGTTGAGCGCCCCAAGAAGTCGGTGTCACCCGTGTGGAGAGGGGAGGCCAGACCCACGCAAATGGCTGGGCAAACTTCCCCAGAATTGAGAGGGCACGGGTCAACACAAGTTGAGTATGTTAAAGTGGATGGGACCGCTAAGGTGGGCGCCCAGGGGACCGAGAAAAGGGTCCACAAATCAAAGGAGAAGCATCCTAGGTGGCGGAGACCACGTAGAGAGTGCCGGGGGCGCACAGTGCCCAATATGCGCAAGAAGTCGTCGCAATGGACCGGGGGGTCGACGGCACAAGGGCCAAGGACGGCCAGTGTCGTTCAAACGACGGTAATCGCCGGGACGAGTGAGCCTGGGGGATATAGCGCCAAGGGAAGCTCTTGGGAATGCGACAACGACAGGGTATGGGGACCCTGGTGGAATACCCGTAGAAATGGCGGGGCGAGAAGTAGGGGTGTGTCAAGGGTTACCCAAGGGGATACTGGGAACCGGGCCCCTACCAATGGTCGGTGGTTATAAAGAAGCAATAGTTGGGTGGCTGTGGGCCTGGTGTCTGGGACGGGGGCTCCAGTCGCAAATATTTTTGTGGGTGAGGTGATGAGTTTCGTAAACCCGGTGTTAAGGCCCGGAAGAAATTTTCTTATTTTTAGTATTATTATTGCTCTGACTGCTGTCTAGAGTTGCTTGTGAGTGCGAATGTGAGATACACTGCCCTATCTGTCGCGTGTGCGTGGACGGGGAGCCTGTGTGTCGAGTTTTGTAAGTATGGGATGCACAAACCCGGTGTTAAGGCCCGGGGAAACCGCGCTTGTTTTTATTGACGAGAGTTTGTTGTGAGTGTGAGGCACACTAACCCCGTCTGTCGCAAAGGCGCGGTCGGGAAATCTGTGTGTTGAATGTGTGAGTGTGTGAGGCACAATTTTAATCCTCTGGTTGAGCTTTGCGAGGGTGAGGCTCAACATAATGCTGGGGTCGTTTGCTCCTTCACAAGTCGTAGAGGAACGGGAGGCGAAGTTACACTCCGTTGGAATTAACCCATCTGACGCAAAGGCGCGGACGGTGTTACTCGTCGGAGTGAGTGCCAAGTGAACGGTTTGCAAAATGGGCGAATGTGTATAAAAATGTGTATGTTTAGATGTAAATATCTAGTATTACAGAGAGAGAGGGTGCTGCAAATCTAAAAATAAGGCTACTCTCCATATGTAAACCCGCAAGACGGGAGCATGTGGTAGCGTGTGTGTCGTGGGAATCGGTATGGCCGACGCATGAGCCCGGTCATGAACCCCACGACCACTAGGGTACAGTTTTGTAGTCTTGAACATGATGGTAGATCGTAAAAAGGTGTGAGAGACGAGCGTGCGTGGCTTTGCCCCTTGCGTTTTAAGAGATACACAGGGTGTTTCTCTCGGGAAGGGAGTTGTCAGGGCAAAGCCAGCCTAAATATAGGGGCAAGGGGCCTCATATTTAAAGATATTGTAAGTTCAAAATATATTCCGCATCAAGGCGAAAAACCCACGTGAATTTCACTTCTCTGTAAAGCTGGACATAGAAAAAACACACGTGGTGTATATCCAGCTTTAGCGCAGGGACCCAGGGGAGAAACGGTATGTTAGATAAGGTCTAATCATCTCGTTTAATTTATACAGTAGTCGGAGTCTTACGAGACGTAATCGGTTGATGTCAAGATGTCGTCACGGTAAATTGAGAAACGAGATTCTAAAAGATAGAAATGTCGTGTCATCATAAGTTATAACAATCATGGCAAGAACGAATCGGTTTTCTCGACAAGTGAAGTCACGCGTGAGATGACTTGTATTGATTCTGCCTCGATATACGTCATCTCCCACCGTTTTGACAGGTGGACAGATGAGCGTCGGTCCACCTGACAGTTTAGGGTAAAAAGTATATATACCTGGAAGAGCAGAGCATTAGACACACACTTGGGGTCACACACACGTTGGTGAAGTCCAGGACAGGCGGACTCTGTTTCCTGGCATAAGGGTACCTTCGATCACAGGACCCTGAAACGGCTGGAATCGCCAGAGAGGGCATTCCATGATTGATTTAGTTTAACGTTGATAGGCGGCTACGGGGCCGAATTCGTGAGAAGGAACACCCCAGGTGGAACGTATAAGTTTAGATTGTCGAGTAGCAGGTATCGTCCTGCAATAGTCAGAAGTGTAGGTTAATTGTATTGTGCGTATTAACCCTTTGAAGCGTCAGCCTGATTGCGTTCTGAGTAGTTCATTTTGCTTTCGGAACATCGTAATACCGACTGAAGATCGGTGTGAGTGACAATTTCGCCCTAGCACAAAAGGGGCATTTGTGAATCGTGAATTCAACCAGGAACGGTGGACATTTCAATAGGACTTTCACGGAGGACTTTCAAAAGGCGCATAAGGTATGAGTAGACAATATCTGACCCAAATCAGAAGTACGGTGGTTTATAGATGACGAACATTGCTGGTCGGAACCCTCCGACAGCCAGAGGTACAGTTACGCGCAGACGTTGACATTTGAGCCTAAGCGGGTGAAGCTCTTATGGCGAGCTCACAGTAATAACATTTCAGATTTGTGAAGCTCTTATGGCGAGCTCACGGTAGTAACATTTCCAGTGTGTAGACTATAGTGCCAGTACAGGGCTATAGAATGACTATATGATTGTTTAGAATTATTTAACCGTAGTGACCCATTTTCTGTGAAAAGAATTGAATTGTTGATTGTTGAAATATTGAAACGGATTTATTTTTATGTGTAAATAAAAGAATCGTTGTTACTTTAAATCATTCTTTCCATTATACAGCCTGAAGTGATTAGGAATCACACCTAACGGAAATCGAACCTATTTCAGGACAATTTGGCAGAGAAGGAATCACGGCGTCGGTCTAACTCAGCTCTCTGCGCCGAGTTCGCGACACTTGGATTCCGACCCTCCACGTTGGTCTAATTTTTCCCGCAACTTCATCAGCGGGACTAAATAACCCCACGTCAGCCCAGGCCTTACGGGGCCTCAGGTGTTCCCTGACATACATTTACAAATGATCAGCTTTTTCAACACGTTCTTATTTTGGGTAAATGTTGCTGTAATAAGATTGATCAGAAAACAAAACGTCATATAATGATATTTACTATTGAATGAAGTTTTACAACTCGCATTACGTAGTGCACATACTGAACAAACAAATCACACTGTTTGGTCACGTGATGTATTTAATATTCAATGAGGCTATTGTTTATAGTTTGTCTAGCTTTTCATTGAGAAAAGGGAATTTTGGGGGGAAAAGTTCAATTTTGCTTAAAAATATTTGACAGAACTGAATATTGGAACACCAAAGACTTATTATTAGACCAATTTATTTTTTTGCGGCACTGGTTGTTTGGTCGTAAGGACATGGAGACCTCGGCTTCTGTAATGTCATGCAGTTTGACCCATTAATTGTATCGTAATTTGGAATAATTTGGAACCCACTCCAGCAAATGAATTTAGTTAAAAAACACAGTTTTGTAGAATTTATTGCTTAGTTTAGCATCTGACATTGCATACCCGACTAGTTGATTAATCGTCAACTACAACCCAGCGATTAGTCGGTTTTTAAAAATCCAAATGGCATTAATCATTTCAACTCTAATACAAAGAATTAAATGTGAGTAACAAGTTAGCTTCAGGGACGCCAGAGCAACTGCAACATCAGTTCCTGGTGTGAACCCCATAGGACCCCCATATGCAGCCATATTGAAGCAAAAAGTGCCAACAAAATCAGTAGCTTGCCAGACATTACATACATGGCTCAAAGGAACAAAATCCACCCCACTACAGGCCTTTGCAATTCAGTAACTTCCCATGAATACTTCTCCCCCGGGAGTTATCTGCTGCCAGAAAATCAATCGCAGAGTTATCTGCTCTCATAAAAAAATTGCCCCAATGACCAAGGGTCAGAGCTGACTGCCGAAGGCTGGAGCTTGAGAGAGTACGAGGGGGGTGTCCCCTCTTGCTGGTGGAAGTTCTGAGGGGCCTCCCCGAGAAAAAAAAAAACCAAATCAAAAACGTTGAAAGAAGAACCATTTTTGAATGTATCACCTTTAAACAAAGCGACTATGCAAAACACAAAACAATTGAATTTGGACCAAATACGAGATCAATGTCATCGAACGTTTGGAGCAACCAATGAATTTGCGTTTTACATATGATTATGGAAATAGCATGGTTGGACTCAATCGTCATTCGGAAAAGGTAAACTCTGGTTGAAACAGCTTTGACCAGCCCACTGGTTTACAGCTGAAATGAGCCAAGTGCGATATTTTGCACTTGGGAAATGAAAAATACAGGCGTTCCCGGGCGCAAGAGCAAGAGCGCCGCTTCATGCACTGCAATTACTCATCAGCCGAATCAAAGTGAACCAAAATACACTCAAACACAGACATCTGCCCCAAAACCACAAGACAAATCAGAACATACATGTACACAGGAAAGAGAAAAACCTAAATCCAGCCAGACTGAACAAATCCCAAGACGCAATACTGCAAACTTTCAAATCTCAATATTCAGCTGTCTCCCTTCAAAAACAACAATCGCCTGTCTTGACCGAGATGAAATCAATGCAGGGATTAGCCAAGAGGGCGATGTGAAGTTCGCCTTTGCATCGCTTACTTCGCCCAATTTCTATGTTTGAGCAAAATCAAAGTAAAAAACGAATCTCTACAGTCGAAATTAGGAGATAATAACAGTGGTCAAATAGTTATCAAAATCACAAGAAATATGATTTGTGTTCCTTTTATTCCACTGTCATTTGCAGCAGAAGCCATTCAGAAACCGGAGTAGTCTATTTTGAAGCGATGTGATAATTACCAAAATAAGCACAACAATTGCGTGTTATCCACCCAAACCAGGGTGAGAGCTTAGCGACTCCTTGGAAATGCTGATTTTTGCCAAAATGTAGCTTTCCTTGTAAATTTTTGCATTTTGACAAAGCCCCAAATCTCACTGACAGAACAAGGTGGATCCCACCAGTGGTGGAGCGATGGTTTGAAATCCTGAGGGACCATGATGATGAAGACATTTTTTTTTGGGGGGGGGGGGGGGGGGAGGGGGGGCAGGGGGGAATCATAGGATTGAGGGTACTGTACTTGTACTGAGGGCAGGAAATCAAAAAAAATCTTTTCAGATTTTGGGATGGGAGGAGCAAGTGGGTTGGGGGGGGGGGGGGGAGGGGACTGGGCTGTCTAAATACCCCACGGTTCCACCACTGTAACCCACCACAATATGCCTATTAACTGAGAAGAGTGGTGAGAACTGAGTAACCCGGGTGACTCAACACACTGTAGAAGCATCATGACTTGTATGACAAATGCAGACACATCTCAAGTGTACAACACCCTGCTTTCTACAATATATTTTGAAAAACCAAAAACCAAGTTTTTGTACAAAATTTAAACTGAACTGAAATGCAAATTTCAAAACCGCCCAGCCCTAATACCTCACAGTTATCCGGTTGGGGAAAAGGACAAACCACAGCTGCACTACATCTTTTGCCCTGATTTGTGGACATATCTTCCAAGTTAGCGCTTTCCGAAGACACCGCCCGGAGTATATAATCTCCATATCTCATCCGTTAATTTTTCTGGAAAAGACCAGCCTCACCAGGCCTATAGTATAAAACTGTGACTTTGAGTGGTGTATATTTTGTATGGTGGGATGGCCAGAATTGGATGATGCGATGACCACAATTTTCTTCATTCCAGTCTCCCAACATCCAATCCTGGTCATCACACCATACAAAATATACACCACTCGAACAAAATAATATTTTTCCGTGAACTGAAAAGCCTGGTCTTTCCCGAAAAACTAATGGACGGGATATGGAGATTACATTACATGTGAAGACATGTCCACAAATCAGTAGCAGGCTTCCAGGAACCACTGGTGCCTGCTGTCAACTCTACATGTTGATTGCATATATTTCCTATGTTTTATACATCACTACCTTCATTTTGTATAATTTGTGTATATTTAATTTGAATTTATGGAATATCAAACATCAGAGTAGTTCAGTGATCTGAACGTAGTGGCTACCCCTCTACGTTCAGATTCCTCCCATTCAAATCTGTGGTAAAATTCCTCATCAAGTTTTAATGGTACATGTAAGTCAAAACTCGAAAATACGAATATATATCAGGCTTTTGAACTTATCACTGGCTGCATTCGATAATACACGTATTTCCTTACATTTGTGCAGAATAATTTGATCCAAACTACATGTTATCCTTTATTTATCGAGATATGAACACGGGAAAAACGTCAACAATCACTTCATTTTCGTTCATGTTACCTTTCTGTGTTAAAATCACGATAAATGAAAGATAATACATAGTTTGGATCAATTTACTCGGGTCCCACTAAATACCGAATCTGACCCTCCAAAGTGTAATTATTTTTATTTCTCACTTAATTTCTTGCTATTATGGGTGTTCAGTAATGATAAAAAATATTTTAAATTCAAAAAAAAATGAAAAAGACCCGGAAAATATTTGTTTTCAGGTAATAAGTTCCATTATTGGGATCGTTCTAACGTTCATTTTGTGCTCCCAACTGCCTCCCTATTCCCACCCTTCTTCTCTCCTCCCACTGCTTGATGACAGTGGAGACAAACTGCTTGATGACATCCCTTGCCCTATTTTTTTCAAACTCTCCGATAAGCATATTAACCCTCTCCTTTGAATCACTCAATAACCACATGTCCTTCATTTTCCCATCCCACTTTCCCATTACACTGCTGGTGAGTCTTGTTCTTTCAGACTGGTATTTTGGGCATTCTAGTACAAAGTGTTCCAGGGTCTCCACCACGCCTAAATTACACATCTGGCACTCCTGTTCACTGTTGTGCCCAATTTTTCCCCTCAGCTCCAGGGACTGTGACCTCAGCTTGAACAGTGACCCCAAAGATGTCATCAAGGTATTCTTCAAAACCAGGCTTCTCTTCATCACGCATGCCACCCCTAGGTTGCCCTCATGTCTTGGTCCATGATCTCCAATGAGTAGTTCACTATTAACTCCCTCACTTGGACCATCCACCCTGTCTTGGTATTTGTGTTGAAAATACTCTGGAACAATATATGTTATTGTGCCATAATGCAAACTGCAGAAGTAAGGCCATAAGTTAACTATCTTCAATGAGTTCCTAGTTATAGTGAAAGATACGGAATGAGTTCAGTAAATTAGGTTTGGTGACTCTGGTCAGAGTCTTTAGCGAGATCCAGACCTACTTTACAGGATACATTTCATAAATTTCACTATAAATTGTGAATGAGTTGAAGATTTTCATAATCCATTCATCCCAACTCTCTTTCTCTCTATTTTTTCTAAGAAATTTCGAAAATGAACTCAATACTGCCCAGAAAACAGTTGACAATACATTGAAGTGCAGCTGTTAATTGGCACTAACCTTTTCCACAATTATCGTCAAAAAAATATGCTTTCACTTTTGATTTGATTGCTCACTGAAACACCTTGATGCAGCCCTGCTGCTGAACGAACACTAATCGGTGGCAATCTGATGTATGTTAAAACAAGTCACACATCGGCGATTATCAAAGAGACTATTTGAACCTGCCTGATAAATTGGATAATGGAACTCATTCATTTACGGCACCTCACTAATGACTCCAAAATTCGCAAAATTTTTACCGTGACTTTTTTATTCAAAATGACTTTTTATATTCACTAGATCAAAGAATAGTAAGAAAGTAAGTAGAAAGTATCTTTAATTAATCTTTTTGGGTAAGATTTGTATTTCAAGTCAGATTCGATATTTAGTGACATCGATTTACTCTGCACAAGTGTGTGTTCTAGGCATATGATAGAGTATGGAGGGAGGGTATGTGACACAAGCTGGAGGCTCTGGGCTTGGGGGGGGGGGGGGGGGCGAGTTTGTTGGGATTATGAAAGCATTATATAAAGACGTACAGAGTGAACTTAGCCTGGGAAACATTACAACAAAACGTGTGCCTATGGAGACAGGCCTAAAACAGGGGTGTATCCTTTCACCAATTCTTTTTGCATTGTACATCAGAGGTTCAGGAGATGAACTCCTGCATAGTGACGAGGGGGTTGCAGCTGGTGCCTTGAAGATCCCAGGGCTATTTTTTGTAGATGATATGGTGCTAGTGCCAGAAAGCGAAGAGGGGCTAGCGAAGATGCTGGGAATTGTTGGGAAATATGGGAGCAAATGGAGACTCAAACTTAATGAAAGCAAGAGCAAAGTTATACCCGTGGGCCGCAAAGGGGACCCCACTCGAAGGTAGAGAGTGGGGGAGTTCTGCATTCCGGAAGGTAGCAGTAGACTTCTTAGTGTAGGAGAGACTAGTGACTATGAGTACCTGGGGGTAAATATAAACATCACAGGAAGAGGCATCTACCGAAACCACACAAATAAATTGATTCTGAAGGGGAAGCAAATCCTTAACCAAAGGAAACTTATAGGGAGAAACAGTTTCAATAAGGTTTTCGTGGGGAAAACCATTTGGGAAATAGTGGGTCTGCCAAGTATAACATACGGTATGGAAGTTGTACCCGTAAACCAGACAGCTGTTAAGAGCTTGGAAATCCTGCAAAACGATGCAGGCCAATGGATAACAGGCTTGACGAATGCCACAGCGCTAGAAGCAATTAGGGGTGAGCTTGGGTGGATGAGGATCAAGGCAGGATAGACCTATTGAAACTCAGTTATCTTAATTATTTGGTAAATCTCCCCGATAGCCGATGGTGTAAAGTAATGTTCCTGAGAACTTTCAACTCAAATATCAAGACAGGGTGGATGGTCAAAGTGAGGGAGCTAGTAGAAAACTACTCATTGGAGATCTCAGACCTTGACGTTGGGGCAAACCAGGGCAAAAAGATCGTCAGAGAAAGGGTCATGGAGGATTGTAACAGTAATTGGCTAGAGGGGGTCAAATCAAAGAGATCTTTGGGTGGCCTGCGTGATAAAGAGAAGCCTGGTTTTGAAGAGTACCTTGATGGCACCTTTGGGGGGGTCACTGTTGTTCAAGCTGAGGTCACGGTCCCTGGAGCTGAGGGGAAAAATTGGGAAAAACAGTGAAAAGGAGTGCCAGATGTGTAACGTGGGTGTGGTGGAGACCCTGGAACACTTTCTTATAGAATGCCCAAAATACCAGTCTAAAAGAACAAGATTCACGGGGAGAATAATGGAGAAGTGGGATGGGAGAATGAAGGACATGTGGTTAGGGGGCGACTCAAAGGAGAGGGTTAATATACTAATCGGAGAGATTGGGAAGAATGGGGCAAGGGATGTCATCAAGCAATTCGTCTTCGAGTGTTGGGAGGAGAGAAGAAGCGTGGGAATAGGGAGGCAGTTGGTAGAACATAGGTAACCAAGGCCTTCTCATACAAGAACCGCGACAAATCAGCGACCAGCCAAAGTGTTATTATTATATTAATGAATGCAGACAGTGACAAGGGCAGAAGCTTGATATATATTCCTATTTTTGAGTTCCCATTAAAACTTGATGGGGAATTTTACCACAAATTTGAATGGGAGGAATCTGAACGTAGAATGGTAGCTACAACGTTCCGATCGCTGAACTAACTTCAGAGGTGGGAATTTCAAAGTAAACAAATTGGGACACACTAAAAAGAGTAGCCCGAGTCTGAGCTGAGAATATGATGTAGCTGAGAAATAAACTTTAGATTTCCAGGGACCGATCAGGACTATTTAAAATACGCTCTAGCCTCGGAGCCTATTTTTTCAATTCATGCGCCAGATTTCAATTTACGGAGCCACACTGCTGTTTGTAACACACACTGCAAGTATGTAATACCTCTCATCATTTTCATTTAGTACACTATAGCAAACATTAATCTTCACTGTGGTTTCTGATCAAGTCTTGGCTGCCTATTTAGGCAGCCAAGACTTGATCAGAAACCACAGTGAAGATTAATGCTTGGTAATTAAGACTTGAAGTATTAACTTAAGCACTCTACAACAATGATAAATGATAATCATATATATAATACATGTAAGAGTGTCTCTCTCGATTATCCATTGAAAGAATATCAAAATATGATCTGAGAAGTTACGCGCCAACTGAGAAGCCTATTTCTGAGATTTAAGAGCCAGGTCCTGATGTTTCAGAACCAAATATGCACTGGCGCACGGCCAGGTCGGTCCCTGGATTTCTCTCTTGTTTGTAGTTCCATTTAGATTATTTCTGGTATATAGATCAGTGATAGCCAAATGAAACAGGATAAAGTTAAATTGATTTTTTAGACAGTATATTTTATGAAATATACGATAAAATATCTCCGAGAGACACTAAAATGTGTAGCTGGATCGCCGAGCCAGTTAATTAACTCGTATGCCACTGTGTTTCCACAGCAAAGGCAATTAACAATTGTGTCGGCTTTTGTGTGAATGAAAATATCAACAGATGAATGAATTGGGGGTATTTGCCAAGAAACAATAACAAGCATTTGAAGTCATACCTTTTATTGCAGTTGAGAAAAAGTTAAAAATGAAATGCCTGCATAAAGTAATAGTATATATAGTAATTTCATGCAATTTGTCTTCAGTTTACACTTCACATTTTTGTGTTTATTCGTTGAAAAAGCTGCAGAGGAGCTTTTTCAATGAATAAACACGGAATTAATGGTGACAAGTATATAAACAAGAGCCCCAAGGGGGCCTTAAAATTGCTCACCTGACAAAGTAGTTCAAAGAAGCATTTTAGGTCACATTCAGCTAGTCATGGCTTATCAACACTATAGAGAAATGAAGTCATGAAATTTTTCACAGGTCCCACTGACTGGGTCCAATTCCACCCGCTGTAGACAAGCAAACCAAGGGTTGTTATGTCACTGCAGTTTGAAAGGCATAATTGATGGAAAAATACTAAGGAATGGATTTTTAAAAAAAATAGGCCAATGAAATCGTCAGATGTGTACCCATACGCGCAACTAGTAGAATTTAGAAAGCTGTATGACGGAGGGCCACAACGGATGCCGACATTATGTACACCATACATGGTATGGGTACATATAGAAATGGATTGGAGGAGTGTCTAATTTGATGGATAAAGGGTTAATATCTCCGGATCAAATTATCAGATTTACAATGTACATAAAAAACTATAGAGCACAGCAAATCAGTAACCTGAATATATATGTCAAGGCACATGACAATCGGATTGATATTTTTTGAGTTATCTCATGCCAAAGGGATTGGAGGAATTTTAAATTTGAAGGATAAAGGGTTAATATCTCAGGAAGTCAGGATCAAATTATCAGATTTACATCAAAAACTATACAGCTTGGCACATCAGTAACCTGAACACAAATATAAAGTAACCTGACAATCCAAGCAATATTTTTCAAGTTATCAAATGCCAAAGGGATTGGAGGAACTTTCAATTTGAAGGATAAAGGGTTAATATCTCAGGATCAAATTATCAGATTATACCAAAAACTATACAGCTCGGCACATCAGTAACCTGAACACACATATATGTAACTTGACAATTCAAGCAATATTTTTCAAGTCATCGAATGCCAAAGGGATTGGAGGAATTTTCAATTTGAAGGATAAAGGAATAATATCGCAGGATCAAAATAACAGATTTACACCAAAAACTATACAGCTCGGCACATCAGTAACCTGAACTCAAATATAAAGTAACTTGACAATCCAAGCAATATTTTTGCAAGTTATCGAATGCCAAAGGGTTTTGGAGGAATTTTCAATTTGAAGGATAAAGGGTTAATATCTCAGGACCAAATCATCAGATTTACACCAAAAACTATACAGCTCGGCAAATCAGTAACCTGAACACGAATATAAAGTAACTAGACAATCCAAGCAATATTTTTCAAGTTATCGAATGCCAAAAGGATTGGATGAATTTTCAATTTGAAGGATAAAGGGTTAATATCTCAGGATCAAATTATCAGATTTTCACCAAAAACTATACAGCTTGGCAGATCAGTAACCTCAACACAAATATAAAGTAACTTGACACTCCAAGCAATATTTTTTTAAGTTATCGAATGCCAAAGGGATTGGAGGAATTTTCAATTTGAAGGATAAAGGGTTAATATCTCAGGATCAACAGAACAGATTTACACCAAAAACTATGCAGCTCAGAACATCAGTAACCTGAAGATATGAGTAAAGTAACATGACAATTGGATTGATATTTTTTGAGTCATCTCATGCCAAAGGGATTGGAAGAATTCGCAATTTGAAGGATAAAGGGTTAATATCTCAGGATCAAATCATCAGATTTACACCAAAAACTATACAGCTTGGCAAATCAGTAACCTGAACACAAATATAAAGTAACTAGACAATCCAAGTAATATTTTTCAATTTTTATGTTCCTTAACAAATATAAAGTAACTAGACAATCCAAGTAATATTTTTCAAGTTATCGAATGCCAAAGGGATTGGATGAATTTTCAATTTGAAGGATAAAGGGTTAATATCTCAGGATCAAATTATCAGATTTTCACCAAAAACTATACAGCTCGGCAGATCAGTAACTTCAACACAAATATAAAGTAACTTGACACTCCAAGCAATATTTTTTTAAGTTATCGAATGCCAAAGGGATTGGAGAAATTTTCAATTTGAAGGATAAAGGGTTAATATCTCAGGATCAACAGAACAGATTTACACCAAAAACTATACAGCTCGGAACATCAGTAACCTGAAGATATGAATAAAGTAACATGACAATTGGATTGATATTTTTTGAGTCATCTCATGCCAAAGGGATTGGAAGAATTCGCAATTTGAAGGATAAAGAGTTAATCTCAGGATCAAATTATCAGATTTACACCAAAAACTATACAGTTCGGCACATCAGTAACCTGAACACAAATATAAAGTAACTTGACAATCCAAGCAATATTTTTCAAGTTATCGAATTCCAAAGAAATGAATACGGACGCCGGATGGACAATGGATGGACGAACGATGGATGGCCACCCCAGATGCCAGCATTACGTGTACCATACATAGTATGGGTATTGAGATAAACACCTAAAAAAACAGATTTTTTATTTTTGTTCGAAAATTTAATGTGAAAAATATTTTTGATGAATTAATCAATTTTTATGTTCCTTAACGTGAAAAAAATTGAATTAATACGAGAAAAAAAGGATGTTAAAAATTTAACTTTTTATTTATATATATATATATATAAAGAGAAAAAACAAAACTTTTTAAACAAATTATTTAAATATAAAATTTAAAATATACATTATTTGCAAGAATTCGTAAAACAAAAAAAACCCCAAATAATCGATCATGATGACAACATCCACGACGGAATCTCGACATAAACGTCGACGTTGTTTAATAAATCGTTATTCTCAAAAAAACTAAGAAGAAAAAAATCGTAATTTATATTTACGTGTTTCGAAAGAAAACGATATGATTTGCGATAGAAAATGGAATCGTAATACTATTAGCGAACAAAAATTAATCGACAATGTCGTTCGAACCAGGGACCAGCCGTGAGGGCGACTAGGGCGATTAAGTCGCCCTTCTAAGCCCAAAGTCGCCTAGAAAAATAGTCGGGGCGATTACAAGTCGCCCTCTAAAAATTGGCCAAAATGAGAAAAGGCTGAACTGTGTGATGCGAGGTTTACATGAAAACGAGTATTTTCAAAAATCGAATGTGCTCGAGTGTGATAAATGGGTATTTTAATTCGTCAAATAAACGTCCATTTATTTGAAATCACACGACAAGCAATTGTCCATTGTCGCTTTTGGCGGATTTTTTTATTTCTATTTTGTTGCGTTCCAGTCGGAGCTTCAAGTGTCGAAACGAAAATAGGTGACTTACGCGACTCAACAAACAACCCAGTTTGAAAGTAGGTTACGTCGCTTAGGATGCCGAAAATGTATACACAATGGACGTATTTCATAACACATTATTTTCATTTCGATTTGCTGACGACTGTTAACTGTTGGGCTGTCTATTCCCAGAAAAACACGAATGGAATTGAAACACATGAAAAAAAAGCTTTAGGGATGTCAAGAAAAGCTTTGTACAGGACACAAGTGTGCATGTGGACGATCTTGAAAAAGGGTCCTCCTAAACATCGGAATGACATGAAATGACGCGGAATGACACCGGAATGCCATAAAAATGATGCGGAATGACATTTCTTTTACAAAATACTCGACCCCAGAATGTATTTTGTTTATTAACTAACAAAGTACCTCCCAAGCAACCTTCTTACATCTGGTCGTGTTCACACTTTCAGACTTAGGAAATTATTAGCTTAGTAGCCTTTGTTGAAAGGCAACCACAGGAACAGGAAGGTGATGGGGGATTGGCACGAAGAAGAGGTGAGGGGTCATGAAGGAGAAGGTAGCAGTGGGGGATTTTCAGTCAATAATTACATTGTGATTTTTTAACCTGGCACAGATGCATCATAGACAACTGGACCTGGATTATTTGTACGTTAATGGAGGACCATAAATTGAAAATATGAAGGGGCGGCGGGGGTGGTACATGAATATTCTTAAATTTTCCCCACTTGCCTATGAAGTCTCCCTACATGACTCTGCAGTCTCCCTATTTTTTCTGGAGGGAGACTTGAAGTCTCCCTAAAATTCCCTCCTAGGCTGGTCCCTGGTTCGAACTATTAAAAAAGAAGAAGGTTCAAACAAAACATTTTCAGGCTAAAAATTGTTTTACTTCTTAAAATTGACCAAAATGCATAAAAAACAAAAAAAATCATTTCCAGATTTTGGTCCAAAATTTCTAAGTCCGGACCGGGACCTCAAATTTTCAGCGTAAAAAAAATAATTTTTTTTTGTCTTAAAATTCACCAAAATGCATAAAAAACAAAAAAAATCATTTCTGTATTTTGGTTCAAAAGTCCCACCTGGACCCCAAATTTTCAGTGTAAAAAAAAAAAAAAATTTTTGTCTTAGGCCTAAAAGAATTATAAGTTTGTTTCCACTAACCCGACCGACCCTATTTCAAACCACCGAGTCTAAGCATTTTATTGAAATCGCCAAAAAAGTGAAAAAAAAAAACGGTGGTAGTTTTGCCACTTTCTAAATCGTGCCACATATATTGATCGTCAAAAAATTTTAAGATTTCATAAAAAAGAAATCCTATTTTATATAAAAGCCTATTGAGTCACGAAACTTCTTCAAAATATAATACTCAGCAGTTGTCTTATTCTGAATTGTCCATTCGCATGCATCACTTTATCACGACTCGAGGTCAAGTGTTAAAATTAGCACACCTCAGCACTTGAAATAAATTGCCTTTTTAAGTGATTGTGGTAATGGACTGGTTAAGTAACATCGTATTTGTCTTGGCTAAGAAAGCACAAATGACTTGTTTTTGTTTATTTGAACTTCAGAAGACAATAAAGTTCCCTGCTTTGGTCTTGTATGTAGTGTTGAAATGATTAGTCGACTAGTCGACGTCGACTAGGGTTCTGCCGATAATCGATTAGCAATTTCCTAGTCGACTAGTCGCCGTTTTCCACAGATATATATATTTTGTAGATTAAACTCAGTGGTCGGTCACTGACAGCAAACGCCAACGGAGTCAAGAGCAGTTGCAGACAGACGACTACGGATGAGAATTAAACTTGAAAAAAATGCACTTTGCTGACGCCATGAATTGAAACAATTATCTAAAAATCAGTAACATGCTTTGAGAAGCACGGAATCCGTCGGTAACAAAAGTTAGGCACCATTCATGAGCAGTTATGCTTGGTAGCGATGCATTTTGTCACTTTGACTTACGTCACTGCAAGTCAATCAGTTATCATTGTTGCACATCAAGGGAGCTGATTTAGAGCGACATCTGGGAGAACACGGTCAAGGGCGCTCCATGACATTGTTAAAACGGTTTCAAAACAACACACGTGAATACCCTTCGCACTGAAACAATTCACACTGTGAATCCCACTGCCAAATATTCGGTCCTTGTCACTTGAAAATAATCGACTGGTCACACAGAAATGAATTCCCAACTACAGTGAATTGATAATTTGGGGGGGGGGGGGGGGGGGGGGGGGGGCAAATTGGGGGAAAAAGCGACTATTTTCGATTGGGAATGGGGCCGATATTCGGCCTCTCCCGTTGGTCACCTCCCCCCCCCCCACCTGTTCTAACCTTATATTAGGTGCCGACTAGTCGACTCAACACTACTTGTATGAAACACTTTTGAGCACACTACTTTGAAGGCATGATGCTATCATGACGTCACCGTGTGCAAACAGCCAATCACTTTAAAAATGTAATAATTTTGTGTTTATTCGTTGAAAAGCTGAAGTGGAGCTTTTTCAATGAATAAACACAAAATTATTGGTGACATGATACATAAAAAAATAAGGTTAGACTTCGCTAACAATGTATTAAATCTGATAAATATAACAATTTTGAGTTTATTCGTTGAAAAAGTTCAAGTCGAGCTTTTTTCAATAAATAAATTAAATACGAAATTACTGATGACAGATAAAAGCTGAAGTGGCGGTTTGGTTGAATTGAACTGAATTGGTAAAATATAGAAAGTGTGATATTTATACATCAGAATAGTAATGAAGAATAATCGCCAGTCACCATAATAATCACCAGCCTTATTATTAATCGCCTTTGCTGTGAAAACACAGTCCACATGAGAGTTAATCAACTGGCTCGGCAATCCAGCTACACTTTTTAGTGTCTCTCAGAAATATTTTCACAAAATATACTGTCTAAAAAATCAATTTAACTTTATCCTGTTTCATTTGGCTACCAATGATCTATACACCAAAAATAATCTAAATGGAACGACAAACAAGAGAGAAAACAAAAGTTTATTTCTTAGCTACACCGTATTCTCGGCTCAGGCAGTCTTTGTAAGACTGTGACCTAGGGCCTCACCCCCCATCATCAGCCCTCACAGTCTTTGAGAGACCCACTCAAATCTAGTCTGACTAAAAATGAAATTGACCTGATTCGGGTTGACTCACTTCATGCTTCATATTGAAGATTAACAATCACAAATCAACATTATACTTACCGCTGGCAATCCAGGAAACATGTATTCTCGTGCATGCACCATTTTTTGACGATGACATGGAAATAATTCGAAGAAATGCTGAATTTCCTGTTTTTTCTCACGTTCTTGAATTTGGATGCTTTTCAACATTCCTTTGAATTATTTCCATGTCATTGTCAAAAAACGGTGCAGACACATGAAATGTTTCCTGGATTGACAGCAGTAAGTAAAATGTTGATTTGCGATTGTTAATCTTCAATATGAAGCGTGAAGTGAGTCCACCCGAATCAGGTCAATTTCATTTTTATTGAAGATGGTTTCCATGCCCGACAGACATGCGCAAATCACTCGTTACCATGAATTTCCATCGAAAAACAAAATCGTAATTCTAAGAAATTTCAACAGGTATCATGATACCTTGCATTGAATATGACAACTGTGCAATCTCAATCTAATAACATTATACTGTATGAAGGCGATCTTTTTCATTATTTGATTTTAGACGGCGTTGTTTTTACATGTTTTTTCTGTCCAATGACATCGACTGGAAATCGAAAGTAAACTCATACGTAAACAAAAGCAAAGGCTTTGGAACTTTCCCCAATGCAGCTCTGTCGCCGTGTATTGAAGAATTTTTATCTCCTAGCTTTGTTCTTGGATATGTAAAGCACATTTGGCCACAAGTTGTTTTCGTGAAATATCAGTTTTGGTGCGAATACGGCAGCAGGCTTCCAGGAACCAGTGGTGCCTACAGTCGACTCTTAGTTCAGCGATCTGAATGAACGTAGTGGCTACACCTCTATGTTCAGATTCTTCCCATTCAATCCTATAGAAAAAGTTCCCATCAAGTTTTTATGGGAACTCAAAACTCGAAATTAGGAATATATTTCAAGCTTTCGCCCTTACTACCGGCTGCAATCGATAGTACACATACTTCCTTACATTTGGGCAGAGTTTATTAATCCAAACTAGGTTTTATCCTTTAATTATCACCATTTGTGTACTCATAGAGGTAGCAACAGAGATTTCGAAATCGGCCATGTTTTTGTTTAAATATAAAACATTAAAAACAATAACCCGGTAATGGCGCCGAAACGAATAGACCATTTCATCAATGCAGAATAGGAAATTCGATCGCAATTGCGCAGAAGGGGTTTGATAATCTGGTCTGTGCGAATGCAACAGAGTTTCATGACCTCCTCTGCGCGAATGAGATCGAGATTCCTATTAAGTGTACTATCGCTTTGCAGCCGGTAATTAGTGTTGTACGGTTAACCGGTTTTATAAGTCGGTTTCGGTTTTGCTTGAAAATCGAAACCGAAATCGTGTAACTGGTAAATGAGTACAGTTTCGTTTTTTTCCTAAAATGTCGAGAAGAGATGTTTTCTTTATTCAGTTTGCACTAACAATGTCTGAAATGTCAAGCTTTGTCAGGCAATAACACTGTCGTCAATGCATGCCACATTCTGGGTGTAAAGGGGTCACTGCAGCATGTCCAGATCACTCGAGAATGATGTATGACAAGTTGTCAATCACACATCGTTGACGTAAAAATGGGTTGTGTTTTCTGTGAGAATGACAAAACAGACAGCCAACACGCATACATTTCACTGATTACAGGAAATACCTTGCGCAATTGGCTTGTTTTTGAACAAGTTTGTATGACATAGTCAATCAGTTTAATTAAAATTACTTATCTATAATCTGTTGGACAGGGAATAATATCATATCAGAAAAAGGTCTTGGCATTTCATTGTCGTATTCGAAAATAACATTTGTCACGGGTTGCCCCACCACGTGTTTCGGATGAAGTCTGTTGCCTCCCTTGATGTGCTTATCCGGGAAGAGGTTTTACTGCAATTCAGTCTTGGGACGTTCCGACCCGAGACGATTTGTCCTGAAGGCTTCGGTCCACTAAAACACGAAACCGTAAGTTCTTATTCTATTTAGTTCAATATATGAAGGCCAAAATGTCTTGAACCGAAACGTCCCGAGGCCGAAACGTCCATATCCAAGGGAAAAAGCTGCGTTCCGTAATATCGCTGTCAACATGCCACGGTTGCATTCCCACACAACTTACTTTAGGGGCCAACCAAAGGAAAAAATCAGCGGTAGAAATAGAAATTGGAATGGCAAGAGGCAAACGCAAAAAAGTTACAATATATAACAGTAGACCAGTGAATTTGTGAAATCAATTTCGTTGAGCTAAAACCATTGTGTGCGCGAGGTGTGTGTGTGTGGGGAGGGGGGGGGGGGACAATAGGTATTTGGTAAAGTGGTTCGTTTTGAAGCCCACCCAGCTACAAACCATATGACTTTCCCATTCCAGGCTGACATAAAATGATTGCTGATTATTTTACTAGGGTGGGTGGTGGCACTAGTCACCACTGTGTGTGGGGGGGGGGGGGGGGGGGGGAGGATATTGAAAAGAGTCCATACATCAGTTCATTGTCAAATATGTTAGGATGGGTGTCTAGGTGACCCACTTGGCAACGCTTGTTTTTATTTGCAATGCCTGGTAGGGTCATTTTGTTAGGCTGCCCAGGGCCCCACCCAGGAGTGAGCACTGAACAGAGCCCTGGGAAATTGTGAATTAGATCTTTTCACACCCATGAGTTAATATCAATTCATCATAGACTCTCTATGCCTGAACTTAAAGACCAGAGGTGGTGGGGGGGGGGGGGGGGGGCATGTGCCTAGAATTGGTGAGTGGTGATATTCTACGAACACTGTTACATTTTATTTTCTTTTATATTATTTTGTTTTGATAATGCCTGCCATTTATACACTTAGCACAAATGCAAGGCAATGCCAATTAAATCATCATTGAAAATATGACAGTATGGGCCTTATATCGACACTACATAGTTTCTGTTGGAAACTGCAGATGCCTTACTATAAAAAACCGAAAACTGACATATAAACCAATTTTTTTTTTAAAATCCGAACCGAAACAAGAAAAATAAAACCGCACAACACTACCGGTAATAAGGGCGAAAGCTAGAAATATATTCATAATTTCGAGTTTTGAGTTCCCATGAAAACTTGATGGGAACTTTTTCTATAGGATTGAATGGGAAGAATCTGAACGTAGAGGGGTAGCCACTACATTCAGATCACTGAACTAAGTCGACTCTATGAGTTGATTACACGTGTTTCGTGTTCTATATGTCCCAACCGTCATTTTGATGTCCATTTTGTGTATATTTAATTTGAATTGAAGGAATATCAGAGGTGAGAATTTTCAAAATAAACAAAATTTTGTTACTTATATAGCCTTATACTAAGTTATAGGCGCTTAAGTTAAGGAATACTCTTAGGGTCCAAATAAACATAGGGGGCCTAATAATAGTACAGGGTGGAAATTTCCTCAAAATTAAATAATAGTACAGGGGTGAAAAAATGGATTGATTTTCCAAAATATTCTTTGTTTACTCCTGTAAGAACCAAAAGAATATGCCAAAGCCTTTGTTTGACTGTCAGTAATTATTTAAAATTACATTGAAGTGATTATTATATAAAAATCAATCATTTGAAATGAAATAAAATACAATAAAGAGACCCAAATAAGAAGAGTACAGGGGGGATTTTTTCTCAAAATTTAATAAGAGTACCTGTATGTTTATTTGGATCCCCAGAGTAGGAGAGGTGAGAATTTCAAAAGAAACAAAATTCCATTACTTATAAAGGCCCTTAATGTGTTTGCAATCGTATTTATGTTTACGTATTTTCCAGGGAGCATCCATCCCACTATACTTCACGCGTGGAGGAGTGCTTATGAGGTTTGTTCCAGAGAAACAAGGGGTAAAGCTGAAGAATAGGGGACTTTTCATTTTATGTAAAAACAATGCATATTTCTCACCTTTTTTCTACATTGTCCTATTATTAGTCGTGTTTTCGATAAAATGACCGAAAGATATTCACTTATGACTAAGATTAGAGATAATTTAAACCCTTTTAATGTCACGGTGCCGGAGATTCTTCTGCATTCTCGCCATTTTGAGGTGCGCGTTTACATAACTTTCGCTTTCTCTTTGGCCGGCGATAGTAGGTCTAGGGGGGACACACTAAAAAGTGTAGTCCGTGTCGGAGAAAAAGTGTAGTCGGGAATTAAATTATCATTTTCTCCTTTATTTGTCGGTTGTTTTCTATGAAATTTGGAAAGTATACTCAGGGGACGATACGAAATATATATGCCAAAAGAGAAGTTTGTACGATGTTATTTTACGATGTTAGAAGACATTTTCTCTTTCAAACACACTAAAAAGTGTAGCTGACTCGGATCCGTGTTAGCTAATTAATTGGTTTACGCTGTGTTGGCTGTTGACACAGCAAGACGGACTGATTATCCTGGTTCTTTTTATGATTATGAGGAGATTAGTGGGGTGTGGATGAAAGAATCAACGAATAATTTAATTTTCAGTATTTTATTGGATAAATACAGGACATGAAGGATATAGCTTAGCACAAAGATATAGAGATACAGCTCAAAAATGAACAAATAACAAACATACCGGTATTTATAACAAGCAAAAGTAAATTTAGTTGGTATGTCGTTCCGAGTGTTTTGTGGTTGGATTCCCTGCGACAGTGGATAAAGGTGTCGATCGTGTTTTAAAACCAGACGAAATAAGAACAAGATTTTTTTTCACCCAATTATTTATAATTCCAAAATTTGACATCATTTCTTGGGAAGGTCTCAAGCACGGAGACCAACCTTACAAATCATGTCAAGTGTCGCGATTACCAACAAGCACGTGAAGTACGGTGGTAACGTTCGCTTGCATGGTTGCTGCTTAGTTTTGGCATCACCGTGCGGTCTCTCAAGATGAAGTGTTTCATTGCCTATATAGTGAACTAGGGCAAGTTCTGTTGATGTTGAATAATATACTATTCTTTGATGATTTTTGGGGTTATATGGGGGATATACTTCAGTGTAGGCATAGGCGTACGGGCCAAGGGGGGCTGGGCGGGCTGAACTCCCCTTGAGTCGGTCGAGGCATATATTTTGGGCATTCCATGAGAAAATGTTCCAGGGTCTCCACTACTCCACAATTTTACAAATTCCAACACCTGACATAATATCTTTGGAAACTTTCCACGAGAGCTTCCAAAGAAATAATGTCAAGTGTTGAAATTATCAACATTTGGAAAATATAAGAGAATTCAGTTTTTATGAATTCAGACTTTATTTCAATGTTTGTTTCTCCGCCGCCATTTTGGTGGAAAGTATTTTAATTATTGATTTAACAAAAAAACCCTTTAAGGGATAATTAATTTTTTTTTGCCGGAGGTGGGGGGGGGGGGGGGGTGTATTTGAAATTCCAGAAGGATAACCAGATATTACATATATCCCCCCTCACCCCCGCATCCTATCTCCCTGAAGGCTTGATGGATGACTCCCGGATATTCAAAACTATACTGGCGGAGCTTTCTCCACTCTTTTTTTGTAACCGCTATGGTCAATATACCGGGGCCGCTACCAAACCGGCGTTGCTGTTTGGTTTTCTTTTCTTCTCTGTCAGTCACAGTTTCATTCATTCATTCATCGCAACCGATTTGTGAAACAGAGTGAGACTGAGAGGGCGCATGAGAGAGAGAGAGAGAGAAGGAGGGAGAGAGAGAGAGAGAGAGCGTGAACGTGTAACGACCCACCACGGACATTTAACATAATCTTATGTAAATGGAAAAAAAAGTAGTGAAAGAAAATCTATCAATCCAATCAACACCCCACTAATCTCCTCATAATCATGTGTCAACACAGCGTAAGCCAATTAATTAGTTAACACGGCGCCGAGTCAGCTACACTTTTTAGTGTGTTTGAAAGAGAAAATGTCTTCTAACATCGTAAAATAACATCGTACAAGCTTCTCTTTTGGCATATATATTTGGTATCGTCCCCTGAGTATACTTTCCAAATTTCATAGAAAACAACCAACAAATACAGGAGAAAATGATAATTTAATTCCCAACTACACTTTTTCTCCGACACGGACACGGACTACACTTTTTAGTGTGTCCCAGTCTAGGGTCAGTGTAGTGAGGGTTAGGGTTAGCTGACGGGTAAGCTAACCCTAACCCTCACGACACTACTCTGACCCTAGACCATGTCGAGAACAGAACAAACAAGTGTACCAAAAACAACCAATACACAGAGCAGACGCCGAAAAACACAAAAACATGGAGGAAAGATAAACGCGAATGTCACAAATCGCACCGGTAAAAAACATGCGTTGGGCGGTTATAATTGCCAGTAAAAGTGAATATCTTTAGGTCATTTTATCGAAAACATGACTAGTAATAGGAAAATGCAGAAAAAAGGTGAGAAAAGTGCGTTGTTTTCACGTAAATGGAAAAGTCCCCTATTCTTCAGCTTTACCAAACAAGGACAGCTTTCGTTTTGGGGTTTTTTTTTTTTTGGTGTCTGCTTCGTCTTCAATTTCATGTAAATAATTGGACGAACTTTCTAAATGATGAGTATCTTCTGCGTCCATTTTGTCTCACATTCTTCCTTGCACAAAATAATAATACAACAATCAAAACAAATAGTGATAACACAGAAATTGACAGAATGCGTCGCAATTTTTAAAAAGTTGTAAAAATCATAAAAGGTTGTCGGATGTTCGTATTTCCCGGTAAAACGAAAACTATGCGCATGCGCCATAGGTTAAGAGTCCTTCGTTCTTGTAATCTGGAACAGAAGTGCACATGGAAACTATGGGAAAACATTTGCAACACGAAGAAATAGTCGAAACACCGAAACATTTCTATTTGAACAAAACACCACAGGCCCATCAAAGCTTTTTGTTCCACGCAGGGCTGGGGAGAGGGTGGGGGCCGGAATAGTAACCCAATGGCCAGGAAATTTTGGAGGGCCCGGGCTGGTGTCGGTTCGTTTCGCCCCAAATCCCGTTCGCCCCCTGGGTCGTTTCGCCCCATACCAGTTCGCCCCGGGTCGTTTCGCCCCGGATCGTTTCGCCTCAATTTCGAGAGTGGGTCGTTTATATAAAATTTTATATAACACATCCAGTTTACAGCTGACTGATAGAAAATGCATTTGGTGTAATACAATAATCTTAAAATATAACATAACATATACATAACATCGAAACAGTTTAAACAAGATGGGATGTCTGAACAGTGAAATGTTGGATAAACAGTTACAATGCAAAAACACACATCTACATTTGTTATTTCTCTACTATTCTTCGGGCTGGTATACTCTGCCACTTTGTTATTTCTCTGCTATTCTTCGGGCAAGTATAATCTGCCACTTAGTTATTTCTCTGCTATTCTTCGGGCAAGTATAATCTGCCACTTTGTTATTTCTCTGCTATTCTTCAGCCACTTTACTGTTAGATTAAACATATTTTTATTTGCCATTAATAAATGCAAATCAGGATTAGAGAACAAGTGCTAGTCACTTAGAAAACTCTCCGCTCCTGTACATAGAATAACAGAAATACAATGGCAGAACAAAATTATGAAAAACAAATTAGGATAGATAAAAAGAAAGACTTAATTAGATAGTGAAAAAGTTACCAATAAAAAGGAAAAACATAAGGAAAACAGAAAGAAAGAAAAAACCTGCTCCATACTACACTATATACATATAGTGATGATGCCCTCCCTTCACACACCCTGCTTCCGGTGTCTCTGGCTGATGCAGTGCCGCAAGAAACAGTATCAACTACATGTATAAAACCAGTCGGTACGTCATGTATGTTGTGCCACCTGACCCGTATTGAACGTTATTACTGTCATATCCTACATGGTTGCATCTATGCGCCGTGGTCTGGGTTAAACCGGAGTGAGTCCCGAGTAAATTTTTGAACAGACAGGAAAATACATGCATTACTGTTGAATGACAATGATGGGCTCCCATAAAGTAACAAATCTATTGTAGCCCTGTCACTTGTTACTCGTCTCAATTCGTCAAATAGGGTTTGACGAATGTCGTCATAGTTGGTGCAGTGCAGAAAGTAATGTTCTGCATCCTCAACGCCTCTGCCACAAGAACAGATTGGGGAAGTACCAATGTAATTATTATATTTATCACCATTAAGGTCACTACAACCAGTCCGTAGCCTCGCGTGGATGATGTTATATTTACGAGTTCCTGTCGCAAAATGAGAAGGTGGTTTGAAGTTGGCTGGTGAGATCAATCTTTTGAATTCGATTAGTGAAGTGCTATTGCGAATGGCATCGGGCAGATTATTCCAAATTTCAGTACAGGAAGGGAAAAAAGATCGCTTGAATAGTTCCGTTCGACAATGATAAGGTGCAAAATTTGATGCATCGCGTAGACTATAATGAGATCTGTCGGAGACACGTTGTGGTAGTAGGTGATGTAGAAAATTCGGGGCTGTTCGATTAACAATTTTATAAAAAGTACACATTTTCTGAACATGACGCCTACTTTCCAAACTGTTCCAACCTACTTCCAGCAGAAGTCGTTCTTTTGAAACAGACCTTGTAAGTCCTGTGATTATTCGGGCAGCGTCACAGTGAACATCGTCCACTCGTTTGAGTTGGTACTCGGGAGCGCAGCTCCATACTGAATTTCCATATTCTAAAATTGGTAAGATAAAAGCAAGATACAGTTTTTCAAGGATTTTCCTATTAAAAACATATTTCAATTTTCTTAACTGGGATAGCCTCGCGTAAGCTTTTTTACAAATACTGTCAATATGTTCTGACCACGACAGGTTTGCTTGCAATGTTAGGCCTAAATGGCTGTGGTGTTTACAGAATTCAATTTCTTCATTATTAAATGTAATTTCTAGTGACGAAATTGTCTTGCTTAGAGTGAACAGGACAGCTTTAGTCTTTTTCGCGTTGAATGAGACTAACCAAGTTTCGGCCCAATCATTTATCTTTTTTAACTCAGAGTTCATTTTCAACTCAATATTACTAGGATTACTGGATGATTCAGTCAAGCACGTGTCATCCGCAAAAAGGCGAGTGATTGAGTCTATTTCGTCAACAATGTCATTTATGTATACTAAGAAGAGGAAAGGCCCAAGAACTGATCCCTGTGGTACTCCTGCTGTGACTTCTTCATAATTGGAATAAGAGCTGTTAATTTTAACTCTTTGTTTTCTAGATGATATGTAGCTATGAAACCATTTAAGTAAACTTCCCGAAACTCCATATACCCTTAGTTTAAAAATAAGCCCTTGATGCCACACTCTGTCAAACGCCTTCGATATATCGCAGAAGACGCCGCACGTATGCATACTTCTGTCTACAGCTTCGCAAAGGCGGTGGTAGACTTCCAACAGCTGGAATACAGTACTGTTATTTGGAAGAAAGCCAGATTGTAAATGGTAAAATAGATTGTTCTCATTAAAATGATTGTAAACGTCTTTGAACACCACTCGCTCCATGATTTTTCCTATGCAACATAGTAAAGAGATAGGTCGATAATTATGAGGGTCTTGGCGGTCTCCCTTTTTATACAGTGGAATTACATCAGCGTGTTTCCACTCTGATGGAAAAACAGCCAAGTCCAATGATTTTCTAAATAACAGAAATAGGGGTCTGCTAACGCTAGATTTCGTTTCCTTCAGCATTCTATGTCCGATGCCGTCATGTCCACTACTTTTGCTGGTTTTGAGAGTTTTGATTATTTTGACAATGTCTTCCTGCGTAAAAGTGACGTCAGCTATTGATTTAATTGATCTGTGTTTGAAGGGTGGGAATTGTTTGCCCTTAGAGTCCAACAAGCTAGTCTTGATAAATGTTTCATTCAGGAGTTCAGCTTTCCCAATATCGGTTTCTAAGATATCAGAATAGGCACCCACGGTCTTTCTAAGGGCTGGTATACCTGGTTCAGACGCAAAATTGTTCTGAAACATTTTAATAACATGCCAGAATTGACGTTGATCATGATTTTCAGATATCAGATCATCAATTTTTTCGAAGTATTGTTCTTTAGCAAATTTCTTCATGTTATTAACTTTATTCCTAGCTACTTTATATTTTGCCCATGTGTTAGGATTGTTTGTTTTTAGAGCCGACTTACGTAATCGATCGCGTAGGCGGAGAGCACGTCTGATTGTGCTGTCAAACCATGGCTTGTCGGATTTTCTTATTGTAACTATATGGTGTGGAATGCATTTTTCCGCAATCTTCAAGAAAGAAGACATAAACGCTGAAACAGCAACATCCATGTCTTCTTCCTTGCAGATTAAGTTCTCCCAGTCGGTTTCATCAATTAGATTGTTCATTTGTTCAAAATCTGCTTTTTTGTAATTCCAGACTTCGCGACAGGTGAGGGGTTGAGTTGGGTGAGAACAAACTACATGCGCGAATACCGCAAGATGGTCGGAAAAACCCAATTCAAGTGTGCCAGACTGGGCAACCGTAACAACATCGCTAATAATGAATGGGTCTAGCAGTGTTCGAGACGTTCTACCAATTCGTGTAGGCTCAGATACGACATTTGTTAGGTTGAATTGGGTTAATAATTGATTCAATCTACTATGCTCATCAAAAAGGTTGGAATTTATGTCACCAGTTAATACCACTGCTGGATTTATTTCTAAAGCCTTTTCAATTCTATCTTCTAGTTCTGTCCAGTAGTTTACGCTCGATTCTCGTTCAGATCTGTATGTAACGCAGAGAATAAATTTTTCTTTGTTACCAATTTCGAACCAAAGAATATCGTCATCAAATGACAAGTGTGTTATTTGTTTAAAGATGATGTGATCCGCAAAATATACCGCTACACCACCACCAAACTGATTACGATTGTGTACAATAGGTACAGAATAGTTTGGAATTAATATATCATTTATATTCACACTGTCATCCAAATGTGTTTCCTTAAAACAGATAATATCAAAGTCGTCCACGTCTTCTGCTATTTTTGACAGTTTGTGGCGGATGCTACGGATATTGTAGTTTAAGATAGAGATTGTGTTTGAATTTTCACTGCCTGATGCTGGTCGAACTGGGCCGGGATTCAGGTGAATATCACCACAGAGTAAGAGTATTATCATAATAACAGTAGTAATTATAGAGGAGCAATGAGGTATTCTGAATGATAAACATCTGAGATGGACTGTACCTGTATACGGCCGAAAGCACACACCTGACTGACCTGAGTTTCTGTTAAGAATATTATAGAAAATTCCCACTGAGTGTCTGTGTTGCATTGCGTCAATCGCCATATTTAATTCTCACTTTAGTTTGTGAAGGATTTTTTGTATCAGTGGGAGTGGCAAACATTCGTTTTTCCACAGGTTTAGTGCATGGGGCACACGGGTTGGCATCATCACTGGAGCAGGAAAAGAAGATAAAATGAACAAAAAAATATAGTAAATGCAACATGTGTTTAAACATGGTAATGTTCACCTGAAAAAAGAAAGCTCGAAGTGAATGGTCGGGTTAAGCGAAGATCTTGCGCTAGTATTCAAGTCCAGTTTTCAATACTATACTACCAAGTCCTGTAACAAAAAAGACGGATACGGTCCTGGATTTCTCCCAACCAGCTCATCATGTGAGTGAAAAAACAAACACAGATAACCGTTTCACCGAGTGCAGAAGGCTTCCTATTTATAAATTACAAAGAAATATATATATATATATACACATATATATATATATATATATATATATATATATATATATATATATATATATATATATATATATATATATATATATATAAAGAAAAAGATATATTTTGTGGTGTTCCAAACGGCAACATGGTGCGATGCCAGCCGTCGAGTACATGTACGTTCAACCGAGCCGCTATCGCGGCTCGGTCGAACGTACAACCCGACAGCAGACACCACATCAGTCTGCCGTCGACATATCCCACCCACTTATAAAGTGATGAGTAAGCTTAAGTTGTGTGCGCCGTAACTGTCTTTCGTTGTCCACCCATATTAGGAAAAATTGAGGAGACTCAAGGTTTTTATGTTTGTCCATTGATGGATGTTTATTTTTTGTGTTTGCAATATATTTGACCTGTCACAATCTACGGGAGAGTGGAGGCACTCTCCCATAAGTTGTAACAAGCCAAATATTTTTGCAAACATCAATATTTTTTACTTTAAATACAATGAGAAAAGTATAAAAAGCATGTGAAGCCTATGAATTGGAGTACTGACATTTTGTTATTGGAGGAACATATATATATATACTTTCTAGATTTCTGTGTGTATAAAGACAGTAAAAAGCCTCTCAATGTATATATACACTTTCTAGATTTCTGTATGTACAAAGACAATAAAAAGCCTCTCAATATATGCTCACCTTTTCGCGGGAAAAAAATAAAAAATTAAAATAATATCCTCCCTCACTCAGTGATTAGAACAAAAATGGCCTGAGAACCAATTAATTTATTTTGTGTGCCCTAATCAGTTAATTGTAACAGACGATCGAGACAGGTCGTCCACAAACAGATGAAGTGAATTGTGTCAGTAGTCCCAGTTTAAAGCTTTATTACCTGGTGTTTTTCTACTAAAATCAACAGGTCATGAATTTTCTGTTGAATCTTGCAATTCTCGTGTGTTGACTAGACTACACAACATAATTATATCATGAGAGTTGGTGGCGTGTTTTCTAGTAAAATCAACGGACCATGGATTTTCTGCCGAATCTTGCAGTCCCCCATGTGTTTTAATGTACTACACAACATAATTATGTCATGGAAGTTGATGACATAGGAAGACTGGGCGACACTATGAGATATTGACATCTTCATTCACTCGGATAATCTTTCACTTAAGACAGTAATCAAAGAGAAAGGAAATTAAATCGCATGCTTTACCTATATTGAATTCAGGGAAGATATTGTGCATCAATGGATATTAGTTCAGTTCAGTGCCTGATAGGAGTGACTGTGTGATCCGTAGTCTTTTTACTTTACTGTTACTCTGCTAATCCCCGGGCAAGTATAACCTGTAAAGTTTATTAAAATAAAGGCAAAAAATGCCTTACCTTCACACCATAGGAGAAACCGTCACTGGATACTAGTAATCGGCCACCTCTCTTACTCCCCGTTTCATTTGTTTGTCATCAAGGTGGATTAACTGTTTTCGTCTGATGAGTGTTAAAGACAGTCATTTGATTAACATGGTAGACATTCAGTCACAATGAGAAAGGAACGTCTTTTATCAAGGTGGATTTACCATGTGGACTGAAAAATTACCATTGAAAATGAAAAAAAAAAATTTTTACCCCGGGTCGTTTCGCCCCAATACTGGGGGCGAAACGACTTGGGTCGAAACGACCCGGGCGAACGGGAAAGGGAGCGAAACGACCCGTGACCTCCGGGCTTGGCGCAGGAGTTCAGGATTCTTGGGTCGCCTAACCGACCCCAAAGTTCTGACGGGATGCACCCAAACCGTCCCCAAGCCGAACCGTCCCCACACTATTTTACCCAAACCGTCCCCAACTATTTTACCCAAACCGTCCCCTGGGTCAGTTACTCCAGTTGGCCGACGTAACCCGAACCGTCCCCACTATTTTATCCAAACCGCCCCCATTATGTTACCCAAACCGTCCCCACTATTTTACCCAAACCGTCCCCAGTTGATTAGGGAACGGGTCGAGTCGCCACCGGGCCAACTCGCCACCAAGCACCTGGGCCATGTCGCCACCGGGCCAACTCGCCACCGTGCCAAGTCGCCACCAGAAGTTAATAGTATGACTTGCAGTGATCAAGGTGATAATTGCTTCACTAATTCATTTAGCCGGGAGTAGGGACGGGATATATTATTGACAAAGAAAGCCGCATCAAAACGGAGAATATTTCTACTCTCTGATTTGGTGTGAGTTTCTTTGTTTTGTTTGACTGAATTGAAATGGAAAGGATATATTATTGACAAAGAAAGCCGCACCAAAACGGAGAATATTTCTACTCTCTGATTTGGTGTGAGTTTATTTGTTTCGTCTGAATTGAAATGTAAGCGTGTGGGCGAGATATAAGTTGGTGATGGGACGCGGTGCGATGGCAAATTGGGGTAAAAAGCGTGTGGGCGAGATATAACTCGGTGATGGGACACGCGGCGATGGCAGATTGGGGTAAAAAATAAAGAGAATACTGGTATAACAAAGAATGAAGCCAAGCAAAGTATAAAATTAAACATCCAACACGTTCTCATTGAAAAGACATCAGTCAGTAAAAGCACTGCCTTGTTTGATGTATTGTGCACAGTGTTACAAAAACAACGGAGTTGATTTGTGTTCTTATTGTTTATACAGGAGACAATATACAGTACAAACAACCAGTAAATACAAACACACTTCAAAGATTTGAAATACATTCACTCTAAAATTCTAGAAACAACAAATAGAATAATATAATTTTTGTCTGTGATCAGGTAGTGATAAGACGTATCTAGAGTTTTTGTGTAAAGCTATTCGAAATCGTATTTGAGGATTTTTAACGGATTCTTCATTCTTTAAATGTTTTTTCGGATTATTTATAAAAAAAACCGTGAGTACTAAACATATAATAGTGGTCGTCAAGGTGGGCCAATCCGCCACCAGATATCGGGTCAACTCGCCACTGGTGGCGAGTTGGCCCGGTGGCGACTGGACCCGTACCCGTTGAATACATGGCGAAGTTACTGTATTTAGTGTAATGTAATTCACAATCGGATATAATTTTATTCATTATTATAATTTGTTGGATTTGATAATTCTCTTTTGGGTAAGTGGTTTTGCATAAAATAAATCTGTATAATAATAATAATAACAATAATAATAATAACAATAATAAAAAAATGACGTGGGGACGTTTTGGGTTTCGGGGATTGAGGACGGTTTGGGTAAAATAGGTGGGGACGGTTTGGGTCGCTTAGGTGGGGATGGTTTGGGTGCTATTCGTTCTGACCCCTGTGACAGACCTGCCCCCTCCCCCGGCCCCGACCTTCCGAGCGAGAACCAGCGAGATAAGCTGCCCGTCGTATTGGTATTCTAGTTGCCACTTATTTAAAGAAAGAATGGGAGTGCCCCGCGGAGATGAGTCCGAGTCCTCAATTCGGTTAAATGAGTTTAAATACCTTTTATTACAACTAATAACAAAAAAAACTCAAGTTATAAAATATACACAATATAAAATACATTTACACTTTATATATACTGGCACACAACCTCAAAAATCTAGATGTAGTTATATCATTCTCTTTATATTTCTCCGATGCTTGTTTTTTTACCAGTGAGGGTTTTGAAAGAGTTCCAGAATTGTTAGGCGTCCCTAACCTCGCCCCTAACCTCGTTAAGGTTGGTTGCTGCCTTTTCCCAGTTGGCTCGTTTTTCACTTTGGATGGCTTTCTTGACCTCGCCATGAAGACGGTTATATGTTTTTTGAAGTCAGCTTTTATGGGTGCTGGACGTTCCGTACACGGGCGTTTCGTACACGGCCAATTTAGGACGTTTCGTACACAAAAAGCCTGGACGTTTCGTACACAGATTTCAATTTCGCATTTTCTCTTTATATCTCACTTTTTTCCTTCTAATTTCAGATTTTGGGTTTAAAAGAAAGAAAGAAGTCTATTTTCTTGCATGAAATAATTTTATTTTCCAATAACTACGTGGTGATTTTAGTTGAAATCTCATACATACTAAATTAAAATAAATTCATTAAACAAAAATAACATGTTTTGTTTTTATGTGTTTGTTGTATTCTGCGTGTGATTTTATTGTATTACATCACAGGTGATTCGCCGAAAATGTACAGTATCGCTGGAGATAAGTTGTCATAAAAACGCAATAAAAGTTTATCGATATTTGCCCTTCAAAGATAGTACTAGTCTCTGGTTCCATTTCACGGGAATCCCTTGGACATTCCATTAAATGACACCAAATACTGTTGCTATCAATAAAGGGCAAATATCGATAAAATAAAATCAGTTTAGCATAATGCAATGAGGTGATTCGCCGAAAATGTACAGTATCGCTTGGACTTTCCATTAAATGACACCAAGGATACTGTACAGTATATTCATAAATGTAAAAATATTAATTGAATCTAACAAAAATAATAAATATTTTTATAATACAAGGTCTAAAACAGATAATTAAACACGTGTACGAAACGTCCAATTTTTGTGTACGAAACGTCTTATTTGTGTACGAATAGTCGCGTGTACGAAACGTCTTGTGTACGAAACGTCAGTAACCCAGCTTTTATGAGGGGGTCATTTTCTGCCTTAAGGGCGCGAAGGGCTTTTCGTTTTGTTTCGATTAGTGATAGTGTGTCGCCCGAGATAGTACTTCTCCAAGGGCGCAATTCTTCTTTTGGGCATATTTCATTTAGAGTTGAGTTGATGTTTTTTCTATGCCCTCGCATTGGGCTTCGAGTTCAGTGGCATTTGATGGCGTGCTGTTGGAAAGTTCGACATCGATGATGTCACGGTAGAGGTTCCAGTTTATTTTTCTAAAACTCCTGCGTAGGGACGGGGGTTACCTTAGTGGGCCATTGCCTAATTGGATTGAGGCATGGACTGGTAGGTGATCGCTGCCTAGATCGTCTTCGCCGACCCAGTGGTCGTCGATGTGATTTATGAGAGGGTCGCTACTAATTATTAGATAAAGGATATCAGATGGCAGGGATCTCCGATCATGACATCCTCGTAACTGATACGGACATCAAACCCCATTATCAAAAAACCAGGCCAAGGAAAGTCTACATCTGGAGGAAAGCAAGGTGGGACGTGATTAAAGAAGATCTTATTACACTCCAAGGAAAAATATCAGAATTATATAAGACAAAACGAGACATAGATAGTATATGGAACCTGCTGAAAAACAACCTATTCACGAGTTTAGACAGGAACATCCCATCAAAGATAGTCAAATCAAGCAACAACCTGCCATGGTTCAATAATAAAATGAAGAAAATGCTGAGGAAAAAACAACGGTTGTACAGTCAAGCCAAAAGGACAAAAAACTGGACCAACTTCAAACACCACCAGAAAGAATGCAAAAGACAATTAAGGAAGGCAGAACAACACTAAACCATTCTGGAAATATGTGAAGTCCCGCAAACAGGACAATATTGGGATAGCACCGCTAAAAACAACGGTCAACTAGTAAATAACAGCAAAGAGAAAGCCAAAATTTTGATAAAACAATTCTCCTCAGTCTTCACCAGGGAAACAACAAACAAAATGCCAGAAACAACGGTCAATCTAAAAAATACAATACCAAAATTATCCATACATGAAGCCGGTATAGAAAAATTACTGAAAGATATCAATCCCTCTAAAGCAACAGGTCCAGACAACATCCCAAATAGAGTACTCAAGGAATGCGCACACCAACTAGCACCAATCCTAACAATTATCTTTCAACACTCAGTAGATAATGAAGCACTACCAAAGGACTGGTTAAATGCCAATATATCAAGTATATTTAAGAAAGGCGATAGACACCTAGCAGAAAATTACAGACCAGTCTCACTGACATCTGTCTCCTGTAAACTACTAGAGCATATAATATGTAAACACCTACTTAAACACCTTGAATCAAATAACATCCTTACATCATTAAACCATGGCTTCAGATCGGGATACTCCTGCGAAACGTAGCTCGTAGTGACGGTTCAAGATCTACTCAAGTCTTTTGAAAAAGGGAAACAAGTCGACATCGCCATACTTGACTTTTCAAAAGCCTTTGATACAGTTCCGCATGACAGACTATTACACAAGTTGGATAGGTATGGCATTAGAGGGAGCATACACTCATGGTTGACGACGTTCCTCACAAACCGGAACATGAGAGTCGCACTAGAAGGGGAGCTCTCCGAAGATGCAAAGGTGGAATCTGGTGTCCCTCAAGGCACAGTACTAGGACCCTTGCTCTTCCTATGTCATATAAATGACCTACCAAACTCTGTCAAATCAAAAGTCAGATTATTTGCCGACGACTGTCTACTGTACCGAGAAATCAATAATCCTAAAGACCAAAATATGTTACAACAGGATCTACATGGTCTTGAAAAATGGGCAGATGACTGGGGAATGAGGTTCAACGCCAAAAATGTTATATCCTCAGCACAAAGAAGACCAAAAGCAAATTTTACAGCCTGAACAACCACATCCTGGGGAAGTAACTTCAAACCCATACCTAGGCTTACAAATCCAAAACGATCTGAAGTGGAAAGAACAAGTAAACAGCACAAGTAAAAAAGCCAGTTCCACACTTGGCTTCCTAAGAAGAAATGTACAACACTGCCCAATTGAGTGCAGAAAAATGGCCTATATTGCACTGGTAAGGTCAGTATTGGAATACGGTGCCATCATCTGGGACCCCTATAGCAAATTAGATATCAACAAGCTCGAGAACATCCAACGAAGGGGAGCCCGATTCATCACGAAAGACTACAAGTCCAGAACACCAGGATGCATGACGGAAATGTTGCAGAAGCTGGAACTCCCTGAATTAGAACAACGGAGGAAAGAACTCAGACTTAGCTTTTTTTATAAAGTGGTTGAGGGGTAGATACCAGCAATACCCCCTGAAGAATACCTACACTTCACAAAAAACCAAAGACAAATAAAAGTTAAACACTACACAGACTGAAAATTCCAACATTCTAAATAAATTTGTTAAAAACAATTCAAAATCAGTGACTGTAATAACACCAAAAACAGATCAGTACAAGTATTCCTTCTTTCCAAGAACCTCGATTGAGTGGAACCACTTACACGAAGAGGTAGTCCAAGCCAACACCATAGAGGCTTTTAAGAAGGCAATTATCACCAGCCGGGACTAAAAGCGCCCTCCTCCCGTCGTATTAAAGCCTAACAAAGATTCTACGACTATTCTTACAGATACAGATACAGATGGGTTGCTGGTGATGTAGGTCGCGGAGTTATCGTTCATAACCACGTGTAAGTTATGTTTTTTGGTGATTTCATGTACAGCTTCTCCGTTAGGGCTACTTTTTAGACAGCCAAAGTGAAGATACAGTGTTTGTATTTCTTCGTGAAAAATTCGTGAAAAATTCGAAGACTGTATCAGAGAGGATTTTGTTTGGGTCGTTGTAATAGCAGACAATCGCGATGTTTTTATTATCGGCTGTGATTTGGGTTGCAATCACCTCGGCATCCAGATGGTTAGTTTTTATGGTTTTACTTTTGATGTTCTGCTTTATCAGTAGAGCAACGCCGCCGCCTTTTGTCAGCTGTCGGTCTCTTCTGATAACGCTGAATCCATTGAGTGAGAAGTTTTCATCTGAGTTTAGCCAGCTTTCGCAAATACAGATTATGTCTGTGTTTTCGAAATATCGACTCATTTGGAGTTTTTTATTTTTAACGCTTCTAGCGTTCCATACGGCTATTTTTATATTTTATCCATAGTGGGGGGCTGAAACTTAATCGCGGTGTTTGTTTGGTGATTAACAATGGATTTTAGTTGTTGTTAAGGGCCTATATAAGTAATGAAATTTTGTTTATTTTAAAAATTCGCACCTCTGATATTCCTTCAATTCAAATAAAGTATACACAAAATGTACATCAAAATGAAGGTTGGGGTGTATAGAACACGAAACACAGGTGTAATCAGCTCCTGGAGTCGACTGTAGGCACCACCGGTTCCTGGAAGTCTGCTGCCGTATTCGCGCCAGAACTGATAATTGAATAATATTTCACGAAAACAACTTGTGGCCAAATGTGCTTTATATATCCAAGAACAAAGCTAGGGGATGAAAATTCCTCAAAACACGGCGACAGAGCTGCATTGGGGGAAATTCCAAAGCCTTTCCTTTTGTTTACATATGAGTATACTTTCGATTTCCGACCGACGTCATCGGACAGAAAAAGCATGTAAAAACAACGCCGTCTAAAATCAAATAATGAAAAAGATCGCCTTCATACAGTATACTGTTATTAGATAGAGACTGCACAGTTGCCATATTCAAGGCAAGGTATCACGATACCTGTTGAAATTTCTTAGAATGACGATTTTGTTTTTCGATGGAAATTCGTGGTAACGAGTGATTTGCGCATGTCTGTCGAGCATGGAAACCATCTTCAATAAAAAATGCAGACAGTTTTGTCCTTTTCCCAAATGCAGTCCTATCGCTGTATTCGAAAGTGTTTTGAATGCCTAGCTTTGTTCTTGGATATATGAAGCACATTTGGCCATAAGTTGTTCTGATGAAATATTCTTTTATTATCAGTTCTGGTGCGAATACGGTAGCAGACTTTCAGGAACCAGTGGTGCCTACAGTCGACTATATGAGTTGATTACATATGTGTTTCGTGTTCTATACATCCCAACCTTCATTTTGATGTATAATTTGTGTATATTTAATCTGAATTTAAGGAATATGAGAGGTAATAATAACTAATAATAATTCTTTGGCCAGCCGCTGATTTGTCGCGGTCCTCATAAGAGAAGGCCATCATTCCCCCTGCACCCCACCCCCTCTTCCCCTCCTCTCCTCCCAGCATTCAGATATAAACTGCTTAATAGTGTCCCTAACTTCCTCTTTTTCAATTTCTTCAATAAGCATTCCTACCCTCTCCCTCGTGTCCCCCTTCAGCCATCTATCCTTTGTTTCTTTACCCCACTTCTGCATTATTCTTCCAGTAAAGTTTATTCTATGAGGTATATACTGTGGGCATTCCAAGAGAAAATGTTCCAGGGTCTCCACTACTCCAGAGTGGCACATTTGGCATTCCTTTTCCCCATCTCTCCCAATTTTTCCCCGAAGCTCCAGTGATCTTGATCTCAGTTTGAACAGCAGTGACCCTCCAAAGGTGCCATCTAGGTACTTCTCAAAAGCTGGCTTTTCTTTATATTGTAACCCCTGCAGTGATCTTTTCACGCTAACCCCTGCTCGCCAGTTTCCCTTGCAATCTTCCATGACTCTCTCTTTGACAAACCTTTTGCCTTCTTTCATTCCTACTTCTATGTTTGTGACCTCTATAGAGTAATTGTCCATTAGTTCCCTCACATGTTTTGACCACCCCGTTTCTATATTAGACTTCCAAATGGTATCGAGCATCAATTTGCACCACCGGTTGTCAGGCAGGTTTCTCAAGTAGTTAAAGTAACACAGTTTTCCCAAATCTACCCTGTCCTTGATTTTCATCCACCCAAGCTCCCCCCTTACTGCTTCCAAAGCTGCAGCATTACTCGACACTGTTATCCATCTGCCGGCATCATTCTGAGTACTTTCCAACTTCTTAATAACGGTTTGGTTTAATGGAATCACGTCCGTGCCATACGTTACACTTGGTAAACCCACCCTCTCCCACAGTGTTTTCCCCACAAAGACCTTATTGAAACTATTTTTCCCTAAAAGTTTTAGTTGGTTCAGAATTCTTTTCCCCTTCAGAATCAGTTTGGCTGAGTAATTTCTGTACATCCCTCTTCCCGTTATATTTATGCTTACCCCTAGATACTCATACTCTCCCGTTTCTCCTACAGTGATTTGTTTGCTTTCCCCTTCGGGGATTGAGAACTCCCCCACTCTCCATCTCTTCGTCATATCTACCTTGCGTCCAACGGGTATTACCTTGCTTTTATTTTCATTTAGTTCGAGCCGCCAAGTGTTCCCATACCTACCAACAATTTCCAGCAGTTTCTCTAGCCCCTGTTCAGTTCTAGACATTAACACCATGTCGTCCGCAAAGAATAAGCCTGGTATCTTTATGTCTCCAACATTTACCCCCTCCGCACTCTGAATGAGTTCGTCCCCTAAATCTTTAACATACAATGCAAACAAAATCGGTGAAAATACACCCCTGCTTGAGGCCTATATCCATAGGGACTCGTTTTGTAGTGATACTCCCTAGACTGAGTTGGCTTTGCACATCTGTATACAGTGCTTTCATGATTCCCACAAAGTCACCCCCCCCCCAGTCCGATGCCCTCGAGCTTTCGCCACATACCTTCCCTCCACACTCGGTCGTACGCTTTTTTCACATCTAGAAATGCCAGAAACACCTTTTTCTTTTCAGCCTTTGTTGATTCTATCAGTTGGGTGAGTGTAAATAGGTGATCAGTGACTCTTCGTCCTTTCCTGAAACCATTTTGAATTTCTCCTAAAAAACCTTTCTCTTCAATAACTTCCTCTAGTCTACCGTATATGACCTTACAGAATACTTTTCCGATGTTACTACTAACTGATATCCCCCAATAGTTATCTAGAACTTCCTTATCCCCCTTTTTGTGTATGAACGACACCTTACTTTCCCTCCACTCTCTGGGGACCTCTTGCTTTCGCAGAGCCAGGTTGAAAAGGTTTGTCAGGACTTCAATAAGTGCCTCCCCTCCATTTTTGAGGAATTCGTTCGGAATTTCATCAGTCCCTCCCGCTTTACCATTTTTTAATTTCGAGACCACGTTCCGCACTTCTTCTGCCGTTATTTCGCTACATACACGATTGGATAGGTTCTCCTCCACCAGTGTATTTCTTTTTGGTGGGGACCCACTGCCCCATCGCCTATCGTTTATCTTTTCCCAGTGCTTGACTAACTCTGAAGCGATACGGCCTTTATCTTCTGTACTTTCCCCATCCACTTTGATGCTCTGCACACTACTTTTCCCCCGTTTATTTATCCAGTTCCAAAATACGTTTGAGCTCGAACCCCTCGTTTTCTTTATTGTTCTGGCAAGACTGCAAGGTGAGAATTTAAAAATAAACAAAATTTCATTACTTATATAGGCCCTTAATAGCGGCTTTCAATTGAGATTCCGAAATTTGCGTTTTGAAGAGCCGGGACGCCGATCGGCTAACATCTTGACAGATGTCATACATATTGGTTTTGATATGTTTATTTAGTACATTGTAGAGAGATCCTGCAATTAGGGAGCAAAGAGTGTGTGTGTGTGTGTGTGTGTGTGGGGGGGGGGGGGGGGGGGGCGTTCTCAAGCTTAATTAGGTTTATATTTTTCAGTTCGATATTCATCTTGACCTTTTTGTAGTGGGGGCATCCGCGATAGTTGCTTCGATGTTCCCCTTTACAATTGGTGCAAGAGAGGAATTCAATCCGCAAAACCTGGTTAGGTGGTTACCTCCGCAGTCCATGCAGGTTTGATTGTCTCTGCATTTGCTCGTGTTATGCCCTAATTTTTGGCATTTGTGGCACTATATTGGAGGCGGAGAAGTTCTGTATTCCTCCGCTGCGTACAACCTGCCATTTATATTGACCCCATCAGCTATCAATTCTAATTTTGTCTCCCGATCGGGGCAAGTGACTTCAAGTTTCCAAGTCACTTTACCAGTGGCCTTGGAGTGAAATCTTTCCCATGTACTATTGTTTAGGCTTTGGTTTATAAGACCTTTGGGTGTGTCGGGGGTGTACTCGGATTAAGACGGCAATAAATTTGGGTGGGTTGTTATTGCGTTCATTGGTTGTAGGTCTGTTGAAGGGGAGGCTTCTCCTTTTCCTCCTTTAACACGATCAGACATGCTGCAGGACAAAAAGAAAGAGGATTAATATTATACTGCTAACGAGGGTCGAAAGGGGCCGTCCCAGCGCGCCTTTGCGCGCTAAAACCATTAGATTAGATTAGATTAGGGTAGGGAGGCGCAGATGTCCAGTAAATATACACGAGATCAGATGTATGTAGACGGTGATCGCGATATAAAGAAGAGCAAACTTGATGTATATACCTTTTTAAACTTGCTTCTGCGTTAGATTGATCATCGTTGAAAGCACAAGCCTTACAGAAAAAAATCACTGCGCTTTCGGTAAACCACTCTTCCAGTATATCGGCATCTACTGTTGGGATGCATTGGCGATGGATCCACTTTTCGCAGCCTAAAATTCTATTGAATTTGTGCCACAGCCGCGACTATAAACACCACATGGTTATCTGACGGGCTTGGGTTTTGGTATCACATATACCTTCGAATACGTTTCGGTTAGCAAAATAGTTATCAAGTCAATAATAAGTCAATCAAGTCAATAATAACAAAATACGAATGTTGTATCTTTTTATAAAAAAAACTAATGTCTATTTATTTGATTGTTTCCAAAAAATTACCTGCACGAATACCATATGGATGAACTATCACTGGGGTAATAGTTCACGGCAGGAGTTAATGGTTTTCTTTTATCTTGCAGTACTGACCAACTTGGCATCATTGTCTCGTCACACGCATTTTTTATTGACATGTTTACACTAAACTCATACATTCAATGTATAGCATTTTTATTTTTATGACGGAGCGGGAATCACATGGATAATCCGCTGCTTCTTCAAGAATTTCTTTTTTAATTAATATTACTCAAAAATATAAGCAGTCGCCAATTCTGTAGACCATGAAGAAAGGCAGTACTCTGATATAAATTCGAGCCAACATTGGGTGGTAAAAACGTCCAATCATTCACTGCTCAGCAAGTAGAGAAAAGTGCAAATTTTTCCACCTTCACCTAAAGAATAGCTCATCAGTATCTAAATTTATCTGATCAAACCGCACCACCTGCATTATATCCTCGGGCCAAATACTTAATCCCGTTGGCAATATTTGCTAAAGCGTATAATTTGCACGTCGATGTTTTCAAACACTGCTTACTGGTCGTTTCAAATTAGTAAGCTTGAAAGAAGGCAGTTGCTCGCCGCTGTGCGATGGTTCTCTCCTGGTATTTCGGCTTGCCCCTATCCGTGAAACTGTCTCTCACGATACGACCTTGACAATAGAAAGTTTTATTAAACTCCAACAAACAAATAAACAAAATCCGACCAAACAAAGATCTGGTATGTTCGTCCACGTGTAAAGTGTAAACTATTCCAGGACATTCAAGCTCAACGTTTTGTAGACGATGGGGTACTAGGCGGCTTCAACGATGTTGTTACCGCGCACTGCGTGTGTATACAAAGGTGTGTGCAGAATGGTATGAGACTTTTCGTTGGGCACCAACGTTTCGTCAGAGAGGCTTGCGTAGTAATAATATGCCTAATACTTTGGTCAGCCGCCGATTTATGCCTCGGTCCTCTGGCGAGGAGGCCTACATCATTCACGTCCCCCACCAGGCATCCCACCCCCCTCATTGTGCTCCTAACCTCTCAGCATTCAGACACATACTGTTTTATCATATCCCTCATTCTGGGTTTCTGCATCTCCCAAACTAAAATGTCGACTCTTTCTCTCATGTCCTCCCTCGTCCATCTATCTATCGTGTTTTCATCCCATTCTTCCAATAGTTTCTCAAGGCAACCCCGCCTCTGCTCCATTGGCTTTGATCTCAGTTTAAACAACAAAGATCCCCAAAATGATCCATTGAATTAAGATTGAAAATGATGTTTGGAACACAGGACACAAATAGGTTACATTAAAACAAAGGGCGACGCGTTTATGTTGATTTTTTCAAAGCTATAATACCGGCAACTCACAACTTTCCCACGAGAACCCTGGAAGTGAACTAGCACTTGTTTACTGAAATAAACCATGTTCTGTTTTACTGGTAAAATAAGACCCTGTTGCCAATGCCTGGAGTGGAAGTCCTCTAAAATGGCCGGCATAGGCGTAAAAGATTAGCTGAACTTGACTTCACACCTTGGTTGCGTTCACAGTGAGCCAGTGCGGCACAAAAGCGACCTTAAACATTTATAAACAATAAATAACATACAACCAGGGACAGGTCCAGAGCCGATTAGATACCTGTCACGGGTGCACAAATTCTGGAGCCTGGATGTCCCCAAATTACTGAGGGAAAATATCATTAAACTCTGATTATCTTGAGTATTCAACAACTGTTTCTGAAATTCGGTGTAATTCAATACATATGCCAGCGACAGAAAGCTGTTCAAATGCATTTAATGTCAATTATGATCTAATTATTTTATCGTCCAACGTCGATTGAAAAAAGTGTCCCCAAAGTATATCTGGATCTTTCCATGCATACAGCTGTATTTAATAAACTTCCATACAGTGTACAAAGACATTTTCTAACAAATGATCAATTGCATTTTCTGAGAGGAAACATCGACCGCGTATTCAGGCCTGCAACCAGAATCGGCCTTCCGGAGGAGGGGGGGGGGGGGCATGTACAGGTGGCCAGCAATCCAACTCAGATATAATCCCCTCCTTTTAATTTTTGAGGCGGACATAACTCCCCCACCACCCACCCCCATCTATTTACCAATTACAATACACACGAAACTAATATATCAGTGGCAATTGAATATCATTTACTTATTTGTATAGCACAGGCGGGATTTGACTGCTCTGAGTTAATGCATTTGTTAGTAAAAATGGATCAAAGGGATGCAAATTGATAAATATTGGCAAATTTTTTTCGGGGGTGGGGCGTTCTGAGGAGGGGGTGGGCCCCCCCCCCCCCCCCCCCCGTGGTTGCAGACCTGCAACTCTCTTGTTTTTACAGCAATCTAGAATAAAAATGTAAAGAAAATTAACAACGAAGTTGTTACAACTGTCAAATAAACAAACATTGAACAGAAGACAATGAGCCGACTGGGTGACGCGTATGGTTGGTTAATGCAAAGAGGCAACGATAGTGTTGCACGAACAAATTTTGATATAACAAATCTGTTCGCAGTTCTGTGGATGATATGAGAAATTGAGAATGGCGACCGGGTACATCACTTGGCACGTTTTGAGGTTCGATTTAAACAGTTCCACATATAAATATCTTAGTGAAAGCAAGTTTGTAACAAAAAAAAAATCATACTGCACAGGTATTTAGGAGGTCATTCCAGGTAATTCTGGGTAATTCCGATGTTTATGAGGACCGGTGGTGACCAATGAAGCGTTTCAACAAAAACGCGATAGAGCTACATTGCTACAAACTACACGACAAAATGTCGTGTCCTGGCTTTGTCGCGTTTTTCTCAGTGCATTCTCATTGAAATACTTGCCCAAAACCCGACAACACGAGAGAGTGACAGACTGTCGCTCTGTCGCGTTGTTAGGAAGTATTTAAATGAGAATGCACTGAGAAAGACGCGACAAAGCTATAACACGATAGTACTGTCGTGTGGTTTGTCGTATTATAGCGTTTTCCTCAAATTGCTTCCAAAACACGACAACTCTAAATTACGACAAACTACGCGACAGTATTGTCGTATTATAGCCCTGTCGCGTTTACGCCTAAAGTTCTTCCAAAAGGCTTGCCGACAACGCTATATTACGATATCTCTCACGACACTGCACACGACAGAAGCGTCGTGTTGTTTTGCATTTTGTCGCACTTTTCTTTGGTAACATTCTTAGGCGTAAACGCGACAGAGCTACAATACGACAAACTACATGACGGTACTGTCGCAATCCGCGTTTACTTGTTTTGTCAGTGCATTCGTATTTAAAATAGTCCCTAAAACTGCCTAAAACGCGACAACACGACAAAGCGACAGTACTGTCGCACTGTAGCTTTGTCGCGTTTTCGCCAATAATATGAGAGAAACGCGACGCTCGAAACTTGGCCCTAACAGGACACCATACTCTGCCGTTACGTCAATATTAATTTATTTGTGATACTACCAACGGCCTTCTTCGTTCCATCTATTTAAATATTTATTTATTGGAGTTTAAGGACACTTTCGAAACTGGGGGTCACCCCGTGTCGGAGTCTTCGGTCCATCAATGGATGAAAAGGTAGGCATTATGATTTAAAAAGGGGAAAGAAAAGAAAACTCGTAAGCTTTAATGCATGTTACCATAGTATCAGGGACCGACCTGGGCATGCGCCAGTGCGTATTTGGTTCTGAAACATCAGGACCTGACTCTTAAATCTCAGAAATGGGCTTCTCAGTTGGCGCGTAACTTCTCAGATCATATTTTGATATTCTTTCGATGGATAATCGAGAGAGACACTCTTACATGTATTATATATATGATTATCATTTATCATTGTTGTAGAGTGCTTAAGTTAATACTTCAAGTCTTAATTACCAAGCATTATTCTTCACTGTGGTTTCTGATCAAGTCTTGGCTGCCTAAATAGGCAGCCAAGACTTTATCAGAAACCACAGTGAAGATTAATGTTTGCTATAGTGTACTAAATGAAAATGATGAGAGCTATTACATACTTGCAGTGTGTGTTACAAACAGCAGTGTGACTCCGTAAATTGAAATCTGGCGCCTGAATTGAAAAAATAGGCTCCGAGGCTAGAGCGTATTTTAAATAGTCCTGATCGGATATTAGTCTTCTTATTTTATTTTATCGAGAATATGTAAATTTTGCCAATCAACATATATAGCTGGTTTTTAACTCCGATCACAATGTGCCGAAGCAAAGGCAAGCGTATAAGAGACATGGTATGAAAAAAATGAATGCCTTTGAAAGTCAAATTTTTTTTTATTAAAAGTCAAAATTTTGACTTTTAAAGTAAAAATTTTGGCTTTTTATCTAAAATTTTTTTTTTGACTTTTAATCTAAAAAAATTTACGATTATTCTCAACATTTTGACTTTTAAACTCAAACGTTTGACCTTTAAAGTGAAAATTGATACTTATGATCTCAGAATTTTGACTTTTTTTTATCTTAGTCTATTTTTGGTGTTGGTGCTCTGATATTTGAAATAAAGAAACCCTGGGTGGGGTGAAAGTTGTATAAGGGATGGAATGACATCATTTCAATGAGTGTGTAGTTTCTACTGTAATTTTTGGGCAGTGCAGGTAATTGTCACATCTCTTCAGGTAAAGATATTGATAGTGATATTTACTGGGAAGAACTTTCAGGATGCACCCTCCGTGGAGGATGGAAGAAGCAGGTGTGCACTAAGAGCATTTTGGGAGTACCGCACTTCTTGTGGGATATTAAGGTGGTATAGGGAAAACATGTCCAATAGCTCGGAGAAGTCTTCAGTGAGCCTAAAGTATTATAAAAACGCTTTTTGGATTTTATTACAATGTGGGTTAACGGTACATGTCAACGAGCGTGACCAGCTATTTTAATAGTTAGTTTCTTAGGCATAATTCTGTGGGGGACGATTGCTAAAAATTCAATTGGTACAAAATTCATCAGGTGGTATCGTTTGTAAACGCGGGTTGAAATACAGCGCCAGTTTCTTTGACCATTAACTTCAGGGTAGTGGGGCTTGCTAAATTCTCATTTGCAGTCATGTAACGGATGAATATGTCGGTGAGTAAAATTATATGGGTGAGGTCTGTTGTACTCAAGCTAGGAAGCAGTTTATTTGGCGCGTGTGTGTTTTGGAAGGGGAATTTGTGTCCGTTTAGTAGGGTGGGAATTGGCTAGAAATCAGAGACCGGTGGGTCGTTATTTACATTATAATGCATGGAGGAATAAATTTACTCCTCTTATTGATAACAATGCATTGTGGTGGTTCTGGAAGGAAAAGGACATCATTCGTTACCGGAAAAGACAGAAGTAGTGTTCTTGGAGCTATAAAAGACAATGGGTGGAATAGAAGTCTTTAGTGAAACAGGTGCTAGGAGCTATAACTATCTAATAGATATCACCAGATAAGTATCCTCTAACATATATGATCCGCCAAAAAGTATCCCCGAAAGGTATCCCCAAAAGTAAATCATGTCGTTGGTATCCTCTGATAGCCAGATGAGTCGAAGAATCGTTAGAGAAGTCACGGTTTCGAGTAATTATTCGATAGCTCATTTAAGTTAAATCGGAATAGGTGTGAAAAGAGTCATTAGGGCACTACCTGTTTCCGTTACTGCTCTATTGATGCCTGGATTTATTCTAAGGACCCATTGTATCAGATAACGTGTAGTAATCGGGGCGTAAGTAAATCGCAATTTGATTTGTTAATCGTGGTAAATAATATATTTATTATGGAGTACGGATCAGCAACAGAAGTACTTGAAATAGGTGGAACAGGATGAATATGGTAAACGGATTAGTTAGAAGAAGAGAAATCCGAAGGAATCTGATCCAGCAAAGATACTCCCATCGAATCGAACGCATCCTCCAGTACACCTTCACAATATTAGAAGCATTTCAGGATCACAGTAACCACGTGCCATCAAAGATGATGGTCTTGGAACACAATCCCGTCCTATTAGAAACCTTCCGGACTTATATCATTCACCCGCAACCATAGAAACCAAGATGTCAGCCTCCAGTATACAAAATGGACGACGGAAGCACGTGTCACCCTAACACTGACATCGCATATCACAATGGGTGATATTTGTCTTCAAATATCGTAATCGCCGATCGGGCGCCAAAACCTGTCAGCGCGAAGTGTTTGTTGTTCAGAAATATTTCCATGGATCTGATTAGCTACATTTGATCACGTGGTTCTCATTTATCCAATGTTCAGATTCTTTCTCCCTTTTGACAAATCTTTTAATCAGTTTGGTTGTCAAGGACCACGCGACTATGACGCCACGTCCGGCAAAGTAAAGGTGAAGGGAGACATGACGTACGTGTGCTAATTACAATTTCCCCCGGTGCATATTGGTGTATACTAAATCTCTTCTTCGCCGACATTCTCCACACCTTCCAAACAGTAAAAAATTTACCCGTATTGTACCTGTCATATTCCCAGACGCTTACCCACGGGGTGCAGGGTGTGTAAATTTCCTATTGACACATACTCGTCAGGATTAAAATCTAAGACATCAACCCTCTCTTGCTAGTAATCATGTATTTTATTAAAGACTAGATTTGATACTTGAATTGGTGTTACACACACAGTCGTTCATGCAGTTGGAGGTCTATAGTACCCGATTCGGTCAGTTGGGGGCCCGGCATGACCAACTTGGAGTACCAGTACAGTACGTGTTCACTGAATAAGATGCTACATCACGACTACAACATGTATATTTTATTTATTCACTAAAACATTTCCAGGAATTCTTGAGTATTTTAACTATAATCCTGACTGGCGGGGGCGCGGTGGCTCAATGGTTACGGCATTGAACTTCAAACCGACAGGTTTGCTGTTCGATCCATACGAGGGGTAACTACGTTGTGTCCTTGGGCTTGGCACATAATCCCGATTGCCCACATGGAGAGGAGGGGGCCCAGTGTACCAACGCGTACTGCACGTCGATGGTGCAGTTGTCATCAACCAATGCTGACACTGCTTGTGCGAAGTTGGATAGTCTGACAGTTGCTCCCCGCTGCTCGGTAGTTCCCTCTATGTACTCCGACGTCCTCCACTTGTAAAACTCTCCGACACGAGGTGAACCTGGATAATGAAAATGTCTTTAAACCCCCAATAAGAAAATAAATATCCCGACTGACCAATAATCCAACTGCATTATCAAGGCATGCCTTGATGAGGTAGCTGGAATATTAGTCAGTCGCGCGACCTGAACCAACCTAGTCGGGACAATCAGGTTCATCGCCGTCCCCCTCCAATCGGCCAACTTCACGAATCTCCCACATAATCCCTTACCACGGGTAATATAACAGCTTGTTCCGATAACACTGCCCCCTCCAAAAAATCAGTACAAGAAAACAGCGGGAAAAGCCTGAAGTCTTGTGGCCAGAGGAAAAGATTCACCCTTAATTTTCATAATCCCTGCCACGCAATATTTAATTGTTTGGCAAGACATATTCTGTAATTCTCTTACATAGAAATTAATTCTCAGCCACCACAATGCGTTGTTAACCCTAAGACGCGGAAAAAAGCTCCCGTGTGCATTATAATGTAAATGACGATACACCGGCTTCTCATTTCTAACAAATTCTCACCCTACCAAACCGACACGACCCCCCCCCCCCCCCCGCCCCATACGAAGCACATACACGCCCTAGATAGTACTTCTTCCTAGCTTGAGTACAACATACCTCGCCAATACAAATGAAAAATTTCACCTGTCCAAATAGCCATTCCTTTAATAACAGCAAATGGAAATTTAGCAACGCCCACTAGCCAGCATTCTATAATTAATGGTCAAATAAACTCGGGCTATATTCCAATAGGCATTTACAATCGATGCAACCTGATAAACGTTGTACCAAATGAATTTTTAGCAATCGTCCCCCACTGAATTACGTCCAATAAACTATCTATTAAAATACCTAGCCAGACCCTTTTGGCAAGCACCGTTAACCCACACTGCATTAAAATCCAAGGAATGATTGTAAAATACTTGAGGCTCACTGAAAACTGCTCCGAGCTGTTGGACATGTTTTCCTGATACCGTTTTAATAGCCCATAAAAGTGCGATATACGCAAATGTTCTTTGTGCACACCTGCTTCTTCCAACATCCGATGAGGAATGTTGCACGAGTTGCCACCTCTCCACGCATATCCCACTCCCACCCTCCCAGAAAGTACCTCCCAGTAAATATCACTGGAGTGGCTTTATGAATGAGCTTACCCTTACATGAAGTGATGTGACTTTTACCCTGTGCACTGCCCAAACATTACAGTAAAAACTACACTCTGGCCTACAATCCCTAATTCAACTTCCACCCCACACAGGGTTTCTCTATTTCAAATATCCGTTCACCAACGCCAATAATAGACGAAAATAATAATAAAAACAACTGAGTTTAAAAGTCAAAATTTTGACTTTTAAACTCAAACTTTTGAGATTAAAAGTCTAAATCTTCAGTTTAAAAGTCAAGAATTTGGATTGAAAGTCAAAATTTTGACCTTTTTTATACGATGTCCCTAATACGCTTCCGTAGTACGGTACGCGTACTGACGTCGTGTCGTGAGTTTTAAAATATTTTCTCGCTCCACCAAGAAGTTCCATTTACTTTTTCCCACCCGATACAATTCATCTCGATAAATGGCAAATATTAAAAACCTTTATCTGAAGATCTCAAAGTGTGCAAGGTGTTTGTAATAAAACCAGCAAAATGCAAAAGTTGGCCCGTTGATTTTGGAAGAAATAGATATCCTACTTGCCAGAAAACGGAAACTTCAGATTGTCCCGCGTGATTCAACAAAATCCTCGATTAGTCCCACGGAGTAGTACGCTTGCTTTGTTTGGAACAGTGTTCTGCACAAGTAACAATGGAAGATAATATCGGTATTTCGGGATTATGGGTAACAGATCGTTAGTTTTACGTCAAATAATTTATTGGGTTTCGTGAACGGAACAGCCACCTTTCAGTATTTACTCACGCAGTGGTTAACCAAACCGAAGAGAAAAGCTTCAGTGTCGATGAATGGCTCATCGAATGGGTACGATGAATTTTGTCAACAAACGTGACTAAAGTTACGGAACAGTCATTGGCTCAAAATTACGAAACTTCACTATCTTTCATTCGGTATTCCTTAATAATGCAGGTCTCCGGAGTTCCTTTAAATCGATGGAATCAGACGCAATTACACGAAATCACACATGGTGGACCCATTTACAGCCGGTTATTCATTAATATCTTTATATTTTCCCAAATTGAAAACACTTTGCAATGGAGCGTTGGAAATTGTTCTAATTTCGCAAGTCTCTTATGTGTCTTATAGGCTCCTAATTACCACAATACGTCACAATTACAATAATTGCATGAGCTCCCTCTAGAATTTTTATTTTATGAAAATATTGAACAATTTCAAGCTAGACGAAACTCCGGCCGTTAATACGTCCAAATTGAGGGCTGGGGAGGGGTGGGCAGAGAAAAACAAGCTCGTTCGAACTCCCTGGTGCCTCCAAACGGGTCAACGCGGTGTATGACGCATTATGGAAATCGACTTGCTTCCTTTCTCAGTGAATGTGGCCTTAGGTCTGTCGCGGCGGTTGGCGGGGTTTATCCTCCGAACGCCTACTGGACTAAAACAACACCTTATCAAGTAGCTGGATTAAGAGGCTCCTTGAGGTGAAATGAGTGAATGAATGAAGGAAGGAATGAATACATTTATGGATGAATGACTAAATGAATGAATGTATAAATGAATCAATCAATCAATAAATGAATGTGAATGAACGTCCTTGAACATTTGTATTGCAGTGAAGACATTTGTGTGGGCATGTTGAGCCATCTTTTTCAACTTACTGTGACTGACTGTTGGTGGTGCGGGGGCCCTCAGTTCCAAAATGGTTCCAAAGTGATCTGTCTCCTTCAACCCACTGCCCCGTCACACAGTTTGCAAATGACTGTGTCTGTTCAGTTATATCGGCATCGTCTCTGTCTTCCAAGGCCTGGAAACCAGACACCTTCAATGGCATCCAAAGGTACAAATGGAAGAATACCTGCACGTCTTACTAATGACTTCACATCGCCGGTGTCTCGGTAAGGAATCTGTAGGCCTGTGGCTTGTGCCTTCTTCCAAAAACATTGAGTGTACTGAAAGAAGCATCCTTTTATGGTGATATCTGGAAAGATCTGTCTAATGGAATTGAGGGCTGTTGTTTCAAAGTCTCCCATGGCACTTGTAGGAGCAAATGCTAAACCCAATCCATTCATCTTGTTTACAAGCAAAGTCAAGAACCTGGTTTAGATGGCTGCACATTTTCCTGGTAGAAAAGCATATACAACTGGTGTCATTTTGTCATCATCAGAATGTGTATGCTGTACATCTGGCGGAATAGACGAGGACATGTGTAGAAGGTGCCGTCGGAGAAGAATGTCTCAGAAGTTGCTAGGTCTTGGAGGTTAGTGGCAAAGGCGATTATCCTGCCTGTGTGGTTACTGTCGCCAAAGAGTAAAAATCTGTCTCCAGTTGCTGTTTCTGTCCATCTACCCTCCATACTCTATCATATGCCCTTTTAACATCCAAAAAGGCCATAAACATCTTTTTCTTTTTTGCTTTCGCGGATTCTATCATTTGGGATAGCGTGAAAAGTTGGTCAGTGACTCTCCTTCCCTTCCAGAAGCCATTCTGAATCTTACCCAATAAACCGTTCTCCTCCATCACCTCCTCTAATCTCCCATACAGGACTTTACACACAAAGGGAGAAAAAGACGTTTTGGATAATTATCGAGGGATCTCTGTCAGTAGCAACATTGGAAAAGTTTTCTGTAAAGTCCTGTATGGGAGATTAGAGGAGGTGATTGAGGAGAAGGGTTTTTTGGGGAGAATGGCTCCAGGAAGGGAAGGAGAGTCACTGACCATCTTTTCACGCTATCCCAAATGATAGAATCCGCGAAAGTAAAAAAGAAAAAGATGTTTATGGCCTTTTTGGATGTTAAAAAGGCACACGATAAGAGAATGGAGGGAGTGATTGTGGCGCAAGCTTGAGGCTCTGGGCTTGGGAGGCGAGTTTGTTGGAATTATGAAAGCATTATATAAAGATGTAACTTAGCTTGGGTATCATAACAACAAAGCGTGTGCCCATGGAGATAGGCCTAAAACAGGGGTGTATCCTTTCGCCAATTCTTTTTGCATTGTACATCAAAGGTTTAGGAGATGAACTCCTGCATAGCGACGAGGGGGTAACAGTTGGGGACTTGAAGATCCCAGGGCTATTTTTCACAGACGATATGGTACTAGTGTCAGAAAGCGAAGAGGGGCTAGCGAAAATGCTGGGAAATATGGGAACAAATGGAGACTCGAACTCAATGAAAACAAAAGCAAAGTTATACCCGTGGGCCGTAAAGTGGACCCAACTCGAAGGTGGAGAGTGGGGGAGTTTTGTATTCCGGAAGGTAGCAGCAAACTTCTTAGTGTAGGAGAGACTAGTGACTATGAGTACCTGGGGTAAATATGAACATCACAGGAAGAGGCATCTACCCAAACCACACAAATAAATTATTTCTGAAGGGGAGGCGAATCCTTAACCAAATGAAACTTATAGGGAGAAACAGTTTCAATAAGGTTTTCGGGGGGAAAACTATTTGGGAAATGGTGGGTCTGACAAGTATAACATATGGTACGGAAGTGGTACCCCTAAACCAGACGGCTGTAAAGAGCTTGGAAATCCTGCAGAACGATGCAGGCCGATGGATAACGGGGTCGAGTAATGCCGCAGCACTAGAAGCAATCAGGGGTGAGCTTGGGTGGATGAGGATCAAGGACAGGATAGACTAACTGAAACTCGGTTATCTTAATTATTTGGTAAATCTCCCCGACAGCCGATGGTGTAAATTAATGTTCCTGAGAATTTTCTACTCAGATTTCAAGACAGGGTGGTTTGTCCAAGTGAGGGAACTAATAGAGAATTACTCATTGGAGATCTCGGACCTAGATGTTGGGGCAAACCAGGGTAAAAAAGTCGTCAGAGAAAGGGTCATGGAGGATGGTAACCTTAATTGGCGGGAGGAGGTCAAATCAAAGAGGTCTTTGGGTGGCCTGCGTGATAAAGAGAAGCCTGGTTTTGAAGTGTACCTTGATTGCACCTTTGGGGTCACTGTTGTTCAAGCTGAGGTCGCGGTCCCTGGAGCTGAGGGGAAAAACTGTGGAAAACATTGAAAAGGAGTGCCAGATGTGTAATTTGGGGGTGGTGGAGAACCTGGAACACTTTCTTCTAGAATGCCCAAAATACCAGTCTAAAAGAATAAGATACACTGGGAGAATATAGGGGGAAGTGGGATGGGAGAATGAAGAACATGCGGTTAGCGGGAGACTCAAAGGAGAGGGTTAATATTCTAATCTGAGAGATTGGGAAGAATGGGGCAAGGGATGTCATCAAGCAGTTCGCCTTTGAGTGTTGGGAGGAGAGAAGAAGCGCGGGAATAGGGAGGCAGTTGGGAGTACATGGGTAACCAAGGCCTTCTCATCCGAGACCCGCGATAAATCAGCGGCCAGCCAAAGTGTTATGATTATTATTAGTCAATTATTGATTTTCTGTCGCTCCTCTCCCAGGTCCGTTTTCCCTAACACCTCGCGTCCCTGTTCAGAATCTTCAGACCGAGCTCATTTGTGAAGTTCAACAGCTTCCTTCCATTCCTGTTGACTTTATTATCCCCGCCTTCTATGCCTTCTTCCTTGTCACCTATGTGTCCATTAAAGTCATCCATCAAAATTATACCGAGCCCCCTGTTTTCTAGTTCTGTGATATTGGACCTTAGTGTTGAGTATATTGAGTCATTCCACTCAGGTTTGCTTCCCTCCACTGCACAGTTCACAGTCCCAAGGGCAATACGTTTGTGTCTTAGATTGATCTTTATCCATCCAGTTTCTTTCGATACCTTAACCGAGGAGCTGACTTCTTCCAGGCCTGTGATCAGCGACGGTTTTAAATCATCTTTAATGTACATGCCTACCCCTCCCCCTTTTTCTGGCCTTCCGTTCGCCCTACACCCATCCACACGCCCCCCCCCCCCGTACTTGGTCTACCCGTTCCTCGTCTCTTAACCACGTCTCGCTTAAACCCATGACATCGAATTCCTCTGCCTTGATCAATGTAGCAGTTTCACTTACTTTCCGGTGGAGACCCTTGATATTGCTATAACCCACTTTCAGGGTACCGAGATTCATTGGCTTCCGCCTAGGCGCCTACTGATCCCATTGTTTTCTGGCGCTAGCCTTGGTATACTTATTCTGTCCCTCTTGCTCTTGTGCACCCCACCTGTGTTCACTCTTGCTATATTTGCCTGTGCCCCCCCCCCCCCCCCCCCCCCATCCCGCTGTTCTGCAAAAAGGCTCCGCTACCTGTAGAATTTTACCATCCTGCTAAGATGCAGCCCGTCGCACCCGAACATGCTCGCGTTGCTCCAAAACGTGTCCCAATGGTCGATAAAGGGTATTACCAGGTCAACACAGTAGTCCTCCAACTCCCGAATACCATCTACCCGGTCCCTCAGATCATCCACCTTCGCCCCCGGAAAGCACAAGACTGTTCGATTAGAACTATCAGGACCACAAACCACATTGTCAATCTCGTACAATGCTACTCCACGCTACAACTAATTATCCCCGCATTTTAAAAAATGCGGGGATATTGTCGTGATCTCCGTCCGTCCGTCCGTCCGTCCGTCCGTCCGTCCGTCCGTCCGTCCGTCCGTCCGTACGTCACACCCTGAAAGGCTCCTAGGGTATTCAATTCGAAACGTTTAAACTATGCTAATGTGTTTAGGTAACATCTCTAGATGTGCATGAAGGTTTCGGAATTTTGATTTTGCCCCCGGTGGTTCCAGTGGAACCACTTTTATCGTTAGAAAATCAGTTTTCATCGAAAGGCTCCTAGGGTATTTAATTCGAAACGCTTAAACTATGCTAATGTGTCCAGGTAACATCTCTAGATGTGCATAAAGGTTTTCGGAATTTTGATTTTGCTCCCAGTGGTTCCAGTGGAACCAATTTTATCGTTAGAATATCAGTTTTCATCGAAAGGCTCCAAGGGTATTTAATTCGAAACGCTTAAACTATGCTAATGTGTTCAGGTAACATCTCTAGATGTGCATGAAGGTTTTCGGAATTTTGATTTTGCTCCCAGTGGTTCCAGTGGAACCAATTTTATCGTCAGAAAATCAGTTTTCATCGAAAGGCTCCTAGGGTATTTAATTTGAAATGCTTAAACTATGCTAGTGTGTTCAGGTAGCAACTCTAGATGTGCATGAAGGTTTCGGAGTTTTGATTTTGCCCCCGGTGGTTCCACTGGAACCACTTTTATCGTTAGAAAATCAGTTTTCATCGAAATGCACCTAGGGTATTCAATTCGAAACTTTTAAACTATGCTAATGTGTTCAGGTAACATCTCTAGATATGTGCATGAAGGTTTATGAATTTTGATTTTGCTCCCGGTGGTTCCAGTGGAACCACTTTTATCGTTAGAAAATCAGTTTTCATCGAAAGGCTCCTAGGGTATTTAATTCAAAACGTTTAAACTATGCTAATGTGTTCAGGTATAACATCTCTAGATGTGCATGAAGGTTTCGGAATTTTGATTTTGCCCCCGGTGGTTCCAGTGGAACCACTTTTATCGTTAGAAAATCAGTTTTCATCGAAAGGCTCCTAGGGTATTTAATTCAAAACGTTTAAACTATGCTAATGTGTTCAGGTATAACATCTCTAGATGTGCATGAAGGTTTCGGAATTTTGATTTTGCCCCCGGTGGTTCCAGTGGAACCACTTTTATCGTTAGAAAATCAGTTTTCGTCGAAAGGCTCTTTGGGTATTAATTCGAAACATTAAGGCTATGCTAAGGTGTTGCTAAGGAAATGCGGGGATACACCATTGTGTGCTTTGCACACAAATAACTCGATCTAGTTTTCTTTTTTCCCCAGTTCCTATATCATCTGCAACTTGTGGCTAGCCTCATTTCATGTGCCTCCGACCCCCGCTTTCTCTCCACCACCCTCCTTACACCATCTCACCTATCAATATCAGCAACCACCTCTCCCCCCTCTCATACGAGTCTGGAAATTTTCGTCTGGATTGGAATTAGTGGTCATCCGAAAAATCCGTCCACATACCGGGTATTTGGATACTCGGAACCGGAGCGACAAAAAGAACGCGGTACAGAAAAAGTGGCGGGAGAGACAGGAGTGAGTACAATTTTAGCTAAGAAAAACATATTCATCAATCTACCAGAATGTTTTTATGACTGAGTTGTGTATTGGTTAAGGTATGATGTGACAGATTTCAGCCACGAACAAACAACTGTTGGATCGAGGAGGTTATCATTTCCACTCCCACTTGACCAATTTTTGATGAAATATGCAAAATAATCGCCCATCCAGGGGGAAGCCACCATCAATTTGCAAGACGTGACGTGGGGGTGGGTGGGTCTCTTGAGTGCGCCAAAAATGTGCATTTCCAACTTGTGCAATTTTTTTAATTTTTTAAAAATATATCAATATATCAGCTAATATATACCATCATTTGTGTTCCAAACCTTAAAGATGATGTTGTACATCACACTCTTAACATAAATACAACATCAGGAGGCTTTATATGTGAGAATATTGGGCTTAAACTGGGAAAATGTCACACGTTAGTAGGGGGTGGGTGTCTTGTTCGAAATGTAGAAAATGTGCAGACAATATTTTGGGAATAATTCAAATGAAAATTTGTATATGTACACCTGCTCTGGCCAAGCCTATAATGAACAGCTTGTCATTTGTAGATTGGGGCCCACAGCAGCCCACAGAGGTTTAAATTGGTGGTACCAGTTTAACCCTTTACCTAACATGAAAAGCAGACTACACTTGCCAAAATATGACTGAATAACTATTTTTTTTTCATTTTTTGTCTCAAAAACATAGGTTATGACCCCTCATTGGAACGATCTCGACTAGCTCGTTCCAATGAGGTGTCATAATCTATGTTTTTGAGACAAAATATGAAAAAATAATAAAAATTAATTGGCGATTTTTGAGAATAGCGCTGGCCGGTTGTGGCCGTTACGTTGGGTAAAGGGTTAAGAACATTATGACCCCCCCCCCCCCCCCCCAAAGACAGCTGTGCCCACTAAGTTTATAAGTTTATTTTGGATTTGAATGAGAGAGTGGGGGTGGGTGTCTGAGAACGGTAGTAGAAAATTTGCACTTGGTGGGTGGGTGGGTGTAAAAAGGAGCCGAATAAAAAAAATTAGCAAGCTGCAGCAGTTTTATTAGTCCATTGTCTTCCGAAATGTTCAGTAAAACAACTGTGAAAGTGGTAGCTACGGGCAATCAACAGATTTCTATATAATATACATTTTGGAAATACAGGGTTTGAAAGAATGGGCACTAAAACCCACGGATACTGGTGTAATGGAACTCGGAGTTGACAAGTGTTACGGACACGGAGTTTTAAAGAAAAAGTTCTGTCGTTACTCCTTTGTGAATGCGGTTGTTAATTCATTTGCAACATCATCCAGCTCATTTTAGGGACCTTCCTTGTTATAGTAATTTTCGGGAATGTCATGAAATCATGGGAAAGTAGTCAGCGAACTGTTATAATATCTACATATATATCAATAGGCCTATAGATGTGTGATATTGTCATACGAGTTTTGTTTGCTAATGCATCTACTACTCAGCTGACTCGTATTTAATGTTAATTCCAGAAATACCACACTGCGAAATGGAAGCTCAGCACTGAAAGTACTATTGTGACCAGGAACGTAGCTACGGGGTGGTGTGGGGGTATCTCCCCCCCCCCCCCCAATATTTATCCAAAAAATAAAGATAATGAACATTTTTCAAAGCAATTCAAAGCATTGTTGAAAGGGAGGATTTTTTCAAATGTGGTATTACATTTCCGTGAAAATTCCAACTGCTGACTCCCACACACAGATTTCTGATTGAACAACGCAAGATTTTTCGACTCCTCAGCGGCTCCAAGGTTAATTCCACAACCGTGGTCGTGTTAGGTCTTTTGTTCTCTTCTAGGTTTAACCTTAAATTTTCATGTTGTAACAAGCATCTAGCAAACCGTTTTTTGAATTATATCAGAAATTGTAGAAATACAAACAAGATGGTCAATTTGGTGCTCACGACAAGCAGTTGATTTATGAGGCCAGTATACAGGGCACATTATAAGACCTACATGAAATGCACCCAGAGACTGCAGTTTGTATTAGGACTCAAAATGTGCCACCTGTGACGCTGTGTCCTGGACTTTTGGAGTTACTATCAAAATTGTGCGCAGGTTTCTTTGGCTGCGTTATCTCATGAAATACAGATATAGCCAAACTGAAAATTTTGATTTGTATTTGGTACTGTAGAATTAATATCTCACACATATTATGACATTTTGGCTGAGTTAGTTACCTAAATCATTAATCATACTTTGTAAGCATAATGAATGGTTGTTAGTCATTGAGTTCATTGCAAGATTAGTGTGCTCACTGCTCAGCATGATCTCACATTTGAGATGACCAGGGACCGATCAGGACTATTTAAAATACGCTCTAGCCTCGGAGCCTATTTTTTCAATTCATGCGCCAGATTTCAATTTACGGAGTCACACTGCTGTTTGTAACACACACTGCAAGTATGTAATAGCTCTCATTATTTTCATTTAGTACACTATAGCAAACATTAATCTTCACTGTGGTTTCTGATCAAGTCTTGGCTGCCTATTTAGGCAGCCAAGACTTGATCAGAAACCACAGTGAAGATTAATGCTTGGTAATTAAGACTTGAAATATTAACTTAAGCACTCTACAACAATGATAAATGATAATCATATATATAATACATGTAAGAGTGTCTCTCTCGATTATCCATCGAAAGAATATCAAAATATGATCTGAGAGGTTACGCGCCAACTGAGAAGCCTATTTCTGAGATTTAAGAGCCAGGTCCTGATGTTTCAGAATCAAATACGCACTGGCGCATGCCCAGGTCGGTCCCTGGATGATTAATTAGTAAAATTATTGGTTGAATACTGATTTTTGGCCATTCTCCATACATGTACATTCATGTAATTAATACAATGCTCACTGAAGGCAGATAGGGTCTACTTTCAGACTACATTACCACAAGAAACTATCATTTTGTTTTAGCTACAGTCATTTGAACTGCTTGGAAATATTCTCATAATGCACTAAAACCTATTTATTCATTTATTGGTGTTTAAGGTCACATACTTATGCCCAATGGCTAATCGTGACCGTGACAGTTTTACGGGTGGAGGAAGTCGGAGAGAACCACCTAGCATCGACGAGCAACTGTCAGCTCCTCAACATTCTTACTCTGTTCAAGCGCCGATCAAGCAGGGTTACAGCGATGTAAAACGTGCACCATCGACGTGCAATACGCCTTAGTACACGAAGTCATCGTGTCCCCATGTAGACAACGGGATAAAGTGCCTTGCTGAAGGACACAACGCGGGTCGTCCCGGATGGGGATCGAGCTCGGGACCTCTAGCATAGACGTCCAACAGTCTACCACTGAGCCACCACGCTTCCCTATCTACCACTGAGCCACCACGCTTCCCTATCTACCACTGAGCCACCACGCTTCCCTATCTACCACTGAGCCACCACGCTTCCCCAAAACCTATTGCAACAGTCATTCGGAGTCAACAATTTAAAAATTTTCCCCTCGAGGGGAACTGGGAGAACCTTTAAGTATCCACCCCTAGCAGGGACCGATCAGGACTATTTAAAATACGCTCTAGTCTCAGAGCCTATTTTTTCAATTCATGCTCCAGATTTCAATTTACGGAGTCACACTGCTGTTTGTAACACACACTGCAAGTATATAAAAGCTCTCATCATTTTCATTTAGTACACTATAGCAAACATTAATCTTCACTATGGTTTCTGATCAAGTCTTGGCTGCCTATTTAGGCAGCCAAGACTTGATCAGAAACCACAGTGAAGATTAATGCTTGGTAATTAAGACTTGAAGTATTAACTTAAGCACTTTTCAACAATGATAAATGATAATCATATATATAATACATGTAAGAGTGTCTCGACTATCCATCGAAAGAATATCAAAATATGATCTGAGAAGTTACGCGCCAACTGAGAAGCCTATTTCTGAGATTTTAGAGCCAGGTCCTGATGTTTCAGAACCAAATACCCACTGGCGCATGCCCAGGTCGGTCCCTGCCTAGTTGAACTTTTCATAGATCAACACCCCCTCCCTCCCCATTGAACACCTCCTAGCTACGTCCTGAATGTGACTTTAAAGAAGAGACCTAGTCGGATATGACAGAACACTGTGTATAAAACCACGAAAACAATGTCTTGAAGTAATAGACAATTGTACGGTGGCTGGGAAAGGGCATCATATGACTTTATTTTTCTTGTATCTCGATCGATCGAGTTTTCTATGTCGATCGATCGCGTCTTTCTCGATCGATCAAGTTTTTTATCACGATCGATCGACTTGGTATCTCGATCGATCGACTTAGTATCTCGATTGATCGACTTGGTATCTCGATCGATCAGCTTGCTGAAAGCGATTTTTGAAGCAGTGTCAGTAGCACATAAGGGACGATTCGTGCCACATTAACCAGAGTTTTGCGGGAGCAGCTGGTGATAAATTCCTGTAGGAACCGGAGCTTTTGCCGGAACAACTTTTTCCTGTGCAAAACGTCGCCCCATCCATCTAGATCCGTCAAGTGGTATGTACGTGCTGCATATATAGTATGCTTTTGTAAGTATAGTGATATATGTACACACATGGTTATGTGTATATAGTGTGGGTATATGATGGAATATTGATGGGGAAGTTGGGTTTTCTTGAAAGTTTCCCCGCGAAACGGTTGACATTGCTATTGGCGTCATTATGCGTACGTGGCGTCATAGAAACGTTGACGGTGTTGTTCGCACTGTACAATCTGATATGTCGTTATTCGGGTAAGGGTGTGTAGGCTTTCGCGTACGGGAATGATCTCGTAGTATAGTATGGGCGTTTTAAACCCCTCGCAGACCCCCAGTTAGCCCTTTGTTCTATTAATCCACCTTTTACTTCATATTATCTTATGTCTGATATAGGTAATGCGTAGTGCTAGTTCAGGCAGTATTGTGGGGTTGGTGGGGATAATACATGGTTGTCTATTGCAGGTAACCTGGTGGTCTACTTGGTGTGTTCTCATATGACGTTTCAGGTTGGATTTGCATTTAAACTCGGCGGCACACGTGTCACACTTATAGCCTTTTTTCTTTGGGTTTTAAGTACAAACTTCTTCAGTTATTGACACATCGAGAAATGAGCCATCAATTGGATGCGTCTCGCCTGTGTCACTCATTGCTATTATCTGCGAAAGAATTAACCTTGAAGTTATTCCTCACTTAATATGGAAGTCATTCAGTAAACATGGATGTTCTGGGCGCATCGGTGCTTACGCTCTTATATATTCTATCTTGAAACTGACATTTTACTGCTAATCGTGACCGGTACACTAAATTCCTCGCTGTCTACGAAGCATATGCGATAGAGCAAGTACCGATACAACCCCGATCATCAGCAGCACATTCCAGACGAGTTATCTCCCTGCTTTGGGCTAATGACGGTAATTGTTCCAAGTGTTCGATATCCGTGTTCCAAGTGTCAATAATTCAATTTGTACCGTGGGTTTTAGTGCCCATATTTTCAAACCCCATGTTCATAAAATGCATCTTGTATAAATATCTGTTGATTGATTGAAGCTACCTCTCTCACAGTTGTTTTAATGGGCATTTCGGAAGACAGTGAGCTAATAAAACAGCTGCGGGTTGCTAAATTCAACATGTGACAGGCGATTATCTTGCATATTTCATAAAAAAATGGTCAAGTGAAAGGGAAATGATTATCTCCTCAATTTAATAGCCATTGTTCGTGGCTGAAATTCTATCAGCATACCTTATCCAATACACAACTGAGTCATAAAAACATTCCGATAGATTGTTTCTTCTGAATATGTTTTTCTTAGCAAAAATTGTACTCATTCCTTTCTCTTCCGACACTTTTTCTGCTCCGCGTTCTTTTTGTCGCCCCGGTTCCGAGTATCCGAATACCCGGTGTGGTGCATTTGTCTATCATTCATACATTTTGAATTTGACGATTAATCATGAACACGCCAACACGGATCCCAAGCTTAATTTATTTTATGAAGTAATTTAAAACTTTAATATCGATAGTATTGAAATACACTCCATCATGCTCCAGGAAAAAATATATTCGAAAAAACTTATATTTTTATACTGTACCAATGACCCAGACTTAGCTGGTGCTAACTCTAACAAAACCAGGGCCAAACACAAATTTTGCCCCCCAATCCCCAAAATTTGCATCCAAAACAAAAAGAAATCATGTCCTAAAGGACCTCCATACTACGCCTCTACTGCGCATGCGCAGTGACGCAGACGTCCCGAAATTGGCGCCAATTATCATTCTCTGTTTGGCCCTTCATCAGTCAAGATCTCACTGATCTTTGTGCTTGTAAATCTCAGTTTAAAGGATGCCAGACACGTAATTTTTGGAGAAAATGTGATTCTAAGGAGGATAGAAGGAGTAGAGGAAAAAGAAGTGACAAAAAATAATCAGGGCTGTACTTAAAATTTTTTGATGAAATTATGTTAAGTTGCCTATTTTCGAGGCATGGGCCTCTTGTTGTCATTCTTGCTAATTGTTGCACTGCTTATTCAGTGTTTCCTCTCCCCTAGCCTTCTAAAGTCCCCCCTTGCAATTCTCCCATGCTTTTGGCATATTTTTGAGAAATTTCATTTCTAAAATTTCCTGGGAGAGTTGCTTGGTTACAGAATGTTTTCTGTTATTTTCCCCATAGTTACGTTTTCACCCATGGGTGTATAACGTTTGTGTTCTGCATCTTCCATCTGATGTTCTACAGATTCTCCCCTGGGAGTCTCTGTTTTGCATCAGATAGAGTGTAATTGATGACTGATTCCGGGCCAGTTTTTTCAGTGCCTGGAGTCATGTTTTCTGGTGTTTTTACACTGTTTGTTTTCATTGGCGACAGCCTTTTTTTGAGGGGGGCTGTTTGCCTTTGCTGTAGTTTATCTCACTATAAGATACATTTATATTATCCGAAAGTGTCTCATTAATTATTTAATATAAATTTAAAATTTTTGACCACACTTTGCCATCGGATCCATCGGGGCTCAACGTTACTTTTCAGCAACTTGGGCTTCGCTGAAAAAAATATTTTTTCAAAATTATTTTGTTTTGCAATTGTTTTTTCATTTATTGATGGATCATGTTATTATGTATCTTTGTGTCAGGGGTTTTTGCGAGTAACTAGGACTTATTGTTGTTCTTTCACAGTGAAGGGACATTGTTCAAATTGTAATAGGAAGAAATCTTCCTCTGACTTTCATGATCATTGTATTAATTGTAGTCAGTGTTCTCGCATTGATCCCTGTCCTATATGTGAACATTGGGATGAGAAACATTGGAAACGTGTGTCACGATATGTTGTTTCGGGAGAAAGGGCGATTCCGGCTCTTTCTCCGCAAGGTCACTCTACTCTCTCAGTTTCTATTTCAGAGGAACAAGAACAGGGTGATGTTTCCATGTTATCTTCTTCAAGTGTGCGTCCGTCGTCACAAATGAATTCAGAGCTAGCGGCAAAAGTGCTCATGGAGATTAGACAAATGTCGTCCGCTAGCTCGCCCGGTGTAGCGTCCATTCACCGAATGGTTCGGCAGCCGGGTTCGTCCGATGCGGTCCAAGAGGAAATTTTGGGTGATGCGAGCACTATAAACATAATAGATGCACACCCAGTGACGGCGGATAGTAAGCGAGAACGGAGGAAGCCTTTGAGTCCGGTTCCTAGCTCGTCCAGGTCCAGTCGGGCCGCGAGCGAGAGAGGCCCCTCTCTCGTACAACAACATCTGGGACCAGATGTTGTGGTACAAAATGTGTCTTTAGCGGAGCATACGTCCGTCGCTCGGGACGCTCCGTTGTATAAGCAGTCCGCAGAGACTGTTAAGGCTTCCTCGTCTCGTCAGCGCACACGACCGCACCTTGGCTGCGTGACCGCCGATATATTACCAGCTTCGCCGATGAAGGATTCTTCGGCGACCAGGTCACACCATCCGGCAGCCAGGGATTCGAGACCGATGGACTCTGGACGTTCGCATAGGAAAAGTATACGGGAGCCATCTGATGCGGAGCTGCCCTCGGCGAAGCAGCGAAAGACTGCGCCTCCGCAGGTCTCGACGCCGGACATTCTTGTGCAGATAGCACAGCTTATCGCAGCATCCCAGCAGCCGACAGAAACGGTGTCGGATCGAGAATTATCCGACGGCGCTGGGTCGGTACGCTCCGCCGAAGCATCGGGGGCGGACGACCGGGAACATCATGAGGTCCGACCGGATGGTGAAAGGGATACGGATGACTTGGAGCTATCCCTTTCGGAACAACATAAAGCTGCCGTGGACTTCATCCGGCACTTTCTCCCTCAAGTTGTTCCGTCGGGCCAGACTGCTGCGCTTCCGGACAAGAGAATTATAGCGTCATTGGACTCTGAATTTTTTGAGCGGTTTAGGGACATCGCTCCCGAGTTTCCGTCGCAGTCCAATAATGTTGCAAGAACATTTGAATTATTGAACGACGCTATATTTAAACTTGCTTCCAGGACGGGGAAAGCAGGTTTCTTGTCCGCTAATACTCTCAACCTGCCTTTCATTAATGCAAGGAATAAATTCGATACGGCAGGACAGGGTATACCGAGAGTTCCTCTGCGTATGGACGACGAGGCGGAAGACTTAGAGCTATCATTACCGTCGTCAGCTTCTATTCCAACCGCGGTGTTGGAAACAGCTATTGCGTCTAACAGAGCCAATTTAGATGCCTTATCTTACGCAGATCACCTTACTAAGGCGTTATCACTGCGCCTTCAGGGGAAAGAGTTTCAGGATATACAATCCTCTTTAAGACTTCTTTCAAGGGCAGTAGCTTATTCCACGTGTAACTCCGCCCTTCCAGTGGCAAATCTGGAGTTGGTTAGACGTGACGCAGCCCTAGCTACATCCACACTAGTGGATTCTAAGGTGAAGAACTCTCTTAGAGTCGCTTCGGTCTCAGGAGAACTTCTCTTTGACGGCAAGCTTTCCGCTATTTATGATAAAATTAAAAAGAAAGCTAATGATTCTCTGTTGTTCAGATCTGCTCCTAAGAAGTCGGATACAGCAGACACGAATAAGACAGGCACTTCTGGGTCTAATGCGCCCAAGAGAGGTTCCTATAGAGGTTCCGGTGCGTCCTCTTGGTCTTATTCGAGAGACCGTCAGGATAGCGACTCTCGTTCGGGACGTCCTTCAGGCCGGGACAATCGGTCGGACGCCCCGAGGTCGACGAGGCGAGGTGCGGGTCGTGGAAGACGTGGTTTCTCCTACCGCAGGCCTCGCAGGTCCAGGAGGTGATGGCTTAAACCTCTATCGCGTTCCGGTTGGCGGAAGGTTGTCGAGCTTTTCACAAGAGTGGGCGTCGATTACGGACGACCCTTGGGTGAGAGGAGTGACTTCGGAAGGTCTAAAGATATCCTTCAAACGAAAGCCTCCATTAACTCGAAGTCCAAAGTGGACTCATCTTCCGTCAAATCCGCAGAAAAGAGACGCTCTGTTATCAGAGGTGCAGTCTCTTTTAATGAAGAACGCGGTAGAGGTCGTAGAAAACCAGGAATCTCCGGGATTCTACAGCCATCTGTTTCTGCTTCCGAAACCAGACGGCTGGTTCCGTCCAGTCATAGATTTGAGCTGGATAAACAAGCTGATCGTCGCTCCGAAGTTTTATATGGAGACGATTCGATCGGTCAGAGCGAGTATTCGGGTGAACGATTATGCAACGAGCATAGATCTCAAAGATGCGTACTTTCACGTCATGGTACATCCGACATTCCGAAAGTATCTACGTTTCGCAGTCCTAGGAGTGGTGTATCAATTCCGGGCGATGTGCTTCGGATTGAATCTAGCACCCTGGGCTTTCACTTGGGTAATGAACTCGGTAATGATCTACTTCCGAGCTCATTCGTCTGCGGTAACGTCGGCCTACCTGGACGACATTCTTCAGAGGTACGGCAACGAGTTAACGCTTCAGAACGATGTTCAGAATCTTCTTCTATTGCTCCGACGTCTCGGTTTTATAGTAAACGAGGAGAAGTCGGATCTGGTGCCGTCCAAGTCATTCACTCATCTGGGAATGAGCTTCGAGACGCACAACAATCTCGTTCGTCTGCCGTTAACCAGAGCGAAATTAGTCAGTTGTTACGCTCGCTATTGTCTGCACGCAGACAAAGTCACGGCGAGAGAATTTATGAGACTGATAGGTCTGTGCGGAGCCGCCGCGGATCTCATTCCGATGGGGCGGTTACGCACACGTCCTCTTCAAATTTTCCTGACTCAGAATTGGAGTGTGAAAATTCATTCGCTCGATGTAGACGTTCTCTTGTCAGATCAAGTGAAACACGAGATTCAGACTTGGGCAAACATTCAGTGGTTAACTCAAGGAGTTCCGCTGCAGTTGCCGGATCCGAGTTTTACCGTTATGACGGATGCCAGTCAAACAGGTTGGGGTGCATCATTAATCCCAACGGATTCGAGATGCCAGGGTCTTTGGGATCCGCAATTCCTGTGCAAGCACATAAACATCAAGGAAATGATGTCAATTTGGCTTGCGTTACGTCACTGGATGGACATTATTCACGATGCTCATGTCCAAATCCTATCCGACAATACGACAGTAGTGGCGTATATACGGAATCAGGGAGGCACTCATTCAGTTCCGTTGTTCAATCTAACGGAAAGAATCCTTCTGTTTGCGTTAGAACATCACGTTCTTCTTTCGGTCCGTCACATACCGGGTCGTCTGAATGTGCTAGCAGACTCCCTTTCACGAAAGGGTCGCTTGTTGCCGTCGGAGTGGACTCTCAACAAACAAGTATTCAATCAGATTTGCTACCAATGGGAACGGCCAATGATAGACTTATTTGCGACACATCTCAACAATCAGTTGCAGACGTATGTGTCTCCGTGTCCGGATCCAAGAGCATTTGCAGTAGACGCTCTGTCGATCCCTTGGGACGGAATGATAGGATATGCGTATCCTCCAGCGCCGTTAATTCAACAAGCATTTGTATATGTCAAGTGTCAAACGGACTTTAATATACAATACTCGGACACTTTTAAATGACTATAAAGAGTCTCAATTCTCTGGACTACTTTATTTATTGGCTTGCTTTAAAAATAATTAGTATAAGGGGTATACTGGATGTTAATAGAGAACATGAATGTTATTGTGCTCAATTATTAAGGGTAGTGTATCTTTCTAATTTAATATTAATTAAGAAAGATACATGTAAAGCCTAATACTCCTTTTCTCCTTAAGGGGTTACCTCTTTACTATATAGTTGAGCTTATTGGATTTTCCTCTATGTCCTAGGCCCTCCAGCCTGTTTACTATTCAGCTAAGTCTGGGTCATTGGTACAGTATAAAAATGTTAAAAAATTTATAGTAATTTATATATTTTTTATACTTACCAATGACCCAGACGGGGATGGCCCTCCCTGGAGTTGGGAACTCTTGCCTCCCCGCTGAGTACATAGCGCTGACCAGGCACTGCCAGTAAGAATGATAATTGGCGCCATTTTCGGGACGTCTGCGTCACTGCGCATGCGCAGTAGAGGCGTAGTATGGAGGTCCTTTAGGACATGATTTCTTTTTGTTTTGGATGCAAATTTTGGGGATTGAGGGGCAAAATTTGTGTTTGGCCCTGGTTTTGTTAGAGTTAGCACCAGCTAAGTCTGGGTCATTGGTAAGTATAAAAAATATATAAATTACTATAAATTTTTTAACTTTCCGGAGGCCTGCAATGACCTGCGGTGTTCAGGTATACCCGCTTTCATCTTCCGCCTTGATATGTGTGGCTACGATACACAAAATAGAGGCAAAAACGCCGCCAAGGGATGTTACCTCACATTTAATAGAGCATAAAGTCTTAGAGATTAGCTGATTGGGCCAATATATGTTGAGTTTGGAGCTCTCAATAAAAATGTTAAAGTCTCTGTGTTGGAAAAGGACTTAAAATGTTTGCACTGGCTTTGGTGTCCCAAATGTGAGAGTTGGGAAAATAGACTGGAGGACAAGTAAAATATGTCTTGCCAATTCAGTGCGAATCTGGACGGTAGTAGAGCAAACCCCAAACTTAAATACAGAAATCGCAACACATATTTTTCTCCAGTGCATTTGTTTAATGAGATGATATTCTAAATGGATAGAGGACTGTTTCGCTTGATGAGCTGAGGAGATAGAAAAAGGTGAGCTCTATCACCAATGCAAATCATTTAGTGTACTGTAACCTGTATGGATACGTAATAGAGTCTTTGCTGGACCAAACATAACAGAAGAGAGTGTGGGTCCATCTTCATGGTCCAATAGCTGGGATTTGAAGTCCTCTATAAATATTGTTTAGCTGTTGCAGCTTTTTCGTCCAGGTAGTTATATTCGATTGCCTGGGGGTACACAGCTCCTAGTCTGAACTTCTGGTCCTTCTGGGGTTTTCAGATTTTAAACCTGCGCATTTAACGCATATATCACAGAATGAAAGGCGCTTCAAATATGGTAGCAACGTTCCAGGAACTATTGGTGCCTGCCTGGTGTTAACTCTGTGAGTTAATTTCATATAATTTCGCGTTCTGTACATCACAAGTTTTATTTAGATGTATAGTTTGTGTATTTTTACTTTGAATTTATGTAATATCAGAGGTGAGAATTAGTGTTCAACCGATTACCAAAAATGGTCGTTGACCGATTACCGGTTATTTGAGCTCACAATCGGTCGATTCCGATGCCGATTCCGATTGTAATACCGTGCACTAGGACAAGTCGAGGCTCGAAAGAACTACATTAAACTGAACATTTTTCGTTGTTAAACTTCGTTGACTGGCGTCGAAATAAAATTACCAGTCGCGCACACTTGGACGGTAAACGTGGCTCTCAGAGTCAATGGAGTGTAACCGTCACTTTTCCGGTATGAACAAGCGATTTCGCCCAGTTGTAAGCTTTGCATGTTGTTTAACTTGTATGTCCCGTAACGGGGCGTCTAGAGAGATTAAGAATACACATTGTGGTTGTTTCTCAACTTTATTGAATGGTATCATTTTACATTAACAATTGCAGAAAAGAATAAAATGCGGTTAATAAATTTTCTCAAAATGCTTGGCAACAATCGGTTGAACCGATATTCCAGGAGCCGTTGCCGTTGTCATCCGATTGCCCACAATCGGCCGATTGTGGTGGCCGGTTCCGATCATCGGTTGAACACTAGTGAGAATTTCAGAGTAATCAAATTTTACTTACAAAGCGCCTTATGTGAGGCAGCAGCAACTAAAACCTTTAGTGATATGCCGTTGTCGCGTAAAATTAGATATAACTAAAATTATATAATTGTATTAGATATAAAATTAGATATAATTTAAAGCTGATGGGTTTACTTTTCCCCTTTTTATTTGGGTTTTGAGACAGAAAGCTCAAATGCCCATTGAAGGCCCATTAAAGAAAAAAATGCATGTTCGGTTTTGAGCCGTGTTCTATGAAAGATAAACCACAAAGTCAAGATAAGCCATTGCCATCACGCGTGCGGAAGTCTGTTAGTCTGTCAGTTTGTTCACATTTTCCTTTAGCACAGGTTACACCCCGTAGTTCTTGCCCGCTCGTCACGAAATTTCATATGCAGGTTTGAGGTCATGACTAGATGAGAACACCCCCTTTTGGTCGCGATCGGTCAACCGTGATGGCTGCCCGAGCCCAAAATCTTTAGCACAGCCTACAGGTCGTATTTATGAAGGAATTTCATTGTAACTTTATAAGGCGACTCTGTATAATGTCTAGATGAGAACGTCATGATCTGTCAACCGTGACGACTGCCCAAGTCCGAAACCCCAAAATTTTAGCACGGTCTCCAGGTGGCATTTAATGTAGAGGGATTTCATTGTAATGGTTGGATGACTCCGTATGATGCCTAGATGAGAACTTCCCCATTTGGTCGCGATCTGTCAACTGTGACGGCTGCCCGAGCCCAAAACCCGGAAACCTTTAGCACAGTCTACAGGTCGTATTTATGGAGGGATTTCATTGTAACTTGGTAGGATGACTCCATGTAATGTCTAGATGAGAAGTCTCCTTTTGGTCGCGATCGGTTAACCGTGACGGCTACACAGGCCCGAAGCCCGAAAACCTATAGCACAGTCTACAGGTCGTATTTATGAAGGGATTTCATTGCAGCTTGATAGGTTGACTCGTTTTGGAATAATTTCACTATAACCTGGTAACTTTGGTTGACATACATTAACTATGAGGGCCACATTAACCCACCCCTCAATTCTCCATTACAATCTACACCTCAAATTATTTTTATTGAAAACGTAGCATACAGGGAACAGAAATTAACATATTCTAAATTATCACAATTCTTGTCGTATTTCATAATCCTTTCGTAAACATTATCCTTTTCCTTTTCTTTCAAACTCCAACGCCTCAAACATCAGCTGCAATATCCCCTTATGCCCAAACTGCATAAAAAATAACTTTGAATCCTCATCAACTGTCTTAGCCTTTTGCGACTTTCAAGAGTCTCTTTATGTATCTTATGTTTACCTACATGTAACCCTCTTTATTCCGTTTATTATTAAGTTTGGGTCTGCGAAAATTGACACCTAACTCGGAAAAAACAAAAGTGTGAACACGTTTCGAGAAGAAAGAACTTACTCCTGATTCCATGCCCTGATACTGATAGCACCAAACTAGGGCATGGTTTCTTGGGGGCTCTCTCCGCGAGCTCCACAGAAAGTGGTGCGTTGTTCCGGCGCTATCAAGCTTGTAAACTACGAGATAATATTTACTTTGGTTGTCACATAAGGTATGTTGACTTATTTTCAGACTAAAAGGTATACTTCCCCCGTAGAATTTGTTAAGGTAGAAAATGACTATAAAATGAAATATCTTCCAGTCGACAAATTATCACACACTAGGGAATGGACCATCAGTACTATGTTGTATTCGTCTCTTTACAGATGACACCTCTTTATACCTCATTGTGGAAAATCCTAACCAAGCCGCAAACATAATTAACCATGATTTGACCACATTTGACCCCTGGGCCAAAACATGGTTGGTTGAGTTAATCCTCAAAAGACAGAGAGTATGCTGATAATACGTAAAACCAACAGAACTGCCCATCCTCCCCTATTTGAAGGCGCTACACAAAAAACTGAAATAGATAGCCATAAGCACCTGGGGGTTGTACAAAATAACACATGCGCATCGAATAACCACATTGACCATATTTGTTCTAAAGCCTGGGCTCGTTCAGACATTTTAAAGAAACACAAATTCAACCTGGACCGTATTATCTTAGAAAAAAAATATTTTTCGTTCATTTTGCCACTACTGGAATATGCTGATACTGTTTGGGATAATTGTTCCTTGACGAAAGTTGACGACATGCAAAAATACAGGTTGCAGCTGCAAGGTTAGTCACGGGGGCAACTGTCAGCGCAAGTAAAACCTCGTTATATACAGAAACACGCTGGGATTCCCTGCAAGAAAGGCGCCATAAGCTTACACAATTTTTGAAAATGTGTCAGTCTTTGACACCTCCGTACATTGCTAATAAAGTTCCCCCGCTCGTCTCCACCATGAATCAGGCGCTCAGTGTACGAACAGGCCAAAACCACCGAGTCCCGCTCAGTAGGACTCAGCTGTATCAGATTTCTTTCATCCCCAGCGTTTCTGACCAGTGGAACAAAGTGCCCCTCCCAGTCTGTGAGAACACATCCTTGCATAACTTCAAGACTTTACTAAACACGGGCAACACAACGATCTCCTCGTTTTACAGCAGCGCTAAATCGCATACTGCTCAAATTTACCACTGTCGTCTGATACTACGCTGCAGTAGCCTAAATTCCCACGTATACGAAAACCACTTAGCACTTCATCCCTTCTGCGCTTGCGGTGAGCGTGAGACATCAGAACACTTTCTCTTATACTGTCCCATGTTTACAAATGCTCGCAATAATATGATTAATGTCCTTCCATTTACATCTAATATTTCAACTGATATATCAATACTTCTTTTTGGCTCTGAACTTTTGAGTGACGATGAAAACAGCCTTATCTTTGAGATTGCACATGACTTCATATTAGGGCTGTCACGATTTTTTAATTTAGGAATCGATTAATCGTCGCAAATAATCGACGATTAATCGTACCTAAATGACCCCCCCCCCCCTCTCCCTCTCTTTGAAGTCGATAAAAATGAAGTTCGAGTCAGTTGACCTACCTCAAGGAAACAACGAAGACGATCCTTTTTAGGTGCATTCAAAGCTTTGATGTTCTGAAATTTTGAACCGTCAGTGTAATAATCAAGACCGGTCGGCAGTTGCGAACTTCGCAACTGCCGACCGGTCTTGATTATTACACTGACGGTTCAAAAGTTCAGAACATCAAAGCTTTGATGAATGTACCTGGAAGACTATTGCTTCCAACAGCGTCTTGGGGTTTAACATCGATGTTCTTAACTCTTTACCTTTAGAAACAATAGTTTTTTTCATCAAATTTTCTTTTAATTATTAAACGTCTAGAACGGGATACAATTTACCGATTATTCGACAACGAAAAATACTAATCGATTTCGCCGTGACCGATCAACAGTCGATTAATAGATTAATCGTGACAGCCCTACTTCATATTAGCAAGTGGGGGGTTCAAATGACCCCGCCTCTCGTGCATATTTAGTATGAGTATTCTTCGTGCTTCCAATACTTACTTCTTATGTCCAGGCGCACCACCACTCGCATTCGTACGTGGGCCTTTGTCCCCTTAACCTACTGATTTCTGCCATGTTTTGAAGCTAATTTATATTGAGCTTTGGATACGACACACTTAGGCTTGACACTTCCTGTCGAAACCCTCATCTTTACAGTAACTTGTAAGTTTTTAGACTGTGTTCAATCTATTATCTATAATTTTTATATGTAAACTCTTGACTAACTCCCGGTAGGTTTACATTAAAATGAGCAATAAAATACAAAGTTCATACCTCACCATCTATGGCGGCATCTATCTGAAGTCTTTCAGCAAGGTAACACGCACGTGATGAGCCTGGAGACAACATGGCTCGATCACCCAGAAAATGGTGCTTATATTCACCAATTTTCTTATGCAACACCTAATCACGTGACTACTAGTCAGCGGAAAATTGAGGGGAAGTCTCCTGACGTGATAGTCGTCATTGTTGGACTCTTATACTGCCATGCAGACTGCCGGTCAGTCTGCTTGCAGTCCATGGAATCTTTACATGCAAATAGTATTCTGCCGGATGCCTGTTAACCGGCAGAATGTCCCAGTGGAATGCACAATTTGCAACTCAGCATCACCTGATATCTGGTGATGTTCCACCAGGTGCATGTTATGATTTGGTGACAGTTTGAACAATACCATCCCAGAAACTACTGAAGAATGTTATTATACTGTCAACAAACCCTACAATATTACTGTTTGTTGACAGCATTGGCCTGCAAAGTTATGCCTAATATTGTCAACAGAACATCTGGCGTCCACTCCTGTGTCGGAACTGAAAGTGAGAAAAACTATGTATTGCCATTATTCCCAACAATACTTATTTCGGCATCAAAATTGATATTAATCTTCCCACTATCCAATATCCAAAATAAAACCCAACATCGATACAAGAGGAACCTTCAAAGCATCACTTGAACAGAGGCAAAATCAGACTCGCGGGGATTTAATCGGTCTCCCCACTTCACATTCGCGCGACACGCTGAACATGGTTTTGCCGAGGCCATGTCCTCCCACGTCTGACCACAGACGAGGTGAACTTTCTTTTTACACTGAGGACATTCAAAAGCACTATACCCTTCTTCGCGAATGTCCTCAAAACAGATAGAACATTCAGTATTTCCAACAATACATTGTTCGTAACGTTCTGTGTCTACGCGAATTTTGTGGGTCTCGATAGCAGTTTTTAGTAGAATATACTGCGGTAGCACTCTTTCTCTTGGACATTCCAGTGACCGGAGTCCAACTCCACGAATTCTAATGGTGGTGTAGTAGAGTATTCGACTGTCTCGTTCATTTCGATACCACAGTATGGCCGGAGACGGGAAACTCCATCGATATAATACTGGCCATACCAGTACTGGTCGTTACAGTACCTTACCACTTGGGCTGGAAAAGCGGTAGTCACATCGTGATAAACTTTGCCGCAAACCCACAGACTCTCGGAATATGTCGCCTCTCATCTGAATCCATAGTTTTCAGTACAGGAAAAGTATATTCCCAAAATTTTGGAGGTATACTGCAAACCTCTGTATTTCGGGGGCCATTAAGAGCCTCCTCGAATTATACTACCCCCCAATACTGAATTAATCGTTGTTGCATATGTGTCTTCCATGGAGACTCAGTTACATTAATTTTTCCTTTTGTCACAAATGGCAGATGGCCAAAATAATGTTCTTGTTCCTCATCAAAACTCTTGAGTTCTGGAATATGTGCCGATGCCTTTTGGTGAATTACCTAGTAAAATTCAACACTAAAAATGTAAACGAAACTCAATTAAAATAAAACTAAAATTCAAATTAACCATTATTAATTCAAAACACAAAACCTTTAAATTTAATCAAATATATATATGGAAAACTATATTTATACTATTATATATACGTCCACACTTCCTCTCTCCCTCTCTCGTGGGTTTGTGCGTTTCCTTGACAGTCAAGCCACACGTACCAGTTTTGAGATTGTCTTCTGCTGGATCCCCTACTTTTTGATTCACTATTTATCTTTACAGTTAATCGTCCTTCTTAGTAGGAATGATATCAATTGTAGTATAGATGATAGCCAAAAAGACAACCACACACAACCCTATTTCTATCGGTTTTCGACTTAAAAAAGCAGGCCTACAATTTTGTCTGGAGATTTTCTCAGATATTTATGGATCGATTCCTATTAAACTTGGTATGGGTGTTTACTACCATTTGAACCCGTGCACCGGCGATTATAGTTGCGATCGGACTTTTTTCCAAAGTTATGCCCCCTTTTGTCACAGAATAATCATGGCAGCGGGGTGGGGGGGGGGGTATGGGCAGGCCCATCTTATACAGTCACACCTCTAGTTATACCTTATACCGCCCTATTGGCTTTGGCCCATATAACATACGTTAGAAACGAATACTCGAGAGTTTCGCAGTTCAGTTCTCAGAAAAATCTTTTCTACCAGTGCATGTCTGGGGAAAAAGGGCACGCAGCCTCCAGCTGCTCCCTAGCCCCAGACCAAGAGCACAATATGTCCCCTCTTCCTGTGAACTCGTACTGAGAAATTAACAGAAAAGGTATCGGGTATGTGCCAGGATGAGTATGGCCCCTTTGTTGAGTACAGTGTATTCATTTTAGAAGTATAGATCACCAAAAGGCTGTTTTTAAAAGACTACCAACCCCCCCCAACCCCCCCCCCCCCCTCCCCCCTCGCGATCCCAAACCAACTCTCTTATTTGACACTGCCTGACCAATCAGGGTTTGCTTCCAATACCCATGTCTTTTCTCCCACCACTTGCCCATTGAGATGTACGCGTGTCTCAGGCGAGATACTTGGGTAAGACAGATCTATCTTTATCCACCCCAGGTTACCATCCCCGTTTGAATATTCAATGATCGTAGGACTATTTCATCACGTCTGCATTTTGTAAACAAACATGGCGCCCAATTTCGCAGCTACCCATCTTAGTCACACGATTCCAGGATCATTTTTCTCCCACCACACGCCACATGACTTCAAAGAAATCAGTAATTCCAAAGGTGACGTCACCGGAATGTCAGGTATTTCAACTCGTTTAAATATGTTTGGTGTATACTATACAGCAGTGGCGTAGCCAGGGGGAGGGGGCTGGGCTGAGAAGGGGGCACATGCCCCCCCCCCCCCCAATTTCAGTCACCCCCCCCCCCCCCCCAGGTGATATGGCACAATTATTGATGCCTTTCACAACTTATTAATTATAGACACAAGCGGACTCAGAGTTAAGGAAATTGCTTTGTTTTTTGTCTCCAATTTCAATTTTTTTATTCCGGGTAGTGTCCCCCTCTTGCGCTCGCCCCCGTCTCCTCGCTACGTGGCTCGGATGATGCTGCGCATCCTATTCTGTATGCACCCCCTAGTTTCCAGCGATCTGAACCTAGCAGCTACCCCCAGATCGCTGCCCGCCCCAACCCGGTATTTTTTATCTCTTGTACGGTAAACCCACACTAACCACAAAACAAAACGAATATATCTTTATGAAAACCCAAGCGTTCATTCTAGCTAGTGGCCGCTTCAATTGAGTCATTATATTCTCGGACTAGCCTCTCTTGCACTAGACGAGACGTTCTATAAACGTCACATCCCTCACCCTTTAACTTGCCATTCAATAGCTTTCGTGGAGACAGTCAACAGTGTCCAGCCCTATGTATTCGCTGAGTCGAGGCCTTATTACGTACTTGTCTGCCTGTTTCAACAACTTACATTTCAATTGTAACTAGACTTTATGATTCTGAAGAATCATGGCTTTTCCCGATGATTTTTCATGACCCCCCCCCCCCCCCCCCCCCACAGTGTCTGATGAATTGTTTTTAACTGTATCACTGAAGTTTCTTCATTGATGTTATAGGAAAGGTGAGTATAGTAGTCTCAAATGACACAGTTTGATAAAAAAAAATTGTTTTGGTAAAAACCATAATTAACGGTGGAGTGGGTGTATGTCAATATCGTCGTCCAAGAAGTCAATGACGACAAAAGGAGTTATGTTTGTTTGACACATGCCCACTGAGTGCTGTGTCTATTTGAAAATGGTCCATTTTATCACAAATGTATCAAAAATATTGATGTCTAGCAGCTTGTAAAGAGTTAACAAGTGCTAACAGGAATATTTATTCATGCAACTTGTAATGTCACACAAAGAACAGCGAATGGCCATTTTTTCTTTAACCCTTTACCCAACGAATCGCCCGCATCCGCCCGCGTAATATGCATATTCAGTAGTTGAAAAAATATTATTTTTCCAAAGATTTCAACAAAACCATATCATGTGACCCCTCGTTGGAACGAGCTCGTCGAGCTCGTTCCAACGAGGGGTCACATGATATGGTTTTGTTGACATTTTTGGAAAAATTTGAAAAAATGATATTTAAAAAAATAAATTTTGATATCGTCTGCGTTGGGCAAAGGGTTAAAATCTACAAGATGTTTTCAGAGAAATCCAGGGAGAACATGAATTTTAAGCTTTTGATGGGTATCATTGTTTATCCAGCCCAAAACGTATTAAGTGTTGTTTTTTGAATACTCTTATTACTTCCAAAAATAATTCTCAGTGAATTCTACTTCCACTTATTTTGATCTCTCCTCCCAACTTCGGGTGCTGTGGGTACGCAGACACAGTCCATTTTATTAACATTTTGATGTTTGAGAACCTGCATAGGGATAACAAATGCTTACAGGAATATTTTGTACATGCAACTTGTAATGTCACACTAAGATCTGAGAATGGCCATTTTTTCTTGAAAATCTACGAGATGTTTTTAGAGAAATCCTCAGATAACACGAATTTTTAACCCTTTGAGGGGTATCGTTCAGTAACCAGCCCTAAACCGGTTAATGCTTGGTTTTGTGAATACCTTCATTACTCACAAAAATGATTGATGGTGAATTCCACTTCTAATGAAGGAGGTTATGTTTATCTCGCAGGTACACATTTGGTATTATGGTTGCCCAAGAACAGCCCATTTTCTCCAAATGCCTATGCTTGGCAGCCTCTCAGGGTTAACAGATGCTTACCGAACTATTTTGTTCATGCAACTTGTAATGTCACTCGAAGACCTGCGAATGGTCTATTGCTCTTGAAATTTTTTTTTGAGAAATCCACAGAAAACTGGAATTTTAAGCTTTTAAGGGCTATATCTCCTTAACTAGTCAAAAATGGGTTTAGACCTCGATTTTTATTACTTACAAAAATGGTCCTCGGTGAATTCCACTTCCAACAAAGGAGATTATGTTTATTTCTCAGGTACAGGCTGGGTGTTGTGCGTGTCTGAAAACAGCCCATTTCAACAAAAGTATGATGCTTGGCATCTGTAGAGGGTTGATAAACGCTCACCGGAATATTTTGTCCATGCTGCTTGTAATGTCACACAAAGACCCGCGAGAAGTCAATTTTTCTTGAAAACCTACAGGATGTATTTAGAGAAATCCACAGAAAATGGGAATTTTAAGATTTTAAGGGGTCTCTCCCTTTAGCCTGCTCAAAATGGGTTGACTTCGATTTTTGAATACCCTTACTACTTACAAAAATGTTTCCGTATAGATTGTGCACTCGATAAAAGAAGGCACTTTTCTTCCACCCCGCACGAGGATAATAAAATACCTCCCTGCCGCCAAGTGTGTAAGGACCGGATCAAGACATGGGAATGGGGTTCCATCCGTTCGTCTGTTTGTGGCGTACCCATTGGGTGCTGTTGGCGTCCAAAAACAACCCATTTCATCACAATTTTGACTTTTAGCACCCCTTGGAGGGTTAACAAATGCTCACCGCAGTATTTTGTCCATGCAACTTTCTTGAAAATCTACGAGACTGGTTTAGAGAAATCCACGGAAAACATGAATTTTTTAGCTTTATATGGGTATTGCTGTTTAACCAGCCCAAAACGGGTTAACGCTTGGTTTTTTGAACACCCTTATTACTTACGAAAAATGATTCTCGGTGAATTCCACTTCCAGTAACGGAAGTTATGTTGATCTCTCGTGTATCGTTTGGGTGCTGTGGGGGGGGGGGGGGGGGGGGGGAGGGGTTGAAACCGACCTATTTCACCAAAATTTTGATGTTTGGCAGCCTGTGGAGGGTTACCATATGCATCGCCTGATATGTCGTGTATATCAAAGGTCGTGTCACAGGCAGGTCTAGCAATGACGAATGCTTTAAAAAATCTACAAGACTTGTTAGTGAAAATGCCTATAAACCCCAATTTTGGCAGTTTTTTGCCAATTCTGACGAAATAAGGGTTAAATCGAAAATTCCGCTTTAGTATATTTTTAGACTTCGTGCCCCTCTATACGTGTGCAAAATTTCGTGAAAATCGGTTCGCAAATGGCTTCTGAATCATACGGACAAAATGTGTGGAATATAATAATCCGTGGAATAACAAGAGTCTTCTCCAGAGGGAAAAGCCTAATAAAATATGTTTAAACTAAACTAAACCGGTATTACTGTTGCAACTTTCATATCCTGGCTACGCGTCTCGTATACGGAACTTTGCGATACTCTATCCGAAAATGCAAATCATTTTTCTCAACATTAAATTGGCAGAAGAGTAAATGTTCATCAGTAGTATGTAATGTGGTTTTGGAGCCTTATTTGGATGATCTCATGGATGATCTCATGTGACGTCATAGTCACGTGATCTAGTGGCGCCATGTTGTGTTGTCATTGTAACCCGCGTGAGCGGCCATGCTGTGACATCATCTCCCTAGTGATACGTGGTGTTAATGCACATGCGCAGCGCGTGTTGTTAGGGTGATACGTGTTTCCGTCGTCCATTTTGAATACTGGAGGCCGCCATCTTGGTTTCTATGGTAGCACGTGATTGCTATGTTACCCATTTTTTCTGCAAAAGGTATGTTTTGAGGGTGTGTTCCTTTGTAGAAGAGTAAATCTAATTACCACAAACAACCTGGCAATCACTCCCAAATCACCAAAATCCACCCAAAATCACCGAAATTGACTTTATTTCCCCAATTTATCGGCTTAGCACTATCCCATGACGTTTATTCCATTAAAAGACACGTTCCTTTGGTCATTACCCAGAATTCTCTGCTTCTATCTATATATGCAATAGTTTACGTCTATCTGGCCATGTGTTCTAGAGTATACTCCAGTAGCGTAGAAGAGCCTATCAGTTGGAACAGCTTTGCTTATTGTTACTATATTTAGCTATTTCTGGTCTATTCTTGTTAGTTCTGACCCTATTCTAAGTACTCTTGTTGTTTCATTTATCTAGATCATTTATATAAATTATAACTAACCATAACCTGTACTTAATCGTATAGAGTTATCTCCCCTTATTACAACAAAGTTGTATCAGATTCTTATCACATCTATATCCAATGGCAATATCCCCGGGCACCCCAATTTCGGCACCCCATTTTTGAAAAACATATGACCTTCGGCACCCCTTTTTGTCATATGTGCTTATGTGAAAAAGCACAATGTGACGCAATGTGCCCTAGCACATAGGCACATGCTTTATGTGCCGATATGTGCTTATGTGAAAAGGCACAATGTGACACAATGTGCCCTATCACATAGTCACATACGGGTATCTGAGGATACCTATAGCCTAGTATTGTATTATTTGAGGATACCTATCTAGGATACCTTCTGGAGAATCCCTTTTTGTCATATGTGCTTATGTGAAAAAGCACAATGTGACACAATGTGATCTAGCACATAAGCACATGCTTTATGTGCCGATATGTGCCTATGTGAAATGGCACAATGTGACACAATGTGCCCTATCACATAGGCACATACGACCAAAATGGGATTCCATATGGAATATGCGTAGGCACTCTCCAATGAAATGTAACAACACAAAAATATCAAACCCTGTTTGTGTAGAGTTCGAACGTTGGGGAGTCTGACAGCTGCCCCGTTTGCTCGCCGCTGCTCGATGGTTCTCTCTTGGTACTCAGGCTTCATCCACCCACCAAACTATCCGAGACTGGGTGACCCTGTATGTCGTACGTGTCTTTAAACCCCGTAAACATACAAAACAAGCACAAAAATATGAACAAATTCCGACCAACAAAAATGATCCGGCATTCTACAAGTTAATGGGAGCGCGGTGGCTCAGTAGGTAGAGGTGCAGGCTGCAAGCCGAGAGGTCCTCGGTTCGAATCCCACCTGCGGCAACCGCGTGTGTCCTTGGGCAAGACACTTCATCTCCATTGCCCGCGTGGGGGCACGGTGGCGTTGTGTACTAAGGCGTACTGCACGTCGATGGTGCACTTGTCTTCAACCAGTGCTAACCCTGCTTGTGTGGAGTTAGTATGTTGGGGAGCTGACAGTTGCTCGGTGGTTCTCTCCAGGTACTCCGGCTTCGTCCACCCGTAAAACTGTCACGGTCATGATTAGCCATTGTGCATAAATATGTGACCTTAAACACCAATAAATAAATAAATATCTACTAGTTAATGATGAGTGCAAAATGTTCCATACTGAGAGATGCTCTTGTTTCTTTTCAGGTCAACCAAGACCCAAAGGACGCCTCAGAATTAACCCATGGTTTCAGAATTGACTTCGCAACATATAAAATGATTAACTCGACAATTATTGAGCCGAAACAGCCGAACTCTAGTCATCTTAGTTTATACTCTATATTGCAAGTGATCAGAACATTAGAGAATGTGGTGGCCTCTTCGTTTGGACCACAGGCTTCAAAGACCATGCTGACGACTGCCACAGGGAAGATAATGATAACTAATCGTGGGATTAACATTCTGTCGTCTCTACATTTTTCACATCCTGTGGCGAAGCTGGTTATCGAGGCTTTGAACAGAATGTTTGATTACACCGGCGACGGAAGTAAAACGTTCATCGTTTATGTTCATGCGATTCTGTACGAAATGGAACATTTTCTTGGGCAACCGAGACATCGTGATACATGTTCACGTTCCGATCGAGTTTATACTGCAGACTCAACCTTTATCAGATTTGCACTACAAAATGCGTATCAATCACTTGCGCGTGACTTAAGTACAGATTTACAAAGCTATTGTGATTTATATATTTGTGGTACAAAAAGTCAGGATGCTGATAGTATGAGAAGATCTGAAGCAAAACTGTTTGAAAGGCATAGCCCCACAAATGTTTTGCAGAGTTATGATATCTACCCAGTGATATGTTTCCTTAGGACCTGTCTAGATCCACACTACACACGCAGCATCTCCCAGTATTTAGCAGAAATACTTTTAGATTTCGTTGGGATTGATGGATTACCTTGCCAGCACCTAGTGTCACGACTTAGATTTATCATCAATAACTTCGAAATGTTCAGTGTTCAAATTCCGCCATTCCCCTACGACCAGTCGCGATGCCTCCCCGGTATACTGATTGACAGGGAATTTGTTTCATTTTCCCAAGTGGGCGATGAACCACCAAAGATGATCATGTTGCGATGTTCTATCGAAGGTTCTAATAAAAATGCTTCCAGGAAGGAAATTGTAAAGATAAGCACATTGACTGATGTGCTGTCGATTTCAGAATTGACAAACGAAAGAGCAAAACGATTTTTGAGCAGATGTTCTAGGTTAGGAGTTCGTCTGATAGTCAGTTCAGAGAAGGTCTCGGATTTCGCTCTACAGATTTGTAGAGATATGTCCATCTCTGTTGTAAGTTATATGTCTAATGAGGACCTAGATTGCCTAGAAGGTTTGGTAGAGAGCTTTGCTCTCACTTGTCTTCACGACGAAATAACAGAGCAAAATCTTATAAGACTTGAAAGTTTCCAGCCATTGATTCTAGGGAAAAAAAAGTTTTCACATTTACTTTTCTCACACGAACACCAGACAACAAATAAATTCAAAACTGTTGTGTTATGTGCTCCAACAGAAGGTCTTCTCTATGGAATGCAAGCAAATATTTTGAATTCTCTTAAGGCACTGTGCTTGACAGTCAAGGCCTCCACTAGTCTTGACTGTAAGCAACAGTTTGAGTCCGATGTAATAACATGTGGACAAAACGTTGATCAGAATTCAAATAAGGAAACATCAGTCCAAGATGAACAATCTCATCATGTTGGACTTCCATTGACGAGGACACCTCAGATGTATTGCCTGAACGTAATTCCAGGTGGGGGTATGTTTGAATTTCTTGTTTTTAGTATACTTGAAGAAAAGGTCCACTCGTGTGTTGACGAGCGGTCCAGTGATATATATAGACTAATTGGCGTTGCTATGTTGCGTGTACCCCAACTGCTGCACAAAAATCTTTCCGTTTCAAAGCGGACGTTACACCGAGACTTCTTGAATGTGAAGTCTGAAATGATTTGTGATTTAACGAAGAAACAGTTCTCTTACATCAATCACCAAGGTAAAGTCGAAAAGAGAGGTGATATGCCTTTGGAATCTTTGGAAATAAAGACACATATTCTGCTCTGTGCTCTACAGACTGTGATCCAGATTATTAGAATGGACGCTATTGTTGCCGTGAATAAGGAACCTCACTAAAGAATAAACTGTACTGACTGATGTTTTCTAGCGGGCCGCTACTTAGCTGTGTTTGACACGAGGTTTTCTGCAAAGATAAAATTTGGTTGGTATATTTTTGCGGCAAAACACGGGTCAAATAAAGCTTGCAGCAGCATGCTGCGAGCTGTATTTGACCTGAGCTTTTCTGCAGAAATATAACTACCAAACAATTTTCTTTTCAGGTAACATTGTGGACAGAAAGTGATATCTGCAATCTGTGCCGCGATGTAAAAAGAACAGCATTTCACTACAGATCAAAGTTATTGATTATATCCCATCTGAAACATAAAATTATTGATTATATGCCATCCGAAACATAAAATTATTGATTTTATGCCACCTGAAACATAAAATTGATGATTGTATGCTATCTGAAACAAAATTATTGTTGCCACCTGAAACATAAAATGTTTGATTATATGCCATCTGAAACATAAAAATATTGATTAGAAACCATCTGAAACATAAAAGTGTTGATTATATGTCATCTGAGACAAAAAATATTGTTTTTATGCCACCTGAAACATAAAATTATTCTTTATATGCCATCTGAAACATAAAATTATTGTTTATATTCCATCTGAAACATAAACTTATTGATTATAATTTTGACACACCTACGCGTTGCGTCGAATTATAATCCTTTATTTTTTGTTCCATCTTTGATATTGAGTCACTATGATTACTTTTTGTCTTTGTTCCATAGCAGACTGGAATTAGGAACATGAATAAACGAACATCCGAAATGAAGCGTCGTTGATTTTATCTCTGTCGAATTATTCACAACTTACAGAACGTGCACTGGGCAACCATCTGAAATCTGTATCTGAAAGCAAGAAGAAATAGAACGCCATAGCTATTTGGTAAAATAAACTTTATTACACGCCTGTCCTTTCAAATTCCCATCTACAGCAGCATTAAACCATGCGGAAAATGAAAATCCGTTCCGCCCACATGTGCCGAACGTAAATTGTGGGCGAACTATTTTTGGACAATCAACATCATGTCAAAACTTAACATAACCCTACTTACTTAGAATTTCAGTTTGACCAACAATCGCGGTAGCCGTGCAGTTTAAACGAATATCGCGATTGCGTTCTAATAAGCTATTGCAAAGACAGTAGACTAAATAAAAACACATCTGTATGTAGGATTACTTCTAGAGCGCAGACGAGAGAGTTTAAACCAATCATTATTAGCTCTATAATGATAACAAATTGAATAGAACTAACACAGATATGCATATACTACGATAGTATAAACTCACGTACACCACATGTTTGGCCTATTTATAAATCTACCTACGGGAATCCTCCCCCTCCCACATTCGCACATGTGTTTGTAAACATTAGCAGACGATTGATCACCCGAAACCGAACCGATTGCGAAATAACTTCTTGATGGGTTTTAAATGAATTGCTGAGTGTCCTTCTAATAATTGTTTTATAGACGTGACAGTGTGTAATAAACACAGCGACACACGCGTGTGAATGGTTTAATCGATATAGCACTCGTGCCCTATCGATTAACCCATTCACAACCGCATGTTGTTCTGTGTATTTATCTCATAATACGAACGAATGTTATAAACAAGAGGATTCCCAACGATTCCCCAGTGTGGATTTAGACTTTAGCGAGGTCCAGTCCAGAACTAATTTACTGGACGAGTTTCGTATATTTCTTTACACAATCCGAGGACCAGTTTAGAATTGAAGATTCTGTTTATCGTTATGTCCAAAACCCAATACCTTATGTCTAAATATGTGGAGAGACAAATATAGTTCATCATAAGGACCCGAGTTATAACGTTAAACACCTTGCTTTGTTTACCAGAGTCCGCTCCAGAGGAACAGTGTCCCCACACCTGATGAAGTAGTTATCCAGAAGCCTTCGGAATACTATTTACTTTAAACAAGGGTTCAAAAGTCATTGAATGGTATCATTAGAAGTGTTTTTATTTTATTCCTTTATCCCCCAAGACCAGGCCTTTAAACTCTACCGATCTCAGCTCGGTGACCAGTATTCCCAAATTACAAGGATGTTTTTAAATGAGAGGCCACAGATAGTCGGGTTTGTTAGCCCGACTGTTTACAGTAAGGGGTATAGTAATGACTTTTGTCTTGTCAGTCCGTCCGTCTGTCCGTCTGTTAACATTTAGAGTTTTTGGTTAAAGTTTTTTACTGAAGATTCAAGTGTTTTTTTTTTTTCTTCTTCTTTTCCTGTTTAGTTGACATTTGAAGTTTTGGTTATGGTTAAAGTTTGTGGTTAAAGTTTTTTATTCAATCTTCAAGTACAGGCTATACCCAGTAGTTCTTGTCTGATCGTCACGAAATTTCATATGCAGGTTTTAGGTCATGTCTTCATGAGAACGTCCTCTTTTGGTCGTGATCAATCAACCGGTATGGCTGCCCGAGCCCAAAACCCGAAAACCATTAGCACAGTCTGCAGGTCGTATTTATGAAGGGATTTCATTGCAACTTCAGAGAATGCCTCTGTATAATGCCTAGATGAGAACGTCCCTGTTTGGGCATGATCTGTCAACCGTGATGGCTGCCCAAGCCCGAAACCCAAAAACTTTTAGCACAGTCTGCAGGTCATGTTTAATATGGATGCATTTCATTGTAACTTGATACGATGACTCCGTATGATGTCTACATGAGAATTTCCCCATTTGGGCACGATCTATCAACCGTCACAACTGCCCGAGCCCAAAACCCGAAAACCTTTAGCACAGTCTGCAGGTCATATTTACGGAGGGATTTCATTGTAACTTGATAGGTTGACTTCATATAATGTCAACATGAGAAAGTCCCCTTTTGGACGTGATTGGGCAACTTTGACGGCTACAGGTGCCCGAAACTCGAAAACCTTCAGCACAGTCTACAGTCATATTTATGAAGGGATTTCATTGTAACTTCGTAGGATCAATCCACATGATGCCCAAAAGAGAATGTCCCCTTTTGGTTGCGATCATTCACCCATGATGGCTGCCCGAGCCCGAAGCCCGAAAACCTTTGGCACAGTCTACACGTCATATTTATGGAGGGATTTCATTGTAACTTGATAGGCTGACTTCATATAATGTCTACATGAGAACGTCCCCTTTTGGGCAACTGTGACGGCAACAGGGGCCTGAAGCCCGAATACTTTAACACAGTCTACCGGTCATATTTATGGAGGGATTTCATTGTAACGTCATAGGTTGACTTCATATAATGTCTAGATGAGAACGTCCCCTTTCGGGCAACTGTGACGGCAACAGAGGCCTGAAGCCCGAAAACCTTTAGAATATTCAAGAGGCCATAATTATGAAGGGATTTCATTGTAGCTTGGTAGGGTGACTCCAAGTTTGTGGTTAAAAACCCAAACAAACACCACCACCCCCTACCCCCACCCCCACCCCCAATTAGGTTTTTTTTTCTCTACTTTTCTCCAATATGCATTTTGAACTATTTACAGTCACTACGGAACCACTTTTTTAAACTTACGTACCCCCCCCCCCCTGCACCTCCCCTCCTCCCCCCGCCAGGGGCCAATTAGGCACTTTTTTTTTCCTTTCTTCAAAAATGCTTGTTTACAGTTTGGGTTAAAAACCCAGACAAGCATCACCGCCCCCCCCCCCCCCCCCTCCATCCCCACCAATTAGGCATTTTATTTTTTTTATGCGGAACCTTTTTTTTCCTTTTGTCAAAAATGCTTTTTTTGTTAAAGTTTGTGGTTAAAAATCCAGACATAAATTATCCCCCCCCCCCAATTAGGCATTTTTTTTTCTTTCCTCGAATATGCATTTTGAACTATTTACAGTCACTACATGCGAAACCTTTTTTTAAACTCACGGAAACCCCAACTCCCCCCCCCCCCCCCCCACCCCACCCACCGGGGGGCCAATTAGGCACTTTTTTTCTTTCGTCAAAAATGCAGTTTTACAGTTTTGGTTAAAGTTTGTGGTTAAAAACCCAGACAAACACAACCCCCACCCCCATGGTGCCAGTTAGGTATTTTTTTTCTCTGCTCAAAATGCATTCTGAAGGATTTAGACTGACCACATGTGGAAAAAAATGGACTCCCCTAACACACCCCCACTCTCCCCCACCCCTCACCCCTCACCCCACCTCCTCCTCACCCAGGGCCATTCATGCAATATTTTTTCTTTGGTACAAAATGCATTTTTAGCCTGACTATAGTCAGGGCTATAGTCATGACTTTCGTCCGTCCATCTGTCTGCAAACAATTGGTTTCCAACTAATTACTCCAGTTTGGATTATTTGTTTTCAACCAAAGTTGATATGTGTATTTTCCAGCTAGTAATACAGGCCAGGTTTCAATATAGGTTCCACAACTCCCCCACCCCACCCCCCACCCCCCCCACCCCCACAAACCACACACACACACACACACACACACACACACACACACACACACACACACAGTCTTGTCTACCCTACATACCGAGGTACCCCATTGTTTGTCCTTTGTGTGGACTAACGGTTTCAACCTCGTTTTGCCGGTACAGTTCTGGGAAAACTACCGAGGTAAAGGGTTTCTTTTGTCTTTTGTACCTCGGTAAGGCGAAACACGCAAACTCTTTTGTCTAGTTACCTCGTCAAGTTGGTAAGACAAACCCACACACACACACACACAGTCTTGTCTACCCTACATACCGAGGTACCCCATTGTTTGTCCTTTGTGTGGACTAACGGTTTCTACCTCGTTTTGCCGGTACAGTTCTGGGAAAACAACCGAGGTAAAGGGTTTCTTTTGTCTTTTCTACCTCGGTAAGGCAAAACATGCAAACTCTTTTGTCTAGTTACCTCGTCAAGTTGGTAAGACAAACCCATCGAAAAATGCAATTCTGGCTACTTTGGATATCGACAGTATGTATACGAACATTGATATTGATAAAGGTGTTAAATCAGTTAAAAATGCATTTGAAAAATATCCGGATGCGAAACGCCCGGATGAACAAATTTTGGATCTTTTAGAGCTGAGCTTAAAAGGTAATGACTTTCAATTCAATGGAGAATATTTTCTACAAATAATGGGTTGTCCTATGGGCAAAAGATTCAGTCCTAATTTTGCAAGCATTTATGTAGCGGAATGGGAGGAAAATGCCTTAAGTAAATGTGCAAAGCATCCTCTCGTATATCTCAGGTATTTAGATGACATTTTTATTATTTGGGAACATTCAAAAGAAGATTTTGATGAATTTTTAGAAATTTTGAACAATCACGATCCAAATATTAAATTGAAAGCTACTATATGTGAAAATTCTGTTGATTTTCTCGATGTGACCGTGTATAAAGGCAAGCAATTTCAGGCGTCCGGTCATTTAGATTATAAAGTGTATTTTAAACCAACTGATTCACATCAATTGTTGCACACAAAATCATTTCATCCTCAACATACATTTAAAGGTATCATCAAATCACAACTCATTCGTTTCCACCGCAATTCAAGTGATAAGGTAAATTTCAATGAGGCTTGTTCTACTCTATTTGGCGCCCTCAGATCGAGAGGGTACTCGCTGCGCCTTCTGCGTAGCCTGAAATCCCAAACCCTGAAAAAGCTCGAAAGTCCAGCTGAAACTACCGATTTCGAACCACTGAAGATTGAACACAACAGACCGTTGCAAAATAGTAGTGGCGCGGTATTTAATTGCAAAAAGCCTCGTTGTAGACTGCATACTTTTATGCCTGATCATAAAGAGGAATTTTCCTCCGAACAAACGAAAAATCATTATCAGATCCGTAACCCCCTCCATTGTGATCTACCAAACATTATTTACCTTATCACTTGTAAGCGATGTCGGAAACAGTATGTTGGTCAAGGTCAAAATCCTTTCCGAGAACGTGCTACTAGACACAAACAGGATATAAAACATAATGCTGATGCCCCAGTAGCACAACATTTTAACCTTCCTGGCCATTCTTTGGACGATTTCGAAATCCATCCTATTGAACAACCACCAATTAAAGACACATTAGAAGAAACGGATGAATTTAGAAAAAAACGTGAAGCTTTTTGGATCAATACGCTTCAAACCCTCTGGCCATTTGGTATGAACATATCAGAGGGCGAATGCGAAAGGAGGTCCATCATTCCTTTCACTTAACGTACAACAGAATGAATATCGAAATAGCAAAAATGTTAAAAGATGAATTCAATTTTACCAATGCTAAATTAAATGAACCTTTGAATCTTCGACCTGTCATCGCCTATAAGAAAAACAAAAGCTTGCGTAACATCCTTGTAAGGACTAAATTAGAGCCCATCAATGAATAACATCAATTATTGCCAGTCAGTTTAACCAGTTCCTAAGCTCATCACTTAGTTTAAATCAATTTTATGTACTTTTTTGTTACGTTTGAAACCCATCAGGGTTCAGTAAATGAAAACAATTTTTCAGCGGCATATTAAAAGAAAAAAACGTTTCAGTATGAAATGTCTGTGCCAGTGCGATTTTTTAACCTCAAACACACACAGGCGAGTGCCAGAGTTCATATATGCCCCAAAACAAATTAGGTTCCAATTTCAATCATGTGTATGTATTTCCTAAATAAAATTATTATTTACTTATTTATATATTTATTTATTGATTATTTTTTATTTTTTATTTTTTAGTAATGTTTTATTTATTTATTTATTTATTTATTTATTTATTTATTTATTTATTTACTTATTTACTTATTTGTTTGATTCATTTATTTTAATTATTATTTTTATTTTTAATTTTTCATACCTTTCACACAATGTAGAGGTTCACAAGGTAAAACACACAATTTCTACGTGGTGTAAAATATTTTCCGTCGGGGGATATTCATTCCAACTGATAACATTCGTGAGGCATCATGATCTTTGGCGTTATTTTTTCATTTATTTCTTTAGTCTCAATATATTTTATCAAACCATTTTTTCATATTATTTTCACATACTTCTGAAGCCAGTAAAGCAAACCGCTCCCGATTGGTTTTACTTAAATCAAAGCCAACCAATGGGGCTTCATGGGGTCAGTAAAGCAAACCACTCACTGACTGATTAAAATTCAATGGAAGCCAATCAATAGGGCTTCATCTAATTTGTTTGGACCACACAAACTGAGTTGTGAAAAACAAACTTGGGACATCTCAGATTGAAAAGAATTAATTAGATGAGTGACATTTGTCAGCTTGTTACTGAGTTTAATTATGTACTGAGCTGTGAAAAACACCCCCAGCCCACATTTGGATATATACCATGCATGCCCTCCCAAAGTTGGATTCATTTTCCTCAAAGTCTCTTTGAAAAAGCCAAACCAAGCGAAACGCGTCGAGACAGACGGATTATTTTCTACCTTTGCTGAAGACTACAACCAATCCAGGTATCTTCTCTAATAGGTAATATCTAGATTTCATTTTAATTTATTTCATTTCTTCATTTTAATTTCATTTTATTCATCTACCTATTCTTCAAATGGCTCAAAAAAGACAGAATCATCAGGGAAAGAGAGTTGCCCAGTCTGGAAGAGGCCAGGAACAATCGTTCCAGGCCTATTCTAGATTGGTCAAGGCCCTTTTCCAGGTGATTCAGTGTATGCACCATATTGGGCTCCTAGAGCAGCATTTGGCCAAACGGGATTTCCCGAAGCAGTTGGAGAAGAAAGTAGATGAGTTAGGTGGCTTTCTAAAGCCGGCTCTTCCCACCCCACACAATTTTTCTGTTTTTCGACAGATTAGTGTGGGATGGGCCAACCAAACGTTAAATGCTTTAGTTGAGCATTACAAGATAAATTTAAATCAGTTGAAGTCTAAGATAACTTTGGCTATGCGACCACCTCCTGGACTCGAAAAAATAGACTTCAACAGCGCTTCGGCGCGTGCCTTGATCTGGGCTCAAAAAAACTTTAAAAATAAGTTGACAGATAAGACGATTTCGGCCTATCAGTCTTACATTTCGGAACTTCGCCCAGCGTCTGGAGTAAGGAACAATACGGGAGGGAGCAAGCAAACTCCGGCCCGTGTTGTCCCTCTACCCCAACGCGAAAACCAAAATAAGAAAAGATCAAGGCAAAGCACTTCTCCCTCTTCTTTTCCGTCTACTTCTTCTTTCTCCCAGAGTAAGCGCCTCAATTTGCAAACATCTCCGGTCCATATTGTGACTGAAGATGCTCGCAAATTGAGTAACGCTGTCTCGCCTCGTCTTGCTCCTCTACCTCCTACTCCTCCTCAGCCTTTTTTCTCTGGTTCTCCTAGTGCTCTCACTAGAACTCCTCCTCCTCCTTCTGTTTCTTCTCCTGCTTCTGTTTCCTCTCCTGCTTCTGTTTCTTCTGCCCCTTCTCCTGCCTCTAGTGTGGTTCAACCAGGTATATCGTACTCAGAGAAAGTCAAATCACCGAGCCGCAACTCGGGCCGCTCATTTGATTCTAAATTCTCCCAGTTTCGGCATAAAAGCGGAGTTAATTTTGACAAAAGGAATTGGCGCCTCCCCGATGTTTGTAAAAACATCCTTATGATTGGAAGTTCAAATTTAGGACGCATTGATCGAAATCCCCATCCGGACATCCAGGTGGAGTGTTACCCCGGCGCCAAATTCAATCATCTGCGCTCTATGTTTAAAGGGCACAGGGGCCAGTCCAGTCCCCAAAAAATATTATTAAATATTGGCGTGAATTCTCGAAATGATAATTCTGATCTCGTAGTTAAGCAGTTGCGGAATATGCTTAGCGATATCAGGGTCAAGTTTAGATCAGCAAAAATTTATTTCGCTGAACTAAACTTTTCGCAAAAACTCCCTCAGGCTGAGAGGAGAACCCTGAGCATCATCAACGAAACCATTCGGAAAGTGAAGGACGTTAACGTGATACCAAAAATTGATGACGCGAAGTTTGATGTTGCTCAGGATTTAATCCATTGGACCACGAGAACCGCCAATATTATGTACGATCACTGGTTGAACCACCTAAATTTAAACTAAGTAAAGGCAAAGGTAACAGCCGCCTAACAGATGTGGGATTAGGAACTAATGTGGTTAACCTGTCTGGCACCAATGACCTAACAACCCAAGAGAAATCTCTTTTAGATCGCTGTTTAACTTTTGTACCAGCACCAAAGCCTAAAACTGATAACCAAACAAATTTACCATCATACGACTGTAATTTTCTTAGGCAAATGAAATTAGCCGACCGCTTTAGAAACTCCAGCGGTCGGAAACTTCCTTTTACAGAATCATCTGGTTGGTCACCTCCAGATAGTGAAGTAGATCCCGAAATTATTGAGGCTAGCAAACGAATCATCAAAAAGGTGTTCAGCATGAACATACTCTCCGATAAAGACAATTTAACAGCTGGTGAACGGAGAGCCCTCACGAAACTTCGAAAAAATAAGAAATTAGTGATTAAACCAGCCGACAAAGGTGGGTCGGTAGTTGTTCTATCTCGGGATAATTATATAAAGGAAGCCATGAGACAACTCAGCAATACTAAACATTATAAGAAAATAGATTCACTTATTTGGCCTAGTAATATCGAAAAATTCAATAAGATCTTAAAATTTCTCCTCGACGAAGGTCACATTACCAAAAAACAATTGAAATATTTAACAGCTAAGCTCAGTGCTCAAACAAGACAATTTTATATCCTACCAAAGATCCACAAGGACCGTTCTTCATGGACGGATGACTTAACTCCACCCGGGAGGCCAATTGTATCAGATTGTAATTCGGAATCTTATGCGATCTCGGAATTAATTGATTATCATCTGAAACCTATAGCAAATAGACATCCGAGCTATCTAAAAAATACACAGGATTTCCTGTCAAAAATTTCGAAATTGAAAATATCGAAAAATGCAATTCTGGCTACTTTGGATATCGACAGTATGTATACGAACATTGATATTGATAAAGGTGTTAAATGAGTTAAAAATGCATTTGAAAAATATCCGGATGCGAAACTCCCGGATGAACAAATTTTGGATCTTTTAGAGCTGAGCTTAAAAGGTAATGACTTTCAATTCAATGGAGAATATTTTCTACAAATAATGGGTTGTCCTATGGGCAAAAGATTCAGTCCTAATTTTGCAAGCATTTATGTAGCGGAATGGGAGGAAAATGCCTTAAGTAAATGTGCAAAGCATCCTCTCGTATATCTCAGGTATTTAGATGACATTTTTATTATTTGGGAACATTCAAAAGAAGATTTTGATGAATTTTTAGAAATTTTGAACAATCACGATCCAAATATTAAATTGAAAGCTACTATATGTGAAAATTCTGTTGATTTTCTCGATGTGACCGTGTATAAAGGCAAGCAATTTCAGGCGTCCGGTCATTTAGATTATAAAGTGTATTTTAAACCAACTGATTCACATCAATTGTTGCACACAAAATCATTTCATCCTCAACATACATTTAAAGGTATCATCAAATCACAACTCATTCGTTTCCACCGCAATTCAAGTGATAAGGTAAATTTCAATGAGGCTTGTTCTACTCTATTTGGCGCCCTCAGATCGAGAGGGTACTCGCTGCGCCTTCTGCGTAGCCTGAAATCCCAAACCCTGAAAAAGCTCGAAAGTCCAGCTGAAACTACCGATTTCGAACCACTGAAGATTGAACACAACAGACCGTTGCAAAATAGTAGTGGCGCGGTATTTAATTGCAAAAAGCCTCGTTGTAGACTGCATACTTTTATGCCTGATCATAAAGAGGAATTTTCCTCCGAACAAACGAAAAATCATTATCAGATCCGTAACCCCCTCCATTGTGATCTACCAAACATTATTTACCTTATCACTTGTAAGCGATGTCGGAAACAGTATGTTGGTCAAGGTCAAAATCCTTTCCGAGAACGTGCTACTAGACACAAACAGGATATAAAACATAATGCTGATGCCCCAGTAGCACAACATTTTAACCTTCCTGGCCATTCTTTGGACGATTTCGAAATCCATCCTATTGAACAACCACCAATTAAAGACACATTAGAAGAAACGGATGAATTTAGAAAAAAACGTGAAGCTTTTTGGATCAATACGCTTCAAACCCTCTGGCCATTTGGTATGAACATATCAGAGGGCGAATGCGAAAGGAGGTCCATCATTCCTTTCACTTTAACGTACAACAGAATGAATATCGAAATAGCAAAAATATTAAAAGATGAATTCAATTTTACCAATGCTAAATTAAATGAACCTTTGAATCTTCGACCTGTCATCGCCTATAAGAAAAACAAAAGCTTGCGTAACATCCTTGTAAGGACTAAATTAGAGCCCATCAGTGAATAACATCAATTTTTGCCAGTCAGTTTAACCAGTTCCTAAGCTCATCACTTAGTTTAAATCAATTTTATGTACTTTTTTGTCATGTTTGAAACCCATCAGGGTTCAGTAAATGAAAACAATTTTTCGGCGGCATATTAAAAGAAAAAAACGTTTCAGTATGAAATGTCTGTGCCAGTGCGATTTTTTAACCTCAAACACACACACACACAGTCTTGTTTTCCCTACATACCGAGGTACCCCATTGTCTGTCCTTTGTGTGGACTAACGGTTTCAACCTCGTTTTGCCGGTACAGTTCTGGGAAAACAACCGAGGTAAAGGGTTTCTTTTGTCTTTTGTACCTCGGTAAGGCGAAACACGCAAACTCTTTTGTCTAGTTACCTCGTCAAGTTGGTAAGACAAACCACACACACACACACACACACACACACACACACACACACACACACACACACACACACACACACACACACACACACACACACAGTCTTGTCTACCCTACATACCGAGGTACCCCATTGTTTGTCCTTTGTGTGAACTAACGGTTTCTACCTCGTTTTGCCGGTACAGTTCTGGGAAAACAACCGAGGTAAAGGGTTTCTTTTGTCTTTTGTACCTCGGTAAGGCGAAACGCGCAAACTCTTTTGTCTAGTTACCTCGTCAAGTTGGTAAGACAAACCACACACACACACACACACACACACACACACACACACACACACACACACACACACACACACACACACACACACACACAGTCTTGTCTACCCTACATACCGAGGTACCCCATTGTTTGTCCTTTGTGTGGACTAACGGTTTCAACCTCGTTTTGCCGGTACAGTTCTGGGAAAACAACCGAGGTAAAGGGTTTCTTTTGTCTTTTATACCTCGGTAAGGCGAAACACGCAAACTCTTTTGTCTAGTTACCTCGTCAAGTTGGTAAGACAAACACACACACACACACACACACACACACACACACACACACACACACACACACACACACACACACACACACACACAAAAAACGTGTCACTTAGGCAATTATTCCCAAAATGCATTTTGAAGGATTGGGAGTTATTACATGCAAAAAAGAAAATTGACTCATATAGCCCAACATTGCTTTATGTACTGCATCTTTAATCCTTTACCTAACACAAGTTGAAGCCAACAGTACAAATTATTTTTCTGAAACATCAGATTTTTTCATTTTTTATTTACTTCTAACCATGGCTTATTACTCCTTATTGGAACAAGCTCAACAAGTTTGTTCCATTAATAGGTCATGAGGTATGTTTTGAAGTAGAGAAATGAAAAAATAAAATTTGAATAGCAAATTTTGTATATCACGAGTGCAGATATGGCAGATTCGTTAGGTAAACTGTTAACAAAAAATGGCTCCGACTATTTTGCATCTAAGCATTGCCATTCCTGGGACAGTCGGGCTGCATGCGTGACATCACTCTAGTTTTTTTGTTTCACTAGAAAAAATGTTTTTACTGCATTTTTAGCTCAACCCTATTAGGATGGGTTGCGATCCGTCGTACGTTTATACGTTCGTACGCTTGTGCGTCCACAATTCTCTTAGAACACACCACAGGCCTCATCTCTCATCCGATCAGTTTCAAATTTCATAGATGGCTTTGGGGTAATGTCTTGATGGGAGCTCTCTAATTTTTTCGAATTTTGTTGAAAAACATGGCTGCCGGCAGCCATCTTGGATTTGGCATATAAATTGACAACAATTCCATTCGCACAACCCGCAGGCCACATCTCTCACCCGATCAATTTCATATTTCATACGTGGCATTGGGGAGATGTCTAGATGGGAGCTATCGATATTTTCCGAATTTCGTTGAAAAACATGGGCACCGGCGGCCATTTTGTGTGTGCCATATAAATTGTCAACAATTCCATAAGCACACCCTACATACTGCATCGTTCACTCGATCTTTTTCAAATTTCATGTGTAGCTATAGTGTGATGTCTAGATAGTAGCTATCGAATGTTTCTGAATTTTGTTGAAAAACATGGCCGCCAGCGCCACCTTGGATTTGGCTTATAAACTGTCAACAACTCCATTAGTACACCCTACAGGCTGCATCCCTCACCCAATCTTTTTTGATGGCTTCTGTAGCATTGTGTGATATCTTAAAAGAAAAAAACGTTTCAGTAGGAAATGTCTGTGCCAGTGCGATTTTTTAACCTCAAACACACACAGGCGAGTGCCAGAGTTCATATATGCCCCAAAACAAAATAGGTTCCAATTTCAATCATGTGTATGTATTTCCTAAATAAAATTATTATTTACTTATTTATATATTTATTTATTGATTATTTTTTATTTTTTATTTTTTATTTTTTAGTAATGTTTTATTTATTTATTTATTTATTTATTTATTTATTTATTTATTTATTTATTTACTTATTTACTTATTTGTTTGATTCATTTATTTTAATTATTATTTTTATTTTTAATTTTTCATACCTTTCACACAATGTAGAGGTTCACAAGGTAAAACACACAATTTCTACGTGGTGTAAAATATTTTCCGTCGGGGGATATTCATTCCAACTGATAACATTCGTGAGGCATCATGATCTTTGGCGTTATTTTTTCATTTATTTCTTTAGTCTCAATATATTTTATCAAACCATTTTTTCATATTATTTTCACATACTTCTGAAGCCAGTAAAGCAAACCGCTCCCGATTGGTTTTACTTAAATCAAAGCCAACCAATGGGGCTTCATGGGGTCAGTAAAGCAAACCACTCACTGACTGATTAAAAATCAGTGAAAGCCAGTCAATAGGGCTTCATCTAATTTGTTTGGACGACACAAACTGAGTTGTGAAAACAAACTTTGGACACTCAGGTTGAAAAGAATTATCTTGATGAGTGACATTTGTCAGCTTGTCACCGAGTTTAATTATGTACTGAGCTGTGAAAAACACCCCAGCCCACATATGGATATATACCAGGCATGTCCTCCCCAAGTTGGAATCATTTTCCTCAAAGTCTCCTTGAAGAAGCAAAAACAAGCGAAACGCGTCGAGACAGACGGATTATTTTCTACCTTTGCTGAAGACTACAACCAATCCAGGTATCTTCTCTAATAGGTAATATCTAGATTTCATTTTAATTTATTTCATTTCTTCATTTTAATTTCATTCTAAATTCATCTACCTATTCTTCAAATGGCTCAAAAAAGACAGAAGCATCAGGGAAAGAGAGTTGCCCAGTCTGGAAGAGGCCAGGAACAATCGTTCCAGGCCTATTCTAGATTGGTCAAGGCCCTTTTCCAGGTGATTCAGTGTATGCACCATATTGGGCTCCTAGAGCAGCATTTGGCCAACCGGGATTTCCCGAAACAGTTGGAGAAGAAAGTAGATGAGTTAGGTGGCTTTCTAAAGCCGGCTCTTCCCACCCCACACATTTTTTCTGTTTTTCGACAGATTAGTGTGGGATGGGCCAACCAAACGTTAAATGCTTTAGTTGAGCATTACAAGATAAATTTAAACCAGTTGAAGTCTAAGATAACTTTGGCTATGCGACCACCTCCTGGACTCGAAAAAATAGACTTCAACAGCGCTTCGGCGCGTGCCTTGATCTGGGCTCAAAAAAACTTTAAAAATAAGTTGACAGATAAGACGATTTCGGCCTATGAGTCTTACATTTCGGAACTTCGCCCAGCGTCTGGAGTAAGGAACAATACGGGAGGGAGCAAGCAAACTCCGGCCCGTGTTGTCCCTCTACCCCAACGCTTTGCCTTGAAAAGATCAAGGCAAAGCACTTCTCCCTCTTCTTTTCCTTCTACTTCTTCTTTCTCTCAGAGTAAGCGCCTCAATTTGCAAACATCTCCGGTCCATATTGTGACTGAAGATGCTCGCAAATTGAGTAACGCTGTCTCGCCTCGTCTTGTTCCTCTACCTCCTACTCCTCCTCAGCCTTTCTTCTCTGGTTCTCCTAGTGCTCTCACTAGAACTCCTCCTCCTCCTTCTGTTTCTTCTCCTGCTTCTGTTTCCTCTCCTGCTTCTGTTTCTTCTCCCCCTTCTCCTGCCTCTAGTGTGGTTCAGCCAGGTATATCGTACTCAGAGAAAGTCAAATCACCGAGCCGCAACTCGGGCCGCTCATTTGATTCTAAATTCTCCCAGTTTCGGCATAAAAGCGGAGTTAATTTTGACAAAAGGAATTGGCGCCTTCCCGATGTTTGTAAAAACATCCTTATGATTGGAAGTTCAAATTTAGGACGCATTGATCGAAATCCCCATCCGGACATCCAGGTGGAGTGTTACCCCGGCGCCAAATTCAATCATCTGCGCTCTATGTTTAAAGGGCACAGGGGCCAGTCCAGTCCCCAAAAAATATTATTAAATATTGGCGTGAATTCTCGAAACGATAATTCTGATCTCGTAGTTAAGCAGTTGCGGAATATGCTTAGCGATATCAGGGTCAAGTTTAGATCAGCAAAAATTTATTTCGCTGAACTAAACTTTTCGCAAAAACTCCCTCAGGCTGAGAGGAGAACCCTGAGCATCATCAACGAAACCATTCGGAAAGTGAAGGACGTTAACGTGATACCAAAAATTGATGACGCGAAGTTTGATGTTGCTCAGGATTTAATCCATTGGACCACGAGAACCGCCAATATTATGTACGATCACTGGTTGAACCACCTAAATTTAAACTAAGTAAAGGCAAAGGTAACAGCCGCCTAACAGATGTGGGATTAGGAACTAATGTGGTTAACCTGTCTGGCACCAATGACCTAACAACCCAAGAGAAATCTCTTTTAGATCGCGGTTTGACTTTTGTACCAACACCAAAGCCTAAAACTGATAACCAAACAAATTTACCATCATACAACTGTAATTTTCTTAGGCAAATGAAATTAGCCGACCGCTTTAGAAACTCCAGCGGTCGGAAACTTCCTTTTACAGAATCATCTGGTTGGTCACCTCCAGATAGTGAAGTAGATCCCGAAATTATTGAGGCTAGCAAACGAATCATCAAAAAGGTGTTCAGCATGAACATACTCTCCGATAAAGACAATTTAACAGCTGGTGAACGGAGAGCCCTCACGAAACTTCGAAAAAATAAGAAATTAGTAATTAAACCAGCCGACAAAGGTGGGTCGGTAGTTGTTCTATCTCGGGATAATTATATAAAGGAAGCCATGAGACAACTCAGCAATACTAAACATTATAAGAAAATAGATTCACTTATTTGGCCTAGTAATATCGAAAAATTCAATAAGATCTTAAAATTTCTCCTCGACGAAGGTCACATTACCAAAAAACAATTGAAATATTTAACAGCTAAGCTCAGTGCTCAAACAAGACAATTTTATATCCTACCAAAGATCCACAAGGACCGTTCTTCATGGACGGATGACTTAACTCCACCCGGGAGGCCAATTGTATCAGATTGTAATTCGGAATCTTATGCGATCTCGGAATTAATTGATTATCATCTGAAACCTATAGCAAATAGACATCCGAGCTATCTAAAAAATACACAGGATTTCCTGTCAAAAATTTCGAAATTGAAAATATCGAAAAATGCAATTCTGGCTACTTTGGATATCGACAGTATGTATACGAACATTGATATTGATAAAGGTGTTAAATCAGTTAAAAATGCATTTGAAAAATATCCGGATGCGAAACGCCCGGATGAACAAATTTTGGATCTTTTAGAGCTGAGCTTAAAAGGTAATGACTTTCAATTCAATGGAGAATATTTTCTACAAATAATGGGTTGTCCTATGGGCAAAAGATTCAGTCCTAATTTTGCAAGCATTTATGTAGCGGAATGGGAGGAAAATGCCTTAAGCAAATGTGCAAAGCATCCTCTCGTATATCTCAGGTATTTAGATGACATTTTTATTATTTGGGAACATTCAAAAGAAGATTTTGATGAATTTTTAGAAATTTTGAACAATCACGATCCAAATATTAAATTGAAAGCTACTATCAGTGAAAATTCTGTTGATTTTCTCGATGTGACCGTGTATAAAGGCAAGCAATTTCAGGCGTCCGGTCAGTTAGATTATAAAGTGTATTTTAAACCAACTGATTCACATCAATTGTTGCACACAAAATCATTTCATCCTCAACATACATTTAAAGGTATCATCAAATCACAACTCATTCGTTTCCACCGCAATTCAAGTGATAAGGTAAATTTCAATGAGGCTTGTTCTACTCTATTTGGCGCCCTCAGATCGAGAGGGTACTCGCTGCGCCTCCTGCGTAGCCTGAAATCCCAAACCCTGAAAAAGCTCGAAAGTCCAGCTGAAACTACCGATTTCGAACCACTGAAGATTGAACACAACAGACCGTTGCAGAATGGTAGTGGCGTGGTATTTAATTGCAAAAAGCCTCGTTGTAGACTGCATACTTTTATGCCTGATCAGAAAGAGGAATTTTCCTCCGAACAAACCAAAAATCATTATCAGATCCGTAACCCCCTCCATTGTGATTCACCAAACATTATTTACCTTATCACTTGTAAGCGATGTAGGAAACAGTATGTTGGTCAAAGTCAAAATCCTTTTCGAGAACGTGCTACTAGACACAAACAGGATATAAAACATAATGCTGATGCCCCAGTAGCACAACATTTTAACCTTCCTGGCCATTCTTTGGACGATTTCGAAATCCACCCTATTGAACAACCACCAATTAAAGACACATTAGAAGAAACGGATGAATTTAGAAAAAAACGTGAAGCTTTTTGGATCAATACGCTTCAAACCCTCTGGCCATTTGGTATGAACATATCAGAGGGCGAATGCGAAAGGAGGTCCATCATTCCTTTCACTTTAACGTACAACAGAATGAATATCGAAATAGCAAAAATGTTAAAAGATGAATTCAATTTTACCAATGCTAAATTAAATGAACCTTTGAATCTTCGACCTGTCATCGCCTATAAGAAAAACAAAAGCTTGCGTAACATCCTTGTAAGGACTAAATTAGAGCCCATCAATGAATAACATCAATTATTGCCAGTCAGTTTAACCAGTTCCTAAGCTCATCACTTAGTTTAAATCAATTTTGTGTAATTTTTTGTCATGTTTGAAACCCATCAGGGTTCAGTAAATGAAAACTATTTTTCGGCGGCATATTAAAAGAAAAAAACGTTTCAGTAGGAAATGTCTGTGCCAGTGCGATTTTTTAAACCTCAAACACACACACACACACACACACACACACACACACACACACACACACACACACACACACACACACACACACACACACACACACACACACACACACACACACACACACAGTCTTGTCTACCCTACATACCGAGGTACCCCATTGTTTGTCCTTTGTGTGGACTAACGGTTTCAACCTCGTTTTGCCGGTACAGTTCTGGGAAAACAACCGAGGTAAAGGGTTTCTTTTGTCTTTTATACCTCGGTAAGGCGAAACACGCAAACTCTTTTGTCTAGTTACCTCGTCAAGTTGGTAAGACAAACACACACACACACACACACACACACACACACACACACACACACACACACACACACACACACACACACACACACACACACACACACACACACACACACACACACACACACAAACGTGTCACTTAGGCAATTATTCCCAAAATGCATTTTGAAGGATTGGGAGTTATTACATGCAAAAAAGAAAATTGACTCATATAGCCCAACATTGCTTTATGTACTGCATCTTTAATCCTTTACCTAACACAAGTTGAAGCCAACAGTACAAATTATTTTTCTGAAACATCAGATTTTTTCATTTTTTATTTACTTCTAACCATGGCTTATTACTCCTTATTGGAACAAGCTCAACAAGTTTGTTCCATTAATAGGTCATGAGGTATGTTTTGAAGTAGAGAAATGAAAAAATAAAATTTGAATAGCAAATTTTGTATATCACGAGTGCAGATATGGCAGATTCGTTAGGTAAACTGTTAACAAAAAATGGCTCCGACTATTTTGCATCTAAGCATTGCCATTCCTGGGACAGTCGGGCTGCATGCGTGACATCACTCTAGTTTTTTTGTTTCACTAGAAAAAATGTTTTTACTGCATTTTTAGCTCAACCCTATTAGGATGGGTTGCGATCCGTCGTACGTTTATACGTTCGTACGCTTGTGCGTCCACAATTCTCTTAGAACACACCACAGGCCTCATCTCTCATCCGATCAGTTTCAAATTTCATAGATGGCTTTGGGGTAATGTCTTGATGGGAGCTCTCTAATTTTTTCGAATTTTGTTGAAAAACATGGCTGCCGGCAGCCATCTTGGATTTGGCATATAAATTGACAACAATTCCATTCGCACAACCCGCAGGCCACATCTCTCACCCGATCAATTTCATATTTCATACGTGGCATTGGGGAGATGTCTAGATGGGAGCTATCGATATTTTCCGAATTTCGTTGAAAAACATGGGCACCGGCGGCCATTTTGTGTGTGCCATATAAATTGTCAACAATTCCATAAGCACATCCTACATACTGCATCGTTCACTCGATCTTTTTCAAATTTCATGTGTAGCTATAGTGTGATGTCTAGATAGTAGCTATCGAATGTTTCTGAATTTTGTTGAAAAACATGGCCGCCAGCGCCACCTTGGATTTGGCTTATAAACTGTCAACAACTCCATTAGTACACCCTACAGGCTGCATCCCTCACCCAATCTTTTTTGATGGCTTCTGTAGCATTGTGTGATATCTTGATGGGAGATATCGATCGATTTGTTTTTGAAAAATGTGGTCGCCAGCATCCACCCTGGATTTGGCATATAAATTGTCAGTTCCTTTAGCACACACACATTCTGGAATGCATCTCTCATTCGGTGTTTTTCAACTTTCTTATGTAGCTTTAGGATAATGTCTAGATGGGAGCTATCTCCATATTTTCTTTTAATTTCGTTAGAAAATATGGACGCCAGCGGCCATCTCAGATTTTGGTATCAAAGTGACTACAATTTCTATAACACATCCTACAGACCACATCTCTCATCCGATCTATTTCAAATTTCGTGTGATTCTGATGGTCTCCACAAAAAGTTTCAAATTTATTGAAAGAATGGCCAATACTGGCCATCTTGGATTTTGAATTTAGAAGAGTCACAGTTCATTTTGCACATTGTACAGGTCACTTCTCATATTAAAAAGTTTTTCACATTTTATATATAGCTTCACGCACGCTCACAAACACAACCATGTACACACACACACAAACACAACCATGTACACACACACACGCAAGCACTCACACACACACACACACACACACACACACACACACACACACACACACACACGCACGTGCACACACACGCACGCGCGTGCACACACACACACACACACACAGACACACAGTCTTGTTTTCCCTACATACCGAGGTACCCCATTGTCTGTCCTTTGTGTGGACTAACGGTTTCAACCTCGTTTTGCCGGTACAGTTCTGGGAAAACAACCGAGGTAAAGGGTTTCTTTTGTCTTTTGTACCTCGGTAAGGCGAAACACGCAAACTCTTTTGTCTAATTACCTCGTCAAGTTGGTAAGACAAACGCACACACACACACACACACACACACACACTCACACACACGCGCGTGCGCGCGCATCCACGGTGCTACCATACGTGATGACTAGTGAGTTTTTTTTCATATCTCTCCGATGTCGCTGCATGATTTCATAGCATGTTTTATCAATGTCATTCAGTGATACACAGGTTTTGCTGACAATTTAATGTTATTGAAGCAAAAAACAAATAAAAAATACTGTAAGGCCATCGAGAGTTTATTAAGTGATTCTCAGGCAATTGCCTTTTTAAGTCGGTGAGGGTGGGCTGATTTTATTTTTATTCTTGCTTAACTTGACAATGTCAGATATGAGCTATTGGGGTTGGTTGTTTTCTGTAGAAACTTGAGTGAATGACTTGGCATGTAACTTTCTATTTAGTTCAGTCCCTTCTTGGCCAAGTTGAGCTGTTGTGTCATTGACATTTTCCTTGTTACACGTTGACAGTCTTCAATCTGTCGCTTTGTAGTTGTTTCTTGGTACGTCTTGGCTGCCTATATAGGCAGCCAAGACGAACCTAGAAACAGCTGTCATGCCACTTCTCAAAGTGCCACCTGTAATGCTTCAGCACTCAATAGAGGTTATAATGTAACTTCGAGTTTACCCAGAGACTGCATGTTGGAGAACCTATTCCGTTGCAGGAAATAAGATCAAAATTAAAGTCAGGTCCCGTAGGGTTTAATAGATATTCTGAGGCACCAGTAAAGCAATAGGAAGGTAGATAACGGCATTTTTGTAGTCAGTATACAAACGTAAACAGGGCTGTACCAGGCCTATCATGATTAGTGAAGAAGTCGACTAATCGTCGGAAACACCCATGATCGACTACAATTTCAAAGTCGACGATTATGGGTTTTCATCATCCCTTTACTGGTGAATTGGGAGCGCGGAGACTCAGTGGTTACGGCATTGGACTTTAAATCGAGAGGTTCACGGTTCGATCCCACCAGGGGTAATTGCGTTGTGTCTTTGGGCAAGGCACTTAATCCCGATTGCCCACATGGGGCACGGTGGCTCCGTGTCCTAAGGCATACTGCACGTCGATGGTGCACCTGTCTTCAACCATTGCTAACCCTGCTTGTGTGGAGTTAGTGCGTTGGAGAGTCTGGCAGTTGCTGGCCGTTGCCCGGTGTTTTTCCTGCGGGTACACGGGCTTCTCCCACCCATAAAACTGTCCGACATGAGGTAGCCCTGGCTGTCAAAAGTGTCGATGAACTCCAATAAATAAATATATACTGATGAATTATTAGTTCGTAAGAAGTGTCAAAGGCTGTAGAATATCAAAATACATTGTGTTTGATACGGGAAAGAAGTACAAAGGTACAACACATGACATCAGGTCTGGCATTCTAGAAAGTATAGGAGTACAAATAATTGCCCTTCTCAGTTTGCCAAGGAAAGCAATTGCCTTCTTAAATTTCAGTGCGTATGTTATTAGACTGTTGGCCATCTCAGGTCCAAACCTGAGTCAAGAGTCTGAATTTTCCTTGGAGAGCAGTAGGCATGCAGCATACCTGCCCGCCTAAAGAATGCCCCCCCCCCCCCCCCCCGAGTAACTAATGACGAAAAATACTATTTTCTATACTATTAAAAAAAGTAGGGGATATTTGATAAAAGTGAGCTATATATTTTCGTCAAAAAGACAGTTGAGGCATTGCACTGTGACATCTGGTGAATGAGTTCAGCGATATTTGGGTGTCTGACAAGCACACATTCCACGCACTGAGCTGCAGAAGACATGGACGGTCAGTCAGAGAATTTACCACATTCAGTCCAAGACCTGAATACCTTGTAAATCCTCCTCGGTTCGCGAGACAAGCGCAGATCCGACGTGGCATACTCCTCACCAAACGTCCAATATCGGCTTGACTGATGTTATTCCATTCTTCCTGCAGTGCAGCGGCGAGTTCCTGGACATTGGTAGGGGCTGTTGGCGTTGTTGTAGGTGCCTGCCAAGCTTATCCCACACGTGCTCGATTGGTGAAAGGTCTGGACTTAGTACAGGCCAAGGCAGTGTAGGATGTTCTGCTCCTGGAGGAACTCTGTAGCGACACGGGCCCTGTGTGCTCTTGCATTGTCATCTTGGAAAATGAATCGACGGTCGTGACGTCACGCAAATGGCACCACATGAGCTGCTAACATGTTGTCACGGTAGTACTGCCCTGTGACACGCCCTTGGGTGACATGTAAGGCTGTTCTACTTGTCATGGTTATGCTTCCCCACACCATAACCGACCCACCACCAAAACGATCGTGCTGCCTAACGGTTACGTCATGGTGTCGTTCGTTCCGCCGCCGCCACACTCTGTTTCACCTGTCGTGGATGTCGAGAGTGAATCTCAATTCATCGGAAAACATGACGTTGCTTCACCAACGATTGTCCAGCACTGTCGTGCACCACACCAATTACGCCTTGCTGCGATGTGACGTTAGTAGTATGTCAGGGGCTTTTCACCTCTAGGTTGCCGAACCCCTGTGCCGGACCTCGGAAGTGACGGCATGTCACGTGACGTAGTGGCGCCATGTTGTGTTGTCATGGTAACCCGCGTGAGCGGCCATGTTGTGACGTCATCTCCATGATGATACGTGGTGTGAGTGCGTATGTGCAGCGCATGTTGTTAAGGTGATATGTGTTTCCGTCGTCCATTTTGAATACTGGAGGCCGCCATCTTGGTTTCTATGGTAGCACGTGATTGCTATGTTACCCAATTTTTTTGCAATAAGACGGGGTATGTTCGGAGGGTATGTTCCTTTGTAGAAGAATAAATCTAATTACCACAAACAACCCGACAATCCCTCCAAATCACCAAAAATCCACCCAAAATCACCGAAATTGACTTTATTTCCCCAATTTATCGGTGTAGCACGTAGTGCTATAGTACCAAGGGGGTACCAGGGGTGTGTTCCTTTGTAGACGAGTATTTTTCTGGTTCGGATTTTCCCAAAATCCTCGTTTAATTACCCAAATAAACCCGTCAACTTTTACTATTTCGAATTCTTTCAGAATTCTCTGCTTCTATCTACATATGCAATAGTTTTTCTCTACCTGGCCATGTTCCTTTGTTCTGGAGTATACTCCAGTAGCATAGAAGAGCCTGTCAACTGGAACAGTTTACCTTATTATTGCTATATTTAACTATTTCTGGTCTATTCTTGTTAGTTCTGGCCCTATTCTGTGTACTCTTGTTGTTTCATTTATCTAGATTATAACTAACCAATCAGATTGCTTGATTTCCCATAATCTGTATACAGAGTTATCTCCCTTCTGTATAATAAAAGACTATATCCAATGGCCATATGCCATGGAATCCCATTTTTTGCAAAACACCTGTAGCTATGGAATCCCTTTTTTGTATGAGGCCATGAGGGCTATGTAAAAGCCCTCAATGAGTTCTCATTTATTATCCCTCATACCCTCATTGAATTTTGAGGTTATGAGGACCTTGAAAAATCCCTCAATGAGGTATAATTCACTACGACTCTTAGCCTCATTTCAGTATTTGAGGATACCTATGGCCTGGTATTGTATTATTCGAGGATACCTATCGAGGATACCTTTAGGAGAATCCCTTTTTTGTCGTATGAGGCCATGAGGGCTATGTAAAAGCCCTCAATGAGTCCTCACTCATTGCCTCATTGAATTTTGAGGTTATGAGGACCATTAAAATCCCTCATTGAGGGATTTTTAATACGACTCTTATCCTCATTTCAGAAAAAAGGGATTCCACAAATGGGATTTCTAAAAAGGGATTCTGCAAACGGGATTCCTTCTGGAGAATCTTTTGTCAAATGAGGATAAGAGTCGTAGTAAATTAGACCTCATTGAGGGATTTTTAATACGACTCTTATCCTCATTTCAGAAAATGGGATTCCTAAAAAGGGATTCCACAAATGGGATTCCAAAAAAGGGGATTCCACAAATGGGATTCCGTTTCCATCTTGTCGCCAAAGCTCCAAGGCCACTACTGGCTATGGTCTATCTGTCCTACCATTAGCTTCTACAGCAGGCTTGTTCCATTGCGGCCTTGTACCAGTACTATTGACTAAACTACCATCCATTAATATTGACTTGTACCACTACTTCCTAGCTATACCTTCACCCAGGCCTTCAAAATGTGCCATCAGTGTATACATATAAAGCATTCCGTAATTGAGATTCCTAGCCGAGTCGGTAAAATTTGGATTTCGTGATTTGACATATACACTCGAGGGTATTCCCCTTCCCTGTTGGAAGAATTCAGATGAATTGGGCGATAATACCTTCATTGGGATTATAGTTCAAAAAATTCATTCAGTTAAAATTCAGATCACCTTTCGTTATATTTTCATTAAGTTTAAAAATTCATTCAGTTCAAAGGGTGTTAATATTTATTTATATTATATATAGTTCAAAAGTTCATTCAAATAGCTCAAGGGGTTTTAATTACATAAAGTTCATTCAATTTTGTTCAATTCAAGAGGGTTAATACCTTCATTAGGGTTAGAGTTCATTCATTTGAAAACTTTGTTGTGGTCAATTCACTTCAATACATTCGTTGGGTCAGTTCTCTTCTATCTGTTCTGTTCACTTCGATCTTGGTTGTGTTGGATCTTTGTTCACTTTATGTTGACTTTGATCTTGATTGTATTTTATCAGATCTGTTCAGTCTGTCCAACTAGTTCGATCAATCCGACTAGTTTGACCTTCTTTCAATTTGTTATATTCACTTCGATCTTGGTTCTGTTCGTTCTGTACCTTTGTTGTTTTGTAGTGGTTGATTGTCTCAGAGTCTTGCAATAATTGAGTGTTATCAATCCTTTTCCATACCCTCGAGTGTTTTTATCAAATCACGAAATCCAAATTTTACAGACTCGGCTAGGAATCTCAATTACAAAATGATTTATATGTATACACTGATGGAACATTTTGAAGGCCTGGGCGAAGGTATAGCTAGGAAGTAGTGGTGCAAGTCAATATTAATGGATGGTAGTTTAGTCAATAGTACTGGTACAAGGCCGCAATGGAACAAGCCTGCTGTAGAAGCTAGTGGTAGGACAGATAGAACCATAGCCAGTAGTGGCCTTGGAGCTTTGGCGACAAGATGGAAACGGAATCCCATTTGTGGAATCCCTTTTTTGGAATCCCATTTGTGGAATCCCTTTTTAGGAATCCCATTTTCTGAAATGAGGATAAGAGTCATATTTACTACGACTCTTATCCTCATTTGACAAAAAGGGGATTCCCCAGAAGGAATCCCGTTTGCAGAATCCCTTTTTAGGAATCCCATTTGTGGAATCCCTTTTTTCTGAAATGAGGATAAGAGTCGTATTAAAAATCCCTCAATGAGGGATTTTTAATGGTCCTCATAACCTCAAAATTCAATGAGGCTATGAGGGATAATAAATGAGGACTCATTGAGGGCTTTTACATAGCCCTCATGGCCTCATACGACAAAAAGGGATTCTCCTAAAGGTATCCTTGATAGGTATCCTCGAATAATACAATACCAGGCCATAGGTATCCTCAAATACTGAAATGAGGCTAAGGGTCGTACTAAATTATACCTCATTGAGGGATTTTTCAAGGTCCTCATAACCTCAAAATTCAATGAGGGCATGAGGGATAATAAATGAGGACTCATTGAGGGCTTTTACATAGCCCTCATGGCCTCATACAACAAAAAAAGGGATTCCATAGCCACGGGTGTTTTGCAAAAAATGGGATTCCATGGGATATGGCCATTGGATATAGTCTTTTATTATACAGAAGGGAGATAACTCTGTATACAGATTATGGGAAATCAAGCAATCTGATTGGTTAGTTATAATCTAGATAAATAAAACAACAAGAGTACACGGAATAGGGTCAGAACTAACAAGAATAGACCAGAAATAGTTAAATATAGCAATAATAAGGTAAACTGTTCCAGTTGACACGCTCTTCTATGCTACTGGAGTATACTCCAGAACAAAGGAACATGGCCAGCTAGAGGAAAACTATTGCATATATAGATAGAAGCAGAGAATTCTGAAAGAATTCGAAATAGTAAAAGTGACGGGTTTATTTGGGTAATTAAACGAGGATTCTGGGAAAATCCGAACCAGAAAAATACTCTTCTACAAAGGAACACACCCCTGGTACCCCCTTGGTACTATAGCACTACGTGCTACACCGATAAATTGGGGAAATAAAGTCAATTTCGGTGATTTTGGGTGGATTTTGGTGATTTGGAGGGATTGTCGGGTTGTTTGTGGTAATTAGATTTACTCTTCTACAAAGGAACATACCCTCCGAACATACCCCATCTTATTGCAGAAAAATTGGGTAACATAGCAATCACGTGCTACCATAGAAACCAAGATGGCGGCCTCCAGTATTCAAAATGGACGACGGAAACACGTATCAGTAGGTGATAATTGAGAATACAAACACACCTGTACATGTACGCGTACGTGTACACGTACATTCATGTACACCTCCATAGGATTTATTGTTAAAATCGTGTACCTGTACACGATTTGAACGTTTTTTAGGGTGTTTTAGAATCCACTTGGCGGATTCAAACACCACTGAATTGTATCCTAGAGTGAAAAAAACGCCAGTAGTTTTACGTACATGTACATGTACCGTTTTGATTGAAATCGGCAAATGGGTTTCCCCCATAGGATTCAGTGTTAAATTGCGAGCAAAAAAACGTTTTGTCGTTTCTAAATCATCGTCTTTCCGATTCTAATAATCCGCGTCTGTACACGATTTTAACACTGAAACCCTATGGAGGCATACACGGAGATCCACTTGCTGATTTTAGGTCGGAAATTGACTCGTGTACAGACGTGGTGTTAGAATCCGCAAACCCACTGTCGCGTTTCCCGAAGTAAAACTAACGCATGTTATTGCGAGGTAATCTTAATAAGCACTTAATGGAAATGTTTTGAATGAAGAATGTTGCCAGGATGTTAGAATCCGCAAACCCACTGTCACGTTTTCCTGAAGTAAAAACTAACACATGTTATCGTTGTGACTGAATGAGGTTTTCGTTCAAAAGAGTCAATTATAAAATATGATCTGTAAAAAATAGACATTCGTGTCTTGGTTCAGTGTGACGAAGAGAAATTGAGTTTAGACATTTGTTCAAAAGAGTCGATTATAAATATGATCTGTAAAATAGACATTCGTGTTTTGTCTTGATGTAAAGAAGAGAAATTGACTTTAAGCGTCTGTTCAAAAGAGTCAATTATAAAATATGATCTGTAAAAAATAGACATTCGTGTCTTGTTTCGATGTGATGAAAGGAGATTGAGTTTAGAGACAATTAGAGAAAAGAATCAGAATTCTTGTGAAGTAATCTTAATAAACACTTAATGGAATGTTTAAACGCATTTTCCGCTCAATTAGGTTTTGAGTGGTAAAATTTTTAATATATTCACGATAGTGATCAGAGAGATTTGAAATGAATGAATAAGTTCCTTTAACGTTAAAATTAGAAAAAAACGAGTTTTCTTTTGTGTGTTGAAATGTTTTAATCGTCATCAAAGGGATTCTCTCTTAATTCGACCCTGAGTGAATGGTTCTTTGATATGTGAATGGAATTCCTTTGACAAAACGTAAATTACTATCAAAATGCATTAAATCAGAAACCGGTTTGTCATGTACTGCTAAAATGTATTTTTAAACTTCTCCAATTCAATCAACACTGAGTTGAGATGTGAATATTTTTAGTTTATTATATTAAAGACGGAAAGATTTTTATTAACTTAAAAACATAAAAATATAATTAAACATTTAATTTTGAAAATAATAAAACAATTAAAAACGAAAAATGTTTTTACAGATGGATTCTAGACACCGAGATCGAATTTTAGAAGAGTATGAACGTGCTAAGAAGGGCATTCAGTCGGCTGACAGAAGCAGACGTCTTGGTGAGATGGAACTCAAACGCGAAGCCACAAAAATATTTAAACCCGTGATGGAGGGTCAAGAGCGAAGCAGGAAGGAAATAGTCGAAGAATTGAGACCCATAAAAGAGAGTTCTTTGAGAATGGGTTCGTTGCCTCTTAGTTTTGGAAATCAGCATTCCGTTCAATCTACACCGGATTACGTTCCCACGGGAATTCAAACAGAGACCGACACAGATACAGCTTCGACTATCACCACTGATAGCGTCGCATCGTCTGATGATGATGGCGGTAAGAGAGATCTGTTGTATGGATTTTATAAGGATTCGGAGGGGAGAAGTTTTGTTGGAGACACAGAAATAGAAATTGGCGATGATGAATTGATCGTTGGTTCGAACAAATATGAATTGACTGATGGACTGTGCAGATTGCTCCTATACGATAAGCTTAGCGATTACACGGAACAGGATTTCGACAATTACGGCAACATTCTGGTTCAGACCCATGCCATGAAGAGAAATAACGATGCCAGAGAGACGAGACCCAAAGCCAACAGAGGTTACAAGTGGACGAAAGTGGTGAAACCCATATGGGATATGAACAAGAAGTTCATCGAATCGGTGACTGGCAAAGGGGTGAAAACCACTTTTCTTCTGAGCGATTCTGACGCTCTGTCTCAGAGATTGAGTTTGTTGATGGCGAGCAGATTAGCTGGTAACACAGGATTAGATAATCAGATAGTTACTATATCTGACGAATTGTTAAGACAGAAGGTTTTGAATAAAAACCATTATAAAAGGCTGATGAACGAATTGAAGGATTGATGTGTATATAATAAGTAGAGAGAAACAAACAAACAAACAAAAATAAAACAGTAAATTTTTACACTAGAATAATAAAAGTATTTAAACAACAAAACGATTTACCAGTGAAAAAACAAAATATATTATAAAAATAAATATGTTGGTGATAAAGAACAGGGGATACGTCAGAACTTACGTTCAAGGCGGTTCTGGCATCGTCGATTCTATAATACGAGTGTTCACGAGTGATGCGGGTAGAAAACTCGCATCGACTGCATTTGAGGCCGGTAAGAAGACGGCGTTGGATGCTGATAAGAAAGCCGCTTCCGAAGCCAGTGGTAGGATAGCTTCTGTGGCTGGCAAGAGGGCAGCCGACGCATTGATCGACAAGTTGATCAGTCCACCAGCAAAGCGAGCTGCGTTAGAGCAAACGCCGAAAAGTTGGAAAGATTTTAAGGATGCTGTGGTACCCATACAAGATTTCGCCAAAATGACGAGTGGATCTGGATTGAAGAGAACTCACAACAGTGTGATATAAATAAATAATAATATTAAAACAACTGAGTTTGAAAAAACATAAAAAATTGTGTTTGAAAAGAATCTAAAATAACAAACAAAAAAATAAAACAAAAGATGAACATTAAAGATATGTCTTGGAACGACGCCGCGACCAAGAGGTCGAATAACGAGTTCTTTCCCAAAAGCATAAGAGGCTTGATAGTGGGAAAATCGAATTGTGGAAAGACCAATCTGTTGATGAATCTGTTGTCCCAACCCGACTGGTTGGATTTCGACAGATTGTTCATGTTTGGCAAGAGCTTGTTTCAACCCGAATACAGATTGCTTCGAGAGTGCATGGATCGTAGATTGCCCAAGGACGTCATAGCCAGAATCTTTGACAGTAGAGAGGAATTCGACAAGAGTGAAGCTCCACTTTCGACCATTTTGGACGGTGCGGCGATGGAGATGATGAAGAGAAATGCATCTTCAAACGTCGAGTGTCGATTTTATGAGAATGCTAGCGACGTTCCGGATCCTAGAGAACTGAAATCGGAAGATAAGAATCTCATGATTTTCGACGATCTGCTTTTGGAGTGACAGAACTGATGCGAATCGTATTACGTTAGGGGTCGACACAGCAACGTGGACTGTTTCTACCTGTCGCAGAATTATTTTCGATTGCCCAGACAGACGATAATGGAGAACGCTAATTTTCTATGTCTCTTTCGCCAAGATCTCAAGAATCTCAATCACATCTGTGGCGATCACGTCGCAAACGACATGAGCGTGGCGGAATTCAGGAGATTCTGCAAGAGGGTTTGGGATGGTGGACTTTACAATTTCGTTGTGATCAATCTGACAAGCGAATTTAATCGCGGAAAATATCGGTGCGGATTCAACAAGTTTTATGTTTCTGATGATAATAAGATAGAGCGTGAAAATAAAATTTAGAAAATAATAAATCTTCAAATAATTAGTTTTGAATAAAAAAAAAAAAAAATTAAATATTATGTTCGAACATGGAGAATTGTTGGAACGGATAGCCGAGAATACGGCTGCAAAACAATCCATTCAAATCATGGTGAGTGGCGATTCAACTCGATTTGCTACGAAATTCGAACCTTCCATCAAATTGAATAGAGAGAAAAGATACGAGATGGCGTTGGTGAATCTGGAGACTTATTATTCCTTTCCCAACGTCACCGAAAAGAATAACTCATTCAAGTATACCGACGGAGTGGATTGGTTGGAGATTCGAATTCCCAAAGGGAGTTACGACAAATACGGTTGACATTCTCGCAGTCAATAGCATTCTGGTGAACGTGGACGTGAGTGCTGGAAGCTACGTGAATGGTAGCACTCAACCGACGATCTATTCCTTCTTTCCAAATGTGTCGCCGGGTTATAAGATCGTGGAGCAACCTCGAAATTTAGTTTATCTACCAGTGATTTTAGACACGTTGTATAGTCTCAAAACCATGTTGACGGATCAAAATGGTGAACTGTTAGATCTTCGCAGAGAGAGGGTGACGATACGATTTCACATAAGAGAAATATAAAAGCAAAAAAAAAAAAAATATTGTGTATATATATAGATAACAAAAATAAAATAAACGCAATATTAATTTTACAAAATTATTTTAATATAAATAATTATTATTAAACAAAAAACAATTGAAGTAAATATATTTTAAAAGAAAGAATTATGACAGAATACGTGATTAAAAACGTGAACATATCCGCAGGACAGGGAAGAAACTTAAGAGAGCGTTAACAACTCGAGGCGAGGTGGTGAGATTCAAATTCACTCACGAAGATCTGACGAGAGGTGGTCAGGATCGATCGCCTGGACCAGAAGTCAAATCAAAAGGATGGAGAAAGCGATTCGCGATGGAAGAGGGTTGACGGTGAGATTGAGTCCCGCTCAATTGAGATACAATTTGAGAATGAAAGGTGGTTTCCTACCGCTATTGGCAGGAATCGCCGCAAAAGCATTACCCTTCACCGCAAAGGCACTACCCTTTCTCGGAAAGACTCTCTGCGTGGGAGCTCTCATGGGACTCGCGAGTTCGGCAGTTGAGAAATTAATGGGTGGCAGCGGACTGTTTTTGAAGAAGGGAGGAGCTGAGTGTCGCATCCATGTAGTCGACAGCAGAAAGGATTGTATCTAGAACCCGTTAGAGGTGGCAACTCTCTGAGAGGAAACGGTCTCTATCTGAAGAATGGACAGAACGGTGAGCGACTCGGCAAGGGTTTGTTGCTCGGTGAGAATTCGCCGTTTAAGAATATACCGATTTTGAATATGTCATTATAATATAAAATTATATGATTATATAAAATATAAATCATAGAAAGTATAAAATAATATATTTACAATGGATAAAAAGGTGGAGAAACAATTAGATGATAATGACAAATATCGCGAGACAGAGTGCGAAAAAAAAAAAAAAGATGTGGAAAAATGGTTAGACGCTAATGATGGATATCTAAGGAAAGAACTGATGAAAGAGTTAGATAAACAGCGGGATAGATGGTTGGAAATGAAAAGAATGAGATGCTTTCCACCATCACCACTACCTTCTGAAGAGAATGGTAATGATGCGAGTGTTACCAAGAGATGCACAACATTCGTTCATAATTATGATTTGGATAAACAAATGTGTTGTTATAAAAACGTATCATATTACAAAAAAAAGAAAAAAAGAAAAGAAAAATCGATGCTGAAATTTAAGAAAAAAGGAAATGTTATTATATTATATGGGTAATAGTGAAGAAGGAAAACAAAAAAAAAGTAATGAGATCTAAAAGATGATCTCATTACTTTTTTTTTCCTTTTTCTTCAATAAAAAAATCAATCTCTCTATTGTTTATATTTCCAAGCCCGTTATTAGCATGTTGACACTCGTGTTTTCAAGATGATCTCATTACGTTTTTTCCTTCTTCTTCACTAAAAAATCAATCACTCTATTGTTTATATTTCCAAGTCCGTTATTAGCATGTTGACACTCGTGTATTCTCCTTTTCCGAAAACGTGTTGAATGTTTATCTTTACTCTTTTGAGTTTTTTTACATCGATGAACTTGCTCTCACCACCCGATTTGTCCACGAGTTCGCGTGAGATTTTTGGATATATGTAACTTCCATAGAACAACGTCAAATTGTCCTTGTCGAATTCTTTATCTTTAGCGATGACGATTTTCTGCAGATCGCTTTGATTGTCGTAAAACAAATTGAGCATGGCTTCATCCAATTTCAAAGTCATCTTATATCTGTCGTATTTATGCTCAAGATCCTTCATCTCGATCTCGTTCAATTCGATGGGATCGTGTCATTGTAATCTATAGATTTTATGACCGAATTTCTTATATGTTTCGACTCGTTTCAATTTCAATTCGCATCTTTTAGGTGTTGCTGTCATGATCGATTATTTGGTTTTTTTGTTTTATGAATTCTTGCAAATAATGTATAGTTTTTAATTTTGTATTTTAATAATTTGTTTAAAAAAAGTTTTTTTTTTTTTGCTCTTTATATATATAAAAAAAAGTTTTCTAATTTTAATTTTCTTTAATGTGAAAATTTGTTTGTAAAAAGTAATGAGATCACCTTTAGATCTCATTACTTTTTTTCCTTCTTCTTCGCTAAAATCAATCTCTCTATTGTTTATATTTCCAAGTCCATTATTAGCATGTCGACATGCGTTATTTTTCCACTTATCAAAATGACTTCAATGTTTATCTTTACTCTTTTGAGTTTTTCTACATCGGTGAATGCGCTCTCACCACCCGATTTGTCCACGAGTTCGCGTGAGATTTTTGGATATATGTAACTTTCATAGATCATCATCAAATCATTCTTGTAGGGTCTTCTGTATTTGTCGATGATATTATTCAGCAGATCGCTTTCGTACTCGTAAAACAAATCGAGCATGGCTTCATCCAATTTCAAAGACATTATATATTTGTTGTCGTAGTGCACTAAATACACCATCTTAACATCGTTCAATTCGATGAGATCGTGTTCTACTGTATAGATACAAGTATCTGTTAGCGTATTAAAAAAACATTCTTTCAATTTACATCTTTTAGGTGTTGTTGTCATGATCGATTATTTGGTTTTTATGAATTCTTGCATATAAAATGTATATTTTAAATTTTGTATTTAAATAAATAAGTTGTTTAAAAAAGTTTCTCTTTATATATAAATAAAAGTTAAATTTTAACATCCTTTATTTTTTTTTTTTTCGTATTAATTCAATTTTTTTTCACGTTAAGAACATATAATTGATTAATTCTTTTTGAAGGAATTAAAACATATTATAAACAATTTTAAAACTTTTAAACAAATTATCATTAATACAAAATTCGAAAAAAATATTCTTACAAACTCAATTTTGAGGTAAAAACAATGATCAAGTCCGAACATTCGAATTATAGTTTAGAATGTGCAAGACTTCAAACGTTTAAAAATTGGCCTTCGCATCTTGCTCAAAAACCTGAAGATTTAGGCGCTGCGTGTTTCATTTATGTGGGTAAAAGTGACAAAGTTAAATGTTTTTGTTGTAATATACATTTGATGAATTGGGAACCTCACGGCAGACCTTTACTAGAACATATAAATAATATTAAAAAAGGTGAATGTGATTATTTGAACAAGATCATAATGTTGGGATTGATTAAAATCGAAGACGAAGAGTGGGATAGAAATAAAAACCAAAAATTATTGATGGATATGTTACAATTAGGGTACACTAAGGAACAATTGTACAATGCGTTAAATAACGCAAACAAGACCTTATCTCAATTTTTGACTTTAGAACATCTGATTAAATTCATGACACAAGCAGACGAGTTATTGTCGTGTGTCGAAAACGAGTCGAGCAACACGAACACTTGTCTGCTTTGCGAAAATGTTGCAAACATTTTGTTTCTACCGTGCGCACATTTGTGTTATGGTAAGGAATGTTATTCTAGAGACGAGAAAACGTGTTCGTTCTGCAAACAAGAAATAAAATTGTTTTGAATAAAAAACACATTAAAAAAAAAACTGAATTAAAAAAAAATCTTTTTTTTTATATAAAGAGTAAAAACAAAACTTTTTAAACAAATTATTTAAATACAAAATTCGGAAAAAAATATATTCTTACAAAATGAAGCAAACAGATAAAAAAAAATTGAAAAATTTAAATGAGAAAACCGTACCTCAGTTAAACGAGATTTGTAAACTATTAAAAATTTCACATTTCAGAAATCATAGAACTAAATCAAAAAAGATTGAAGTCATACAGAAACATTTGCGAAACGATGGAAAGGCAAATGAAATGCCGATAGCAACGATGTAAAAAAACGCATCGGTTGTGAAAAATGAGAAGAAGAAGAAAAAGATAGTAAAAGGAATCAAAATGCCGATGTCGAAAAAAACTAAAAACGTTTCGATTGTGAAAAATAAGAAGACGTCTAAACGAAAAGCCGTTGAAGAAGAACTTCAAGTTTCCAAAGAAAAAAACTAAAACAAAAACGAGTGATGCACTTCAGATTCTAGGCAAACGAGATATATCGAGCGAAATTCGATGAGCAATAGACGAAGGAAAAGGAAAAGAATATCTAGCGCAACTCGCCATGGAACTATTTCAATCGAAGTCCGTGGAACGGGAGAGTGCGATCAAAGGCGTTTTTAAAACTTTCGACGTGGTTCCCTCGTTGAAGAAAATCAATCCAAAATTGTCCATGGAACGGGTGAAGAAAAAAGTATTGGATTTTTTTCGCAAATACATGTGGGACTAAAAATTAAGATGATACTCCATTGCGTGATGAATAAAATCGACGTGAAGTCCGGCGAGAGCATCGTGAAAAATGCATATTTCAGATCTAACGTCGAACCCTTATTTCGAGGTTCAGATTTATCAGACGTTTTCGAAAAGATGAAAGACAAGATGTTGACATCTCTCGCGAATTATCAACATGAAGGTAGTAATTGGACGTTCGATGAGGTGTTGAAACTCGAAATTCACATAACTAAAAACGATTTGTTGAAAGGGTCTTCCTACGTGAAATTACCGTATTTCCTAGCTAAAAAACATGCCGTGATCAACGTGAAAAATAACGATGATCAGTGTTTTAAATGGGCAGTCACCTCCGCTTTATACCCTGTCAAAACAAACCCTGATAGAGTTTCTCATTACGAGGAGACTTCTAAAAATATCGATTGGACCGGAGTGACTTTTCCAATGCAGTTAAAACACATCAAACGTTTCGAGGCTCAAAATCCCACCGTAGTGGTGAACGTCTTGGGATACGACGAGGAAAAACGAACGATCTGTCCTCTCAGACAGACTTCATATCTTGGAAGAGAAAAGACGATTATTTTATTATTGATTTCGAACGGTGACAATTGTCATTATTGTTGGGTTCCAAATCCGAGCTGATTACTGTCGAAACAAAATAATAAACATAACGGAAAGATATCTTTATGTTGCAATTGCATGAACGTGTTTCACAGCGAAGACTCGTTGGCGAAACATCAGGAATATTGCAATGAAAATCAAGGTGTCGCCGTTGAAATGCCCAAACCTAACACCATCGTGAAGTTTGAAAATCACAATAGAAGGTTAAAAGTACCATTCGTCATTTATGCTGATTTCGAATGTTTCACCACAAAAATGAGTTCCTGTAAACCCAACGCTCTTCAAAGTTATGTCGAAAGATATCATAAACACATACCTTCGGGCTATTGCATTTACGTGAAATGCGCTTTCGACTCGCAACACAACATGGGTCCCTTCACCTACATGAAACAGTATGAAGACGACGACATGGCTCAAAGGTTCGTGGAAGAGTTAGAATCGAAAATTCAAATGTTATACGACAAATTTAAAACTCCAGCAAAAATGATCATCACACGAGAGCAGCAGGACGAAAATAACAGAGCCACCGAATGTCACATATGCAGACAATCGTTCGACGAGAATTCGAAGGAAAATAAGGTCAGAGACCACGATGATTACATGGGTCTGTATCGTGGTCCGGCTCACAGCAAGTGTAATTTAAAATATCGAGACGCCGTTTTCTATCCGGTGATGTTTCACAATCTCTTGGGTTACGACAGTCATCTGTTCGTGAAAAATCTCGGCACCTCACACGAAGAATTAAATTGCATCGCGAACAGCGAAGAAAGATACATTTCCTTCACGAAATGGAAGCTCATGGAGAAGAAAAGAGTAATCAATGGAGAGACGTTGAAAGAAAAAACGAAATTCATTCATAGAGCCATACGTTTCATCGACAGTTTTAAATTCATGTTGATCGCTCTGGAAAAATTAGTCGATAACATGAGCAAGGATAAATTTAAAATCACGAGCGAACATTTCGGAGAATGAGTAGATGTCATGTTGAGGAAAGGAGTCTATCCTTACCATTACATGAACGATCTAAAGAGATTCGAAGATACCGCACTACCTTCGAAAGAAGATTTTTATTCAAAATTATACGAATCCGACATTTCCAACGAGAATTACGAACACGCTAAAAATGTGTGGAAATCATTCGATATGAAAACCATGAGAGATTATCACGATCTCTATCTGAAGACCGAGGTTCTGCTCTTGGCAGACGTGTTCGAAAATTTTCGAGATGTCTGTTGTCGAAAATTACGATCTGGATCCCGCTTGGTATTTTACCGCACCCGGTCTAGCGTGGGACGCTCTGTTGAAGACCACCGAAGTCCAATTGGAATTATTATCCGACGTGAACATGTTGCTCATGTTCGAAAGGGCTGCGAGAGGTGGCGTCTTGATGATCTCTCACAGATATTCTGAAGGTAATAATCCCCACATGAAAGAAGGTTTCGATTCGAAACGGTCGACTAAATACATACAGTATTGGGACGCCAATAATCTGTACGGTTGGGCTATGAGTCATCCTTTACCGATTGGAAATTTCGAATGGGTAAAGGAACCGAAAGAGATGCAAAAATGGAGAGACTATCCTTGCATTTTAGAAGTCGATTTGAACTATCCGGAAGAATTACACGATCCACACAACGATTATCCGCTGGCTCCTGAATGAATGGAACCGAATGAAGGAGACGAGGAAAAACTCATTCCCAATTTATTTAACAAACGTAACCACGTCGTCTACAGCGAGAATTTGAAACAGTACGTCGATTACGGGATGAAATTAGTCAACATACATCACATCATTCGATTCGACGAAGAGCCTTGGATGAAAAAATACATCGATCTCAACACGAATCTCAGAATTCAAGCCGAGAACGATTTCGAAAAAGATTTCTTCAAACTCACGAACAACTGCGTGTACGGTAAATCGATGGAAAACATCAGGAAGAGAACCGACGTTCGACTCGTCACGTCTGAGAAAAGAGCTAAAACATTAGTGGCGAAACCCAATTACAAACACCGAACCATATTCAACGAAAATCTAGTGGCCGTTCACATGCAAAAGACGCACCTGAAGTTCGACAAACCGTATTATCTTGGACCGATCATCTTAGATATCAGCAAGCAATTGATGTATGAGTTTCACTACGATTACGTCAAACGAAAATTTGGTGATAAAGCCAAACTACTGTTCACCGACACGGACAGTTTAGTTTACGAGATAGAGACAAAAGACGTCTACCGAGATATATCTCAGGACGTGGCCGAGTGGTTTGACATGAGCAATTATCCCATCGATCACCCGTCCAACATTCAATCGAACGACAACAAGAAGGTGTTGGGTAAATTTAAGGCCGAGAGTGGCGGTAAACAAATCGTCGAATTCGTGGGCTTGAGACCCAAACTGTATGCTTATCATCTAGAAGATGATGAAGAGATCAAGAAGTGCAAAGGAGTTAAAGCATGTGTGGTGAAGAAAAACATCTCTTTCCAAGAGTATAAAGATTGTCTGTTAGGAAGTGGTCCGGTGTATAAGACTATGAAATCTATTCGAAGTGAAAATCACGACTTGTACACTGAAATAGTCAACAAGATTTCGCTGACGGCCGACGACAATAAGAGATTCATGTTAGACGATAAAATAAGCACTCTGGCACTCAGACATTGGACTGTGGATCTAATTAGAGACGATATGAATGTGGATGATTGGATTCTAGATATGATTGTGGATGATAAGATTCCAGATATGATTGTGGATGATAGGATTCCAGAAAATCAAGAAGAATTAGATGGATTCAAAATTATAGAAATCGATAGTGACATCAAGAGAGTTAGTTTAAAAAGAAAAATAAAAAAATAAAAAAAAAAGAAGTCATTTTTTAGTGAATTATAATAAAATAAATGAAAAAATATATATATACACATCATGAATAAGAAAATAAAGATATCCGTAGAAGGTGTCGTCTTACCTAACGAACCCCAATTCTTAAATTCCGAAAACGTTCGAACTAAGAGAGACAAACTACGTTTGATATCTCTTTTCAAAAACGTATTTGAATATAATAGATATTTGCAGTTGTTATTCCTGTTCAAAAAATTGTCAAAAGATCAAGAGAAATACATTTACGACACGGTATCTAAAAAATTTCATTCTTTAAATCACTACAAAACGATCAAATCTGTTCTACTAAAAGATGGTAATATCAGGATTCCAGAAAAGCAAGAGGAATTAGACGGATTCAAGATTATGGAAATCGATAGAGACAGCGAGAATGTTAGTTTAAAAAAAAAAAAAAAAAAAAAAAAATAACAACGTCATTTTAGTGAATTATAATAAAATAAATAAATAAAAAAAATATATACGCATTTATGAATAAGAAAATAAAGATATCCATAGAAGGTGTCGTCTTACCTAACGAACCTCTATCCAACATCGATCTGTTGAATGCGGTAAAAGATTTGAAAATCAAAGATTTTCTAGGTGTGTTTTCCAGAGATGCCTTGCCAAAGAGAAGACCTCAACAATCGGAATGTGGAATTTTAAATCTAGACGATTCAATGGGTGAAGGCACTCACTGGGTGGCGTGGATCAAGAACGGGAAGAAGAAAAATTATTATTTCGACAGCTACGGAATCTCGCCGCCAAAAGAAATAAAGAACTATTTCAACAAATCGATGGTTCGTTACAACACGGAACAAGTGCAATCACCAGATCAAGTGTTTTGCGGTCACCTGTGTCTCTACGTTCTCAAGAGATGGTCTGAAGGAGATCGATTTCAAGACATTCTCAATGATTTACATTAGAGAGAGATTTTTTTTATAGTATATATAAAGGTAAAAAATTATTTTTAAAATTTTAATCGAATAAAAACGAAAAATAAAATAACATAGTTCATTTTTAGTAAACTGCATTTTGAATATATTTTTTCTAAAACAAAAAAAATCCCTACAACATGCCAGTCGATAAATTTGGTAGAAGTGACGACGAAAAAGTCAACCTAAAAAAGAAAAGGAAGACGTTCGAAGTCGACGATGGTTATGACATTGCCAACTTGGACGAACATTACATTCGGAGATACGAACCTCGAGAAGAACCTTTGAAAATGAACGATAAGAAGCTCTACAATCTTCCCGAGCCGATAGATCTCGCAGATGCTGCGACTAAAAAATACGTTGACAGGGGGAACGCCGATTTCGAACGAATCCTGCTAGATAATTACGTGGATAAAACCATGACCGACGATCTCGATCTGAAATCCAAACGTTTGGTGAACATCGCAAATCCCATAGATCCCACTGATGCCGCGACCAAGAAATACATGGACGACACTCACGCGAGATTCAGTGAACACCTGAGAAATAGATACGTTCAGACAACGATGCACTCGGAATTGAATGCCAATTCTAACAGGATAACGAACGTGGCCACTCCCACGAATCCCAAGGACGTGGCGACCAAACACTACGTAGATCTGGAACAGAGAAAGTCTGACAGACGAGAAATGAAATCGGATCTGAATGCGGGATTCAACAAGATATTGAATCTGTCGAAGATCAACGACACGGATGCAGACTCAACCGCGGTCAACAAGGGCTATGTAGATTCTGCCGTGATACAATCACAAGAATACCTAGAATCGCAAGTGGACGATCTCTACCTGAACAAACAATCTGGCGGAACCATGGAGGGTGGCATCAACATGAATGGTCACAATTTATTCAGTCTTGATCACGATCCCGAATTCGATTCCAGCGTGGTCAGCAGAAAGTACGAGGACGACAACTCGGTCTGGAGAAAGGGTGACATCATGGAAGGTAAACTAGACATGGGTGGACACGCGCTCACAAATCTACTGGATCCCGTGAACATGACGGATGCCTGCACCCTGATTTCGGTGGTGGAGAAAGTCAAATATGCTAGACAATTGATCACTGTGTGGGCCGAAGAGACCGGCACCTTAGATGAGGGAAAAGCTGAGTGGTCTTTCGGAAATGGAGGTAGCGGATCGAAAAATGGTCAGGTGGGATATCCCATGCCGCTGGGAGGTGAAATCCTTCGAATGAGTCTGGCTTCCTCGGATTTGAATAACAGAGCAGTCATCAATCTCATGGTGAATGGTGTAGAGAGCGATAAGAGATACAGCATCGAAAAGACTGAGAATCAACACGCGAATGTTAGCACGTTCGGCACGCCTCTCAAAGTGAACGCCGGAGACAGGATTAATTTCGTTACGAAAACCAATAATCCCGAAACCGCCACTTCCGTGGTGAGTCTACTGATCGAACTAGTTCCTTCGAACAAACAGTGAACTCGTGGAAAATAATGAATTAAAAAAAAATAATGTGTGATTATTAAAAACAAAAAAAAAAAGTAATGCGATTTAGAAAGATGCTCAATCTCTCTAGATCACATTACTTTATTTATTTTTTTTTGTTTTTTTTTGTTTTTTAATAATCACACATTATTTTTTTGTTTTTTATTTTTTTCACACTCGTCTCTCATCGAATGATCGACATCTTATTTCCATCCGATTCGAATTGTAATTCTCTGTCTGATAGGACCAGGGTGAAGGCTTCGGTTTTTCTCAGCACGTTCCTATCGAATTGCATCTTGATCTAAATGTCTAAGACGCTACTCTTGAGTCGTTCACTCTGTTTACTGACGTCGAATACGAACATGGGATACATCAACTTGTATTCACTGGGAGATATGTTAGGGTTGCTCATCAATTCGTCTAGACCGTGATACTTCTTTCTAAAGTCAGTGGCATCGCCGTACAGTCTGCAGAAATCGTTCTTGTTGAACGACACATTGTAATTGATTGCTGGATATCTCGTGGCGTTCAGAAACACTTGCATGTTTCTCAAACTGCAATGATCGAACAGCGACGCATTCTTTTCCTGAGACCCGTCCCTATCGGTCTGAAATGCAACCACGATGAAACGCAGTTTCTCAGAAGCGGATTTCACCGTCAGTCTCCAATCGAAGTGATTCATGGAGGGTGGAATGCTAGCCGTGTCACACTGTCTCATTCTAAATCCCATGGGTAATTTACTCTTGGTTTCTATGATCTTGTAGAGACGCGCATTTTCCATGATCAAAGGCTCCACGTGCGGAACGAACCACGATATCTTGTGTAGAGTTATCTTACCTGCATTGGTTGCAGTGAGTCTCACTATTGCGTCGTCGTTTCCTTTTCGAATCAACGTCAGATTGTGTTTGAATCCGTACATGATCTTGTTGTAATCGTCCACAAATCCGAAGATGTGTTTCAAAGGTATCCTGAATGAAAACGTTCCTTTAGGTCTGGATGTCTTGACGACGTAGTCGAATATCAAGGCGGCGCCAGCGCTAGCAGGGCCGACGGTGTCTTTCACCCACAACTGATTAAGTCCTCTGGATTTCGAAAAATCATCAGGATACATCAAGAGTCCGAACATCGTGGTGGCCTGACCGGGATGAAAAACAGATTCTATCTCTTGTCCGGATAGCATGTATTTTATATTACTGAATAGATGCATGATGCCATTATTGGCTAGAGTAACCATGTCGTCATTGGCGTAGTCACTCCCATCTTCCTTGGTGAGACGTCCCTGCACCACTATGTAACTCTCGCTAGGATGTATGAATAGATCATGAGTTTCAACGTTGATTCTTATCTCTCCCGCATTGTTCAAACTCGTTCTGGTTACCGGTTCGTATTCGTGAACCTCATATTCTTGAATACTTTCATCTTTCACTATGCTTTGTGCTATATCTAGTATATTTGTCATTTTAAAGGATTTTTAGTTTTTTGTTTATTAATTAACTTGCTTTCTTTATCTAAAAAATAGTTTTTAATTAATTTTTATTATTATTTTTTTCTCTCTTATATATATGTGTGTAAACAAGAAAATGTTAAAGAAAGTAAATAAAAAAAAAATTGTTTTCTTTATCAAAACTTTGTCTTCTGTAATTGTTGTTCGTAAAACTTTCCAATGATCTCTTCTCCATCCAAAGCTTCGATTTCGTAAGTCACCGGATCGGTGTGAAATATTTTGATTATCACGAAGATTTCCGAGGTCCATCGAGGAGTATAACCCTTTTTGAAGTGCTTCTTATAAGCGTAAATTCTCACTCGATCACCGACCGCAAATTTCGGCATTCTAGACTTCTTCCTGATCTTAGATCTCTCAGGATATAGATTCACGTAGACCTGTTTTTCGTTTTGAGGATCACTAGCTTCTGTGGGAGTCATCTTGATCGATCTGTGTCGGGTGTTGTTGTAATCTTTAACCAGACTGTTCAGAGCGTATATGTATTTCTTGGTCGAATTCGCCCTGAAGTATCTGTGCATCTTTTCCTTCATCGTTCGATTCCAACATTCCACCACGCTGGCTTTCTCTTCGTTTTCGATCAAGTAGAGGTCTACCAATTGATGAACGTGCTTGTTGTAGAATTCCTTTCCCTTATCCACCCACAATTTACTCGGTTTTCGAGAAGACGAGTCGAACACGCTCTTCAGAGCCTCGGCGACGCAAGGTCCCGATTTATTCTTCAAAGCTCTGATCCAACCGTATTTGGAAAACATGTCGATGACCGTCAATAGATATTTGATGCCCTCGTTCCACCTCGAAAACGATCTCATGTCGACCAAGTCGGCAGACCAAATATCATCCAAACCCTTCACGAACACCCTTCTCTTTCGAAATTTACGCACTATGGGTTTGTGTAACTCCTCTGCCAATTCGCTCGTCAATAATCGTTTCTTCTTCTTTTCAGATGCGCTTTTTTTTTTGAACGCCCCATCCGAATCGATCAGATTGCCGACCAGCGAATGTTCTATCTTCTCTCTCCTGGTCAGATTGGATATGCCTCTCAATTTCCCCAACATGTTTTTATCGCAGACGTCGTTGCGAGTCTTGGTGTTGAGATGTCCAGCGTAGCACAGATCGTGATCATACGCGGTCTCGTCCACCCTATTCACAGGTTTGCTCCAAGATTTGGGAGTCAGATCTGCGTTGAGTCTCTTGTTCAATTTCGTTCCGGGTCCAGTGAAACTGTGACCAGGCAGATGCATTTCAAAAGGTAGATTATTGATCATTTTATTCACGATGCCTTTACCTTTGCTCGCGTTCTTTTTTTTGACGAATCATGTCTTGACAGAACCACACACGTCACAAATTCCGCGAAGCATCTGTCTGTCGTTTTTAGTTCGCACTTCTCGAGAATTACTCATCTCAGTAACTCTCTTACACTTTACGCAATACATTTTTTAAGAGTTATTTAAATTAATTTCTTTTTTTATTTTATATATAAATTTAATAATTAATTAATTCTGTTCTTATTATATATATATATTTTTTTTCAATCGCTGCTCTTGAGTTCTATCATCTTACTGAATTCCTCCCTGGCCTCTTTCCTCCCCTTTTCCACGAGAGAATCCTTCATCTCTTCCTTGATGATCTGATGAGTCTTGATTCTCACGGCTTCTTTCATGGCATCGTATTTCATTTTCTCGCTCAATATCGCCCGTCCAATATCCTACTGTCTTTCAACGCCATAGAGATCATTTCGGATATCGTGTCGATCTTGGAGTCGGCCAAGACGTGAATCTTGTCGTGTTTCCTCGCCTTCAGATATAATTTCCTACTCAAAAAGTTTCCGAGCGTGCTAAACAATCTGGCGGCGAGAGCCACTCCTTCTACGGTCAACACGATCGGAATGCCGACCGCGGTCGACAACAATCCGATGCCTGCGGCATGTAAACCCATCGAAATCGTGATGAGTGTCGTGTCGATCGCATTGACGAATTTCACGAAACGCGAATACTTCTTCTTGAGAGAACGATGAGAATCTCTCTCTCGAGTTAGATACTCTTGGATTCTACTGATTTGATCGATGCGATACCTCTCTCCTCTTTCTCTTTCTTCTAGCGACGGTGCCGTTGGCAAAACGTCGATCGGCTTCTCATCCTCGTCGTCCACTAACGTTGGATACAATTTATTTCTGGTTCTCATTTTTGTGTTTTTTTTCTTTCTAATATTAGATAAAAAAATTTATGTGTGTATTTATTTTTATTTTCTATTCTCCCTTATTTTATATCAACGAGAAAACTTAGACGTATGCTCCATTGAACAATAATTTCATGATGCATCCCTTATCTCGTAAAGTCAGACTTTTAAGCGCCAATTTCTGTTCTTCCGAAACTGTAGGCTTGCTTTGATCCTTACAGAAGAGTAATCTCTTCCAAAACACGATCACTTCATTGATTTGAACGCGTTCGAACGCCGGTTCGAAATACTTGACGACCATATCTTCGCTTTCCATCCACAGACACAAATGATTCTCGTGATCGAAAGTCTAGGTGATCCCGACATCCGACGCATCGTTCTAACAAGAGACGACCTAGTTGTTCATTCACGCAGAATGCGTAGGCTCTCATCAGCATTTTTAAAAGAAACCTTACTCTAATAGTCTGAGAATCGCTCATGATTTACGTATTTATTTTTTTATTATGTATTCGATTTGATATATTTATTATTTTTAAATAACTATTTATATTTTTTTCTCTCCTATATATCAATAAAAAATGTGACAGTGGGTTTGCGGATTCTAACATCCTGGCAACATTCTTCATTCAAAACATTTCCATTAAGTGCTTATTAAGATTACCTCACAATAACATGCGTTAGTTTTACTTCGGGAAACACGACAGTGGGTTTGTGGATTCTAACACCATGTCTGTACACGAGTCGATTTCTGACCTAAAATCCGCAAGTGGATCTCCGTGTACGCCTCCATAGGGTTTCAGTTTTTAAATCGTGTACAGACGCGGATTATTAGAATCGGCAAGTCGATGATTTAGAAATGACAAAACGTTTTTTTGCTCGCAATTTAACACTGAATCCTATGGGCGAAACCCATTTGCCAATTTCAATCAAAACGGTACATGTACGTGTACGTAAAACTACGGGCGTTTTTTTCACTCTAGGATACAATTCAGTGGTGTTTGAATCCGCAAAGTGGATTCTAAAACACCCTTAAAAACGTTCAAATCGTGTACAGGTACACGATTTTAACACTAAATCCTATGGAGGTGTACAGGAATGTACGTGTACATGTACACGTACATGTACAGGTGTGTTTGTATTTTCAATTATCACATACTCGTATCACCTTAACAACACGCACTGCGCATGCGTACTCACACCACAAATCACCATGGAGATGACGTCACAACATGGCCGCTCACATGGGTTACCATGACAACACAACATGGCGCCACTATGTCACGTAACATGACATCACTTCCGAGGTCCGGCACCGAGGTCCGGCCACCTAGAGGTGAAAAGCCCCTGACATACTACTGACGTTCAGTCAAACGTGGAATTATTCGAGGTCGTCAAGCATACAAATTCTAGCTGTGCAGGCGTTTTTGGATAGTCTGACCACTGACTCGCACATCTGTCGCTTGGTGCAGCTACTGTCCAATTTCTGAGGCACTTTGATAGCGGTTATGTAATAATGCTGTAGTTCGGGTGAAATGATCTTGGTTAGCAGTTGTTGCCCTTGGACGACCTGACCGATGTCTGTCATCAGCATTGCCTGTCTGATGGTAGCGTGACCACAACCTCCTAATCACTGATTGAGTAACATTGAGAATTTGAGTCACTGCAGTCTGTCTGTTGTCAGCTTCCAACATGCCAAAAGCATGTAAACGTTCGTCACATGTCAGTCTTCGCATACTTTAAAAGTTAGGTTTCGATCAGAAACTACTGATGAATGAGTTTATACCAAGAAAAGAACGATGAGACCTCCGAAAAAGCCCAGTACAAATTAATATTTCAAAAGGCACCCCACAGACATTAACGGGCGCTCATGCGAAAAACCTGCATGAAGTATTCGTGGGCTGGTGACATTCATGATCCACACAAAACTTGGTAACATATTGATGTGTCCAATCACACGTATCCAATACCATTTTCCGAAAAATATCAACATCAGTTTGGATATCTCCTACTTTTTTTTTAATAGTATATATAGTTGTTTCAAGAGGTTGCGGAGTACGATTAAAGTTGACTTTAATCAATTATTCTTCTTCGAAAGTCCACCATGAAATTTCATAATCGTGCCAGCCCTATAGGCTGTACGGCAACTGAGTTTGAAAGTCTGCCATATCCCCAAATTAGACCAATTTAAAAGCCTGCAAGATTATCCCTATTTACCTAACACGAAAAGCTGATGACACTAAGGTGTGAAGGGAAGTCTCGCATCAATAACGTCTGCGGTACTACATTTTGCTCACTTACAAACTACAAGCCATTGCAATGAAAAGTACAGGGCTCGTTAATTTCTGTAAGACTCATCACCAACTCTGACCTACCTGGGTTGGTACGAGCACATGTACATCTGAGGTGATGGGAGGAATCATACAGAAACTATAAGGTTCTAGTAAATCTGAGGCTTTGGAAATCCTATTTGAGAACATTAGAATTTATCAATCCTCTCAACTGGAAATTCAACAAATTCATGGTGATAAATAATGTGACGCAGTTACATTTGGTATTCAGGGCTTTAGGTTCCGCTCCACATTTTCCAGGCATTTCCAAAAATTACATGCCACTCTCTTCAAATGCAAATATTCTGTAACTTAGTTATTTAACCCATAACATGTTTTACATTTCCCAAATCCACTAAAAACATATAACACTATCTGACTATGTAGAAATAAACAATCTGAATGTGGGTGAAATAATTTATTGTCAAATGGAAGACTTTAACCTGCAAAATTGCATGAAAAAATGCCAATACAAGTCATTTTCTGCCACCCAACAGCCTCAAAAGCAGAATTTTCCCACTGTCCCCACTTACCTGACCCTGTTTCTAAAATGCGAAAAAAATTCTATGTTTCCACCTCATTTTTTAGTACATGCCTGGTTACAAACCCGTGTAAAAATGCCCTATGATTAGAATTTTACCCCTGTGTAATAGTGCGAAACTGAAGAGCGGAACCCTAAGAGAAAACACGAGTGATCTACAACAATGAGAATGAACTTTGATTTTCACAGAATTTTCCTTTAATTCTTGCCATAGTTTCTGGATGCATCGACCAGGAGAAATCTACTTATTGTTTTGCTACCCCATAATAAATATATTTATTTATATTTATTGGTGTTTAAGGTCACATACTTATGCACAATGGCTAATCATGACCGTGACAGTTTTACGGGTGGAGGAAGCCGGAGTACCCGGAGAGAACCACCGAGCAACGACGAGCAGCTGTCAGCTCCCCAACATCGTAACTCTGAACTCTGCACCGCAGCACAGGCAGGGTTAGATTGGTTGAAGACATGCGCACCAGCGACGTGCAGTACGCCTCAGTACACAGCGTCATCGTGCCCCCATGTAGGCAATCGGGGTGAAGTGTCTTGCCCAAGGACACAACGCGGTTGCTGCAGGTGGGATTCGAACCGAGGACCTCTCGGCTTTCAGCCTGCACCTCTACCAACTGAGCCACCGCGCCCCTACCCCATAATAAATAACACTCTGGATTGACAGTGGTGTCTGGTGAAGACTTGGCTCCCTATACAATCTGCAAAGACTTAGAACCACTGTCCATGTACTGTAACTTCCATTAGTAAGGTCACCGAAAGCCTGCATGCTAGAACATGTGTTCTACATATTCACCAAAATTGGAAGTAGGCCCCTAAGGGTTGAAAATCGAGTAAATAGGCAAATGTGGGGTTTTCTTTTTTAATATGGAATATGTGTTGGTTCCACCTATATTGATATAGCATTTCTCTCACATTCTAAATTAGTTTAGAACTGCATATTGATTCTCGCAGAAGGAATTCGCGAGAATCAAAACAAATTTTAAGGCCTGGATTCTTCTAGACTTTGTCGGTAAGTTACGGAAACAGATGGAAAGAGATTTAAGTTATAATAATGTTGAAAGATGGAAAAATGGGGAATGGGACAACATATTCTGTGCCTCCTTCATTTATAATTCAGTTTTTCTCCCAGAATCCTTGGTTTCTAACTCCCTCAGACATTATTCTCTCCATTCCTCGACCTGTTCTACATATGTTGTGACTTCCCTGGTCTGCCTATTCCGACTCCCCTAGATGTACCTGTGTACTAGTGCACAGTCAGTAACAATGTGCACCATACGTCAGTCCCACTCATTTCTAGACAATAACTTTTGTACCCTTGTTTTCAGAAAACTGATACTTCAAACATAGGTTGCCCATAACAGAGTGGGGTCCCCGTGAGTAGTGGAGTCTGGCACTATAGCGAAATATATATAACACTGAAATCCCCATACCCCAATGTTGGTACTATGGCGAGAAAATGAACATAGGATTTTCCATAGGGTTTTTTCGCCATAGTGCCATTTTTTTTCGCCATAGTGCCATTTTTAGAGGCAGGGAAAAGATTTTAAAATCTTTTTTTTGCCTCCAAAAATGGCACTATGGCGAAAAAACTCTATGGAGAATCCTATGTTAATTTTTTCACCATAGTGCCAACATTGGGGTATGGGGAATTCAGTGATAAATGCTTTTTGCCATAGTGCCAGACATGGGTAAAAATGGACTGGAGGGAGAACCCCCTTATGGAGAATCCTACGTTAATTTTGTACCTATAGTGGCAGTATTTGGGTATGAGGGGAATTCAGTGTTAAATGCTTGGTGCTATAGTCGCAGCCACAGGGGGAAAACACCCCCATCCATTCACTAAGTCCCTATACTGGCATCATTGGGGTATGGGGAATTCAGTGTTAAATATATGTGTCTATAGTGGCACCCACAGGGGAAAATCCCCATCAAATCACTAGGTCTCTATGATGGCAGCATTCGGATATGGGGAAATCAGTGCTAAATGCTTAGGTCTATAGTGGCAGTCATGGGGTAGGTTGTTCCACACATTTTTATAATGACAAAAATGTGTGTTAAATGCTTTTTGCTATACTGGCAGGTTTAAGGAAGGTTGTCCTCCATACACTTTATATACTGACAAAATATTGTGCTTTAAAAAAACCTGCTACCTATCATACATCGCCCGACTGGGAAAGCTTTCTATTTACTAATGGAACACATTATCACTACACACACGACATATAATACCACTGTCAGATCTAGCATGAATCAGTGTTGTTTCACATTCACATTTTTAGGGGATGAAGTGATTGCTGCAATACCATTTCTCCGCATACAACTTCTATTTTTTTCAAATGTGTCCTTGTGTATAATGTGAGATGACTCAGATGAAAGTGTGTCTGACAGTCAATTTGTGAGAGAAATAACACTTCCGCATCCTCTCATGTTTTTCCACATTACGGCTATATATATTTTACAAATAAACCACTTAATTGAAATGTACTCGTTCAAGGAATAAAGCGTAATTGTAAACTGTTTTAGTGATAACATATGTTCAACAATCAGCAATAGATTATTACAGTGGGATAAATGCACAGAGAAAAATTTGAATGGGGAAATACACTTAGATTTCATATTAAAATATTTCATTCACTGTATAAATGAGATACGTTTTTTTCATGTGGTGTTCATTGTGATTTTTCTTCATTGTGGCGCAAAAAAAAATAATAGAACAAGCAATCTAAAAACCACCAAGGTATAATCTTGGTATTTTTTTAAATATCACTTTCCTCTTCCCAAACTGAAAAAAACTGTGGTTTGTGTGAAAATCGCCCCAGCGAGGTAAAAAGTAATTAAGTAAAACTTTTAAGCCTGTACTGAATTCGTAACAGATGTTTTTTAAAGAAAATTATATTTCTTTAAAAACATCTGTTACAAATTCAGAAAAAGGCGCACATTTGAGATATTGTTCTGAAAAACAAACAAATCACAGAACTGTGGACTGTGGAACAACTTGTCTTCTCAGTGAACATGTGGTAATGAAGACAACATTTTATCCTGATATGAAATCCATGCGCACATGTACTGCAGAGAATAATTTACATTGAATTATTAGTTTTTTGTCAAAAGCGATCTCCATATTTATGGTTTTTCCCTCACACTGGACAAAACCCAGTTGTCACTATGAATTAATTTACCAGTTATTTTTTCAACAGGGCAGGATAAAAATGTCAAACTTTAATTTCGCTATTATATGTACTTAACACTGATGCTAGGCAGAATCTTTTGCTATTTCTACAGATGTCTTTACTACACAATGTTAGTCTTTCCCTCCAAATTATTTTTGGATTGAAAGAGTGACATTCTGGATCAGATCATCTAAGTGGGGAAAGGCGGTGAAAAATACTCATTGCGTATCCACTGAGTATTTCACCTGCCTAAATCTAACCAATGGGGCAAAAAGGTGCGTGAAATACTCATTGCATTATTTTCTGGCGCCTTTTGCTATCCCCTACATGACTGTAAATGCACCTTGACGGGCTCATAACCACAATTTTCTTATTGTTATCCATGAAACTTGAAACATCTATCGCAAATAAAACTTCCAACACAAGATTGTGGGTGTAAGGGGGCAGAACAATGATCCCGCTGTTATCACAAGAAAATAATCTCTGCCCATAAGCAAGACAGTCCGAGAGTAGAGATGTCTTTGAATTATTTCTCAGAAGATTGATAGTTGATAGCTGCTGTTATGCCATTTCCACATCCGGTGAATTACAAAATGACCCTTTTCAGAGGCACCATGATCTCAAAAAGACTTTTTTTATACACAATATGTCGCCACATATTCATTCATTCATTTTTTAAAAAGTGGCTAGTCTCATATTTTTAGTTATTTTCTTTGTGTTTAATCTAAAGTCAAGGACAAATAATTGGATTTTTTCCAATTATTTGTACATCGTGTTTGGTGGTTCACGGCATTGGTTTTATAAACCACTGACGTCCCCTTGATTAAACACAAAGAAAGTGAAAAATTTATTTGAGTTTTTGAGGGGAAATTTAGTTATACATCCTGTTACCTAAAATGACGCTCTGTGTAAAAAATTTATGGTGACTGTCAGAGTCAATTGTTTCGAGTGGAGTGACAGTTATGGGTAAGACTTCCCCTGTTGAACCCACACCACCACTGACTGACACGCTAGAGGGAAGGAATATAACCGAAGAAGTATTTCTCACGCTTTTTCCCCATTGGTTAGATTTAGGCAGGTGAAAAATTGAAATGAAGAAAGTATAAAAGGGTGGAGACAGATGTGAGTGTCTCACACTTGCTTTTGAATTTTCAAGACCGCAAGAGGTGCTTTCCAAAATTGAAAGATGAAGCGGTCATTAGTGAACAACACTGATTCAGATGATAGTGATACAGAAGATGTTGTAAGCAGCAAGAAACAGAGGTTGACATAATATGCTGAGAATACAAATTCTGTACATTCCATATGAAAATTGTAATTTATTCACCCTCAGTTATTGCGGCAACTCAGAAAATTTCACTCAGAATCCCATATGTGTGAAGTGACTTTGAATCAATTCGATGCCAACAATCCATTTGAGTTTCTAACTAAAATGTTTGATTCATTGATGGCTGATGTAAAAGAGAAATGTGGTATTCAAGACAACCACACAATGAGGATATCCATCCACCACCCAGGGCTTGAGGTAGGCATTTTTATTCCTTTTACAAAGGCTATGGGGGTGAATGGTAAAACAGTATTAGATGAAATTGAAAAAGTTATTCAAATGAGAATTTTACTATCCATGATGGTAAATTATCTTTAGAAATAACACAGACCCCCCACCACAGGGGTCGGGGGGAAATCCACCCATTTCATTTGCATCTGTTGGTAAAATGGTTGGAAATAAGAAAAGTATTGTAGAAATTAAAAATGTCAATGATTCTATGTGCCTTGCATGGGCGGTGGTAGTGGGGAAATGCCATGTTGATAAAGATAATTCAGAACTTTGGGAAAAGTGATGGAAAAAAATTAAAAATTCAAAAGTGAAGTTTCAGAAATTGAGGCAAAGGCATTAATGGACAAAGCAGGTCTTTGTTATAATAAACCTTGTGGATATGAAGAATATTGTAAAATTCAAGGGGTGCAGTGGCTCAGTTGGTAGAGGTGCAGGCTGCAAGCCGAGAGGTCCTCGGTTCGAATTCCACCTGTGGCAACCGCGTTGTGTCCTTGGGCAAGACACTTCACCCCCATTGCCCATGTGGAGGCAGTGACGCCGTGTACTAAGGTGTACTGCACGTCGATGGTGCACCTGTCTTCAACCAATGCTAACCCTGCTTGTGTGGAGTTAGTATGTTGGGGAGCTGACAGTTGCTCGCCATTGCTTGGTGGTTCTCTCTGGGTACTGCAGCTTCCTCCACCCTAAAAACTGTCGTGGTCATGATTAGCCATTGTGCAGAAATATGTGACCTTAAACACCAATAAATAAATAAATACTAAATAAAATTCAAGGGGTACTCTCCCCAGAGTACGTAATTAAAATTCACCCACAATTTGCTAAAGAAACGCTCCTATTTGAACCACCACAATCTACAAAAGAGAGTAAAGTTATTCATATCTACCACCATGACCGTCATTTTGACACCATCACAAAAATTACAGGGTTTTTAGAATGTAGTTACTATAGTGAATATTGCAATGTAGGGTATAATAACAAAGAATGCCATAGATGCCCCAAAGGCTGTGTTTACTATTCTCCACTAGCATGTACACCTGAACATTCTGTTCATTGTTACACATGTAATAGAGATTTTGTAAGTTCATCTTGTTATCAAAACCACACAACTCTATTTCAGAACCAAGAAAAAACAATCTGTCAATTAGTCAAGAAATGTCTATCATATAAAATGCAAGTATATTCAGGGAAAGAGAAAACATTTGTGATGGATTTAAAAAATGTTAATATAGCTATCAATTAGTCAAACATGAACATTATTGTTTCATTCCAAAATACAAATCACCCAAGAAAGACAAAATGCCAAAAGCACCATTTGTGTTTTATGATTTTGAAACAACTCAAGACTCAGGTCTCCACACCCCGAATTACTGTGTTGCACACCATGCTTGTAACAAGTGCATTTGTAAATCTATTGATGAAACGTGTTCACGATGTGACAAAGTTGGAAAAGGGAATATATTTTTTAAGGAGAATCTACTTTGAGTGATTTTTGCAATTGGCTTTTCAGTAAGGAACATTCAGATACAACGGCAATTGCTCATAATTCAAGAGGGTTTGATGCACAATTTATCCTTTGACATCTCATTGAAACTGCTACATCAAAACCCGATGTCATCATGAATGGAAACAAAATTATTTCTCTGAAAGCTTGTGGTGTTAGACTGATCGATTCATTGAGTTTCCTTTCTATGAGATTGGCACAATTCCCTAAAACATTTGGTTTGAGTGAACGAGCAAAAGGTTATTTTCCTCATTTGGCAAATGCAAAATCATATCAAAAGTACATTGGACCTTATTTAGATGCAAAATTGTACATGCCTGACTCTATGTCTCCCACAGTCAGAGAAGATTTTATTTTACAATCAAAAATTTTACTAGTAATCTTACTTTCAATTTTGCCAAAGAAATGGAAATGTACTGTAAGTCTGACGTGGATATATTACGTAGAGGGTGTGGGGAATTCAGAAAACAATTTATCGAATGTGATGGGATAGATCCTTTCAGGGAGGCTGTAACTTTAGCTAATGCCTGTAATAAAGCTTGGTGGACAGATTCAATGCCAGAAAACAAAGTTGGTCTCATTTCAGACATAGGCTATCCTACTGCCATTAGATATTCCATGAAAGCCATTAGATACTTACAGCTACTAGCACAAGAAGAAGGTATACACATATGACATGCACTAAACAGTGGAGAAATTAAAATTGGAAATTGTTATGTAGATGGTTTTCACAAAGAGACAAATACAATCTATGAATTTTATGGATGTATGTGGCATGGGTGTGAAACTTGCTATCCTGACAGATATGAGAAAAATCTAATCAATTCACAATTCTATCAATCTCTGTACAGCAAAACCCAATCACACACAAAACATTTCAAATCATTGGGATTAACATACAAGTGGTATGGGAACACGAAATGGATCATCTATGCAAATCAGATCCTGAAGTTCAAGCCTCTTTAGATACATTTTTCCCTCACATGGACCCAATTAAACCACGAGAAGCATTATTTGGCGGGAGAACAAATGCCATTAAATTACACTACGAAATTGATGAAAACACAGACACAGAAATCAAATACATAGATATCTGTTCACTTTACCCATATGTGAACAAACACAGGGAATACCCAGTGGGACTTCCAGATATACTCACAAAGAAAAACATAGACACTGGCAAAATAAGCCAATACAGAGGTCTCATTAAATATAAGGTTTTACCACCTCAAAATCTTTTTTTGCCAGTTTTACCTATTCATTGTAATAAGAAAATGACATTAACACTTTGTAAAATGTGTGCAGAACACAAGTCTGATCACTGTAAACACATACCAGAACAACATGCACTTGTAGGTACATGGACATCTGTTGAACTTTGCAAAGCATTGGATTTGGGGTACACTCTTCTTGACACTTATCAGATTTGGCATTGGGATGAATGGTCTTCAGAGATTTACAAATATTATGTGAACAAATATTTAAAAATGAAACAAGAAGCTAGTGGGTTTCCAGATTGGGTGAAAACAGAAACAAACAAAAAAAAAAAATTAAAAAAGATTATGCACAAATTGAAAATATCTATTTAGAATATGTTGAAAAAAACCCAGGAAAAAGATTATTTGCCAAAACCATGTTAAATTGTCTCTGGGGGAAAAATGCACAAAACAATATAAAAACTAAAACAAAATACACAAATGAACCATCAGAATATTTTGAAATTATACAGAACAAAGACAAACTTGTGAAGAATGTGGAATTTTCTGACCACGATCAGTTTATTTTAGTAAACTACATTGACACTATAGATGTTTTCAATCCACACAATTCAGCCAATGTTGTCGTAGCTTCATTTTTCACAGCCTATGCACATATGGAATTATACAAAGTTTTAGAACAATTAGAAACACAAGTTTTATATTTTGACACTGACAGTTGTATCTACATACATAAACCATCACTCTGGAATCAAGAAATTGTAAATAGTAGATTAGGGCAGTGGACAGATGAACATCCAGGGGCAAAAATCATAGAGTTTGTTGGTTTAGGTCCGAAAAATTATGGATACAAATACATTAAAGATGGAGAAATACACACTACATGTAAAGTTAAGGGTATCACGTTAGATTACATGACATCACAAAAAGTTAATTTTGAAAGCATGATTGAGTGTGCACAAGACAGAGAGAATTACAAATTAAACACTGAATATACACATAGAATTAAACGTAACAAAGATAGACAAGTCATAAGTGAAACAAAGCAAAAGATTCAGATCTGTTTACATAAAACGTTTTGTTGTTGGTAAATATGACACACCACCCTATGGGTATAAGGTACAAATACTACTCATATTTCTTATTTCGACTTTGAGCAGGGAACAGGGAGGATGTCTCTACCACTTAATCCTACATATCCTATATACTTATCAGAGTTAAGAAGACTTTCGAGTTTTAGTATGACTACAAATCCTATTTTACAATCCAAGAAAGACAATTTAGCTAAAGCTGGGTTTTTCTATGTAGGAGATGGTAAAGTAAAATGTTTTGTATGTGGACAAGGTTTACATAATTGGGAAGAAAAGGATATTCCTTTACAAGAACATGTTAAGTGGTCACCAAATTATTCTTATATTCATTTGATAAGAAATTGTCAATTATACAATCCACCAACATGTATGCAAACACCTCCAGATAAAATATTATCAGTGATGGATTATGGATTCACTTTAAATCAAATATTTTCAACAATGAAAAAATATGACAAGTGTCTAGATGATTTTCCGGATTCTAAATCTTTATTTGCACTCACGGTACTAGATGATCAAAGAACAACATTTAGTACCGTAATTGCAAAAAAAGCTGCAGGACAATTCAAAACTAAGTGAGACAAAATGTTTACAGATAATGTAGAAAATGATTTCCTTGACTGTCCTGATGTACAAAGTACACGGTGTAATGCAATACCTGATGCACAAAGTACACCAGAACAGACAAAAGAATCATCAGTTTGATTTCAACTATGGAACCAGTAAGACATATCTTAGAAAACAAGATCACATGTAAGGCATTATTATATTCATTTCAAATGATCAACCCTGGTTATCTAACAATAACAAAAGATGTTATTCATAATCAAATGGAAAAAGATGAAATGTATGGGGAATTTTGTAATGCACTACAAATCATGAATGCTTTTTACAAAGATAATGTAGAAAATATTTGGACAAGAGTTATGTGGGATTTTATTATTTATGATGAACAAATCATAGATTATTTATATAGACAATGTGTACCACAAACAGATACAAGAATAGATTCTTCAGAAACTTTATTTGAATTAAAAGCCCCCCTTAAAAAGAAAACCCACTCACAGAATTGAAGAAGCTATGGAAACAGAAAATATATAAGTTAGTGTTTTGACAAAACTTTCTCACAAAAAAAAATCATGGCATCAAGTGAATGTTTATTGTTTCAACACCCTTGTAATATCCTTATTTCGGAGCCTAGTGGTTCAGAAAAAACAGAATTTGTCAAAAAGCGTATTGAGATGAAATATGACTTATTTCAAATCACCCCACAAAAAATCATTTGGTGTTATAAAGAATGGCAAAATACATATACTTTACTTAAAGAGAGTGACGATATTAAATTCATAGAAGGCATCCCTGATGACGAATATGAAATTGTTAGTGATGTCACTGTTCCACATCTTGTAGTTTTCGATGATATGTTATGAGATAAAGATGAAGAAAAAATTAAATTATGGTTCACATGAAAAGGGCATCATAGAAATGCAAGTGTCATTTACATTACACAAAATATGTTTCAACAATCTAAATCTAAGTTATATGATTTTATTTCAAAGTACTAGAGATAAAGGACAAATTAAAGTATTGGCAAATCAAGTTCAATTACCACATTTAAATGCATCTTATAAAGATGCAACAAGTGCTGATCATGGTTATTTATTAATTGATTTCATCCTAAAACTCCTGACTCTTTGAGATTAAGAACTGATATTTTTCATCCTTGAGTGACTCAAAATGAACGTGGACCTATCATTTATACAAAAGTATAAAAAACTGCTGTACTAATGAGATTGTGTCAGTTGTTAAAAGTTTTTTTCCAATAAGTACACATCATCATGGTGTCTTTCATCCGATCATTACAACAATTAAGTCAGCAGACAAATTCATTTGCAAGAGAAAAATTACTTGAGAAAGGTTTCAAAAAAATGTTAAAATGGTTTACGTTAGCAAGTAGAATCATACTTAATAAGAAAATTAAATTGCCAAAACAAACTTTAACGTATATGGATAAGCATAAAGAGGATCTACAACAACTTGCAGATCCAAGAGGAGTAGATCTTGCAACCAAGTGAAACATTATTTTAAAAACAGGTGGTGGTGGATTTTTTGGTGGTGTTATTATTCGTAATTTAATTCAGTGGGATGGTCATAAAACAAGTTGAAATTTTATTCACCATTCAAAAAAACAAAAAGTAAGAAATGGAAATCACTTAAAAAGAAGCGAAATGTTGATAAAAATTACAAGCATGCAAATTTTTTAGTCACTCCTCAAAAAGAAACAAAAACAAAATAAGTTTTAGTGAGTAACCTTCGAAAACAAAAAAATAGTACCACCATTAAAGTTGACACATATACCAAATACGGGGAAAAGAGTATCACATGATCCTATGGGTTCTAGACAAAATGTGGGACATATACCACTAAAAGAAAACATTCCAACATCAGCATGTTTCACGGCTTTGAATGCACCTAAACATGTTAAGGAGATGAGTTCTCATTTTCGGTGAATAAAATGAATTGCATGTTTGTATATCATATCATTTTATGAATGCACCCAGTGAGAGCAAGATGGTAAAAAAATCTTGTAAGATTCCTCTAGTTAAAAAATGTGGTGGGGTGTCATTGGCACTAAGTCAAACACCTCCAGCATTTCAAAAACAAATTATGAAAAATGCACCTAAAGAATTGATTAATTGTTTGGCAGAATTTGTCATAATCTTTTAAAAGGAAACATATATCTATCCCCCGCTCAGAAACGAAAATTACAACCGAAGTGTGAACAACTAAGATCTATTGCTAGTAAATCTGTATCTCTTAAAAAGAAAGAAAAAAAAAAATTTAAATTAAAAAGGTGTTTTTTTTACACTTACTTGGTTTACTTGGGCCTGCTATTGGAGTTGCAACAAATCTTGTACATAAATTAGTGAGTAAAATATGAAGAAAATGGCTATTGTACCTTATCAAATGTTAGAAGAAATGCAACGTTTTAGAAATGAAAAATCTCAAAGACCAAGATTACCACCTGATACTCAAATTACTAATACAGCACAGTTGCAGAATGAATTATCATCTGTGTTAGGAAATTCAGAGTTATCAGAAAGTGAGCAAAAACTAAAGAATGGTGAACATTTACAAAAATTTCAATTGTCATATAAGAAGGCATTATATTTATTTATTTATTGGTGTTTAAGGTCACATACTTATGCACAATGGCTAATCATGACCATGACAGTTTTATGGGTGGAGGAAGCCGGAGTACCTGGAGAGAACCTCCGAGCAACGACGAGCAGCTGCCAGCTCCCCAACATCATAACTCCGCACTGCAGCACAGGCAGGGTTAGATTGGTTGAAGACATGCACACCATCGACGTACAGTATGCCTTAGTACATGGCGTCATCGTGCCCCCATGTGGACAATCAGGGGTAAGTGTCTTGCCCAAGGACACAACGTGGGGTCCAAATCGATTGCTCAGATGGTCACCCATCTGAGGACTAACCGGGCTCAACATTGCTTAATTTTGGTGATCTGATAAGAACCGGTTACTGCAATGCCACAGCGCCCCCTTAAGAAGGCATCACAACCATCAGTGGTTATGCCTGAGCCAGATCGAAAATCAATGTTTTTACGAGATCGCATTATAGAAAGTGCCCCTGTTACAATGAGTCGTAAAGCAACTTCAATATTATCTGCTTTATCATCTCATCCACACATGAGTTGGGATGATCAGGGTATTTTAAGTTATGATGGAGAACCCCAAAAAGTTCAAATATCATCGATTTAGTCAATGATGTTCTTAGACATCGAAAAGGTTTTAAACCGACCGGTTGGGAAATGTTCAATCGTGGTTTAAAAGCTATAAATATCTCTCAAGATTTTGTTGGAAATCGTGAACGTTGGTTGTGGATGAATAGAGATCACGTGTCAAAATCCAGCAAACATCAAAGTTCTCCAGAAGATAGTTGGTTAAAGAGGTCTCTATCAATATTTCCAAAACATAAAATAGGGATAGGAAAGAAACCACATCGAGATGGAGAAACACCAAAATCAACACCTAAACGTAGATTGACAAAACGTAGAATTTCTGAAAAATGGGACGCTTATTGAATGATTTATTAACTGAAATATATTACAATACAAAACATCCTGCTGGTTATGGGGGCAGACAAAAATTATACAAAGCAGCTGATAGAAAAGATAAATCCATTACAGCTGATCAAGTGAAAAAATGGTTGAAAGGTGAAAGAACTTACACTTTACACAATCCCATATATAAAAAAAATGTGCAAGACGAAAGACTGTAGTGGGTGGAAATGATCATCAATGGCAAATTGATTTAGCGGATTTACAAAGTTTACAATCTTACAATGACCGATTTCATTATTTAGTTTGTGTTATCCATGTATTTTCAAAATATGCATGAGTTTTACCCATTCATAATAAAACAGGAGAAAGATTAACAAAATCTTTTCAAATACTTTTGAAAACTTCTGGATGTAAGCTATTATCATTACAATCGGATGAAGGTTCTGTTTTTAAAAATAATGATGTGCAAAAATGCAAAATTTTTTAAAGAAACAAAAAAAAAATCATTTTTTCACAACAGAAAATCCTGAGACAAAAGCTAGTATTGTTGAACGTTATCAACGCACATTGAAAACACAAATGTGGAAATATTTTACACACAAACGTACATTAAGATATATTGATGTGTTACAAAATTTAGTTGCTGGATACAATCATAGTATTCATAGAAAAATCCTGAGACAAAAGCTAGTATTGTTGAACGTTATCAACGCACATTGAAAACACAAATGTGGAAATATTTTACACACAAACGTACATTAAGATATATTTGTGTGTTACAAAATTTAGTTGATGGATACAATCACAGTTTCCATCATAGTATTCATAGAACTCCTGAATCTGCATCAATAGAAAATGGAATAGAAGTAACTCAAGATTTGTATGGTAAAAAATCTAAAGAGAAAAAAAATAAAATTTAAAGTTGGCGATATAGTATGTATTAAGAAAACCAAACATACATTTGAAAAGGGGTATTTACCAAATTGGACAAAAGAATTATTTAAAATCACACATGTAAAACATACACACCCACTTATAAACTTGAAGATATGGGTGGTGAAAATATACAGGGGACATTTTATCCACAAGAAATTCAAAGTGTAAAATATGATAAAAAATATATCATTGATTCGGTTCTTGCACAACGTTCAAGACGTGTGGGTAAGAATCTCGTCATGGAACTTAAAGTACATTGGGAAGGTTATCCCTCGAAATTTGATCGTTGGATATCAGAATCTGATTTAGTATAAAAAGAATAAGTCAGTAAATGAAAATGCATTGAGTGGTGAAAGTGCAAGTGTTGAAGTACAAAGTCAACAAACACAATTTAATTTTTGTAGGAGTCGTGTTGCAGAAAATCAAGAGACTTATTTCACACAAATAATCGTTATGTATGCAATTATAATTACGGCTATCATTCATCTTAGTTTACAATCACCATTATTGTTGCAGAGGGTTAATATCAATATCTGTGTCCGACAAGTCTACGTCAGACAAAAGGAATTATATTATGTTTGTTTGCTACATACCCATTGAGTGCTGTGGTTATTTGAAAACAAATCCCACCTGCGGCAACCGCGTTGTTATCTTGGGCAAGACACTTCACCCCGATTGCCTACATGGGGGCACGATGACGCTGTGTACTGAGGCGTACTGCACGTCGATGGTGCGCTCGTTGAGCTCGTTCCAACGAGGGGTCATGCCCTATGTTTTTGAGACAAAAAATGAAAAAATTACCTATTCAAGAATTGTTTTTGCAAGTGTCGTCTGCTTTTCATGTTAGGTAAAGGGTTATTATACAAGTTCAAAACGGCAGATGACTGGACTGTGTTTCTACATCATTGTTCATGTGGAACCATTTAGACACAATTTGGCCGCGTACGACAAACCACATCGACGGGTGGCACAGGAAGTTGAGTCTATTTATCGCCGGTTCACACCCCAACTTATTCAAAATGATAGACGTCCTTAAGAAAGAACAGTCATTCCAGGAATCAACGATACTGCAGCTGAGCGCAGGCGGAAATTGGCACCCAGAAAAAGAAAATACAGGAAAATTGACAATTCAGTTGGACATTTTGAAAGAGTATTTCAAGCTGGTGAAATCGGATTACTCCTCCAGTACTCAGACTCTGTTTCGCACAGTACTGCATTTTAATCTGTTTGTGTATTGCAAATAAATTCAATATATGTGTTCGTAAGTTTTAGTACATGTGTATCAAGAGGTACTCGACACAAGCTGAAATCTTGAAAAAAAATGACATTTGATAACTATTTTCTGATCCTCGTATTTAAAATCGTTATAAAATGTCACTTTCCCGAGATTCCATCCTTTGTCAAGTACCTGTTGGTTAATTATAACTAATGATAACTATTTTAAGATCGACCCTCTTCGCCCCATCAAAAAATATATTCATTTATATTTTTTGAGGGGGCGAAAAGGGTCGATCATAAAATAGTTATTAAAAACATCTTATGAGTTTTTAGCACCTGTGGTTTAATTTGGTTAGCCTCATCTCCCCGGTTGGCTGTCAGTAATAAAGTCAACCTGCGTTAAATGAACAAACTTACTGGAAACCGACTAAAATCCTTATCCCTTTGATCTACCTATATCTTCACACGTTTTCCCGAAACAATAGCGACCGGCAAAGTGAGACGACCCCCATTGTTGGCTGCTTGTACATGCAGCCACCAATAATGTAAAAACACTGTCAAAGAGAAATGCTTCCTACCAGTAGAGTTCTCTAGGAAGAATATATTCGTGGCAACGTTTTCAGAGCAATTTAAAAGGGGCAGTTTGTGCCTTTTGGTGAATAAGGATTAAACCTTTAGTTTTGATTATTTTAGATCACAAACGGAACTGTATTTTAATGTGGAGTTATCAATTACTGTTGTTCATTTTCCAAATGTAATTGGACCGCATTTGTTGACTTTCGTCTGCGTTTATCGCACAGGTAAAATCCACTGACCATCCATTAAAATTCATTGATGTAAAGGTACTGACTGATTATTCCAATGAGCTTATTATTAACTGTTACATCTTTGATACCGCTCATCACAAAAATAACTATAATTATAACCAATTATATTTGTTTTATTCCTATTCCAATGATGTGAAAGTTGTCTTCAAAGTAACGGTAGTTAGTGGAGAATAACTTAGTTGTCCTTGTATAATTTCATTGCGGGGCCCCCGCTCTACTATATGTGGTTGCTTTTTTTCATGTGATGATTTACTGTGAGCCTTTTCTAAATTGGGGAGAAATCACCACGACCGACTACAGAAATGCATACGTTTTATTAAAATCGGTTCTAATTGCTCTGCATTTACTTCAGTTAAGGCTTGGGTCGTAACATTTCAACTGAACATTTTTAAAAAAATCAAGAATTTATTTTTGGTCATGCGTTTTTGATCATTTTTCCAATGCACGCAAACTGAATTCTCAGTTGTTCTTTCATAAACTTTGACAGATAACAAATATTTCTGTTTCAGGTCATTGACCGTAAATTTTTGTACCGACTTACAATTTCACTCGAAAGTTATTATTTTATCTTGAAAAAATCATTCTGCTGAATCAAAGATTTTGTTAAAAATATTATTTTTTTCTGACGGCAATCTGAAGATTGTTAAAACAGTTCGTAACTTTATATCACCTAATTTATGTACACAGGTCAGCATTGGTACAATTGTTTTAATCTCGTGTCATATTATAAACAGCTGAACTCACTTCAATATAAGGTGGGTTTCAAACGGTTGTTTGATATTTAATTCCTTTTATATTCAACGCTAAATTAACGTATTTCTGAAGGTCATGTGATGATAAGGAACAAAAATATTCTTGCGGCATTGAAATACGCAAAAACCCAGTTTACAACAAATTTAACAAAGTTTAAACTCTACATCCCCAAGACGATTTGAGAACGACCTAATTCAGAAATATCGGCGTTCAGATGAGAGGGTCTGTACGGGTGAAAAACACAGATTCAACCAGTTCGTCTCTTTTCTTCCTCAGTTCAGTCATCCGTCGGACCGTCTGAGCGATCGATTCGGACTCGATCCCGCGTTGTGTCCTTGGGAAAAGGCATTTAATCCCAATTGTCCACATGGGGGCACGATGGCGCCGTGTACTAAGGCGTACTGCCCGTCGATGGTACGCATGTCTTCAACCAATCTAACCCTGCCTGTGCTGCAGTGCGGAGTTACGATGTTGGAGGGCTGGCAGCTGCTCGTCGTTGCTCGGTGGTTCTCTCCGGGTACTGTTACGATGTTGGAGAGCTGGCAGCTGCTCGTCGTTGCTCGGTGGTTCTCTCCGGGTACTCCGGCTTCATCCACCCGTAAATCTGTCACGGTCATGATTAGCCATTGTGCATAAGTATGTGACCTTAAACGCCAATAATAAACAAATAAATAAATAAATAAATAAATAAATAAATAAATAAATAAATAAATAAATATAGTCATACGTCGCTTTTTGCGCACTGAGAGTGAGGTGGGCAACCTGGTCTTATGTTTCGATATGGAGCAAACTAACACAAATCGTTAATGCATATCCCAGTTAGCTTTTTTTTTGTATGTTGAATTCGCCATTTATGTTCTTTTTTACGAAGTTAAAATAGTGGTCATGGAAACAAGTATCCTGTAGGAAGTAGTCTGGATCTGATATCTGATAATTAATCCAGCCCCGGGGGGGGGGGGGGGGGGCGAGGCAGTGTTGCGGTGAACCTAGATGTCTTTTTACACCCTAAAAATTCTGAATTCTACGGTCAGCATTGGGTGTCAACTGAGGAAATTACATTCGGCTTACAACGCCTAACGTTTCATTGAGACTCAAAATGCATTCAGCTGGTGCCATTTATGTCACATTTTTAAAATGGAGGCCTATCCGGATGAGGCCCACGTCCTATGAACGCAATAGGTGCACCAACTTCAAATTTTTTCTCCAACTCCAGACCTCGATTCTTGTTGTTCTATGGGTCTAGAGCGTAAAAATACTTAGCGCCCAAGAACGAATAACCATGTGCCCCCCCCCCCCCCCCCCCAATACCTGATAGGTCCTACAGTCTGGTCCTGACCTCAGTCAAGTTCAATGAACTACAGTAAACTCACATTGAAATGACTACGTGTGAAACTATCGTCGGATTTTTCGCAGTCGTGATTTTTTTTACTTGGCTTTGAATCAAAACGCCATGTATACGGTCTATTTTAAACTCATTTTTTTGCAGAAGAATTTCAAAGAGTTGACTTATGTGCATGTACTGAGAAATATATTTTTCGCAGACATGATTTTTTTTTTTAAAGTTCGCCTTGAATCATACGCCCTGGGTGAACGTATGTGGTCTATTTTAAACTCCTGTTTTGCAAAATGAAGAATTCCAGAGAGTTGACGTTTTATGCGCACTGAGAAATATAAGGCAATTGACATATTTGATTTCTTTGCATTGTGTAAATAGTGTATGCATAATAGGAAGAGAGGGGGTGGGCCGAAATGGGCTGCGACTCCTCCGAAAAATAATGTTAGAAACCTTTGCCAACATGCATCCCCTCCCCCACCACCATCCACCCCCACCCCCTGTCTGTTCATTGTTGAGAACTTCTACAGTGAAATTGTTTGATATCATTTTGATGGAAGCGCGGTCGCCCATGTGCATGGTTAGAGCACTAAATGTCTAACCGAAAGGTGCGGTGCACCGGTCGATCTGCCCAGCGTTAACTGCTTTGTTTTTTTTTAATTGGGCAAGGCCCTTAATGTCCATTACTCACGTGGGCAGTGTATTTATCTGGGTCCAAAGATTAGGTAGAAAATGTGGTAACTGTTAAACATCCAAGTGACCTATTTTCCAAAAAATCTTATTGGTTAGGCCTATAAATTGAAACCTCTGTGATTATACCATTCTAATGTTTATTCGTATTGGGCGCGTGGGCTGAGCTACTTTCGTTTTTGAGCAAATGGTTGCATTGCTGGTTTAAGGCGTGCTTAGTTTATTTTCCCACAAATCACAAGTTAAGTTTTTGGCGCAAACAAAAAAAAAAAGAAAAAATAGTTATTCAAGAATTGCTCGGTGGTTCTCTCCGGTTACTCCGCGTCTTTTACTCGTAAAACCGTTCGACGCGAGGTGACCTCGGCTGCCTATTTATTTTTTTTTTTTGGTTTGGTGTTTTAAGGTCACATACTTATGCACAATGGCTAATCATGACCGTGTACGGGTGGAGGAAGCCGGAATACCCGGAGAGAACCACAGAGCATCGACGAGCAACTGTCAGCTCCTCAACATTCTAAATCCTATCAAGCTCCGCTCAAGCAGGGTTACAGCGGTTGCAGACATGTGTACCATCGACGTGCAGTACACCTTAGTACACGACGTCATTGTGCCCCCCCCCCACCCCCATGTATACAACCGGGATAAAGAGCCTTGCCCAAGGACATAATACGGGTCGTCCCGGACGGGGATCGAACTTAGGACCTCTTGAATAGAAGTCCAACAGTCTACCATTGAGCCACAGCGCTCCCTCCTCGCTGCCTAAAGTGTCCTTAAATTCAAATAAATAAATATATAAATAAATAAATAAATAATTAAATGTCAGTGGCAGTTTGAAATTTGAAATAAGGACAATAAAACTCTGTGTCTTATAAATGGTTAATATAAGCCATATGTATTTATAGATATATATTTATGGATTAGACAAGTTACATTACTTAGATATATTTATTTATTTTTTGATGTTCAATACTCTACCTAACATGAAAAGCAGACGACACTTGCCAAACAAATTCTTGAATAATTAATTTTTTTTCATTTTTGTCTCAAAAACATAGGTTATGAACCCCTCGTTGGAACGAGCTCGTTCCAACGAGTTCTCATAACCTATGTTTTTGAGAAACAAAATGAAAAATTAATGAAAATTAATTGGCGATTTTTGAGAATAGCGCTGGCCGGTTTTTTCCATTACGTTGGGTAAAGGGTTAAGGTCACATATTTCTGCAGAATGGCTTATCATGACCACGACATTTTTACGGGTGGAGGAATCCGGAGAGAACCACAGAGCATCGACGAGCAACTGTCAGCTCCACAACATTCTAAATCTGTTCAAGCTCTGCTCAAGCATGCAGGGTTACAGCGGTTGCAGACATGTGCACCATCGACGTGCAGTACGCCTGAATACACGGCGTCATTGTGCCCCCCCCCCCCCCCCCCCATTTATGCAACCGGGATAAAGTGCCTTGCCCAAGGACACAACGCCGGCCGTCCCGGACGGGAATCGAGCTCAGGACCTCTAGCACAGAAGTCCAACAGTCTACCATTGAGACACCGTGCTCCCTCCTCGCTGCCTAAAGTGTCCTTCAATTGAAATAAATAAATATATGAATAAATAATTAAATGTCAGTGGCATTTTGAAATTTGAAATAAGGACAATACAACTGTGTGTCTTATAAATGGTTAATATAAGCCATATATATATTTATAGATGTATATTTATGGATTAGACAAGTTACATTACTTAGATATATTTATTTATTTATTGGTGTTTAACACTTTACCTAATATGAAAAGCAGACGACCCTTTCAAACAAATTCTTGAATAACTAATTTTGTTTTTCATTTTTGTCCCAAAAACATAGGTTATGAAAAATTAATGAAAATTAATTGCCGATTTTTGAAAATAGCGCTGGCCGGTTTTTTCCATTACCATGGGTAAAGGGTTAAGGTCACATATTTCTGCACAATGGCTTATCATGACCACGACAGTTTTACGGGTGGAGGAATCCGGAGTACCCGGAGAGAACCACCTAGCAACGGCGAGCAACTGTCAGCCCCACAACATACTAACCCCATACAACCAGGGTTAGCATTGGTTGAAGACAAGTGTACCATCGTGGGATTCGAATTACTTAGATCATCAGTTACTGAAAACGCATTTTATTCTTCGTGGCAAATATTTTGGTGCCATGAATTCGGGAAGCAAATCATATACGATATTTGACAATGTGTATTTTGTTTCCCCTCAATTTGATTGCTCTTTGGCGGGTAACCCTTTGAGAAAAAGGTAGTACTTGAAGGGAGTAAAAAAGAGAATACTCAATTCACATATGTCATATGGAATTAGTGTGTCCTATTATTCTGTTCATGTGGGAGCGCGGTGGCGCAGTAGGTAGAGGTGCAGGCTGCAAGCCGAGAGGTCCTCGGTTCAAATCCCACCTGCGGCAACCGCGTTGTGTCCTTGGGCAAGACACTTCATCTCCATTGCCCGCGTGGGGGCACGATGACGCCGTGTACAAAGGCGTACTGTACGTCGATGGAACGCATGTCTTCAACCAATCTAACCCTGCCTGTGCTGCAGTGCGGAGTTACGATGTTGGCGAGCTGGCAGCTGCTCGTCGTTGCTCGGTGGTTCTCTCCGGGTACTCCGGCTTCCTCCACCCGTAAAACTGTCACGGTCATGACTAGCCATTGTGCATAAATATGTGACCTTAAACACCAATAAATAAATATTCTGTTTATGTTGATTTTGTGTGTACATAGCAATCTGCCTCTGTTCTGGTGTATTTGCTGAATAAATCTTATCTTATCTTATCTTACCTTTCACACAGCATTTGCGAGAATTCGGCTCGAAAACGCATCACTGGGTTGTTTCACTTGTTTGACAACGACAATTCAGTTATTTTTTATTACAGTCAGTTTGTCTGATTGCGCTGAAATGTCATCGGAGTGCTTTCAAGGCATTGAATGTGAAAGGAACTTTCCATGGTGGGAATTTACAATTAGTGTCGAACCGATTACCAAATATGATCGCTGACCGATTACCGGTTATTTGAGCCCACAATCGGCCGATTCTGATGCCGATTCCGATTGCAATACCGTGCACTACAAGACAAGTCGAGGCTCGAAAGAACTGTATTAAACTGAACATTTTTCCAAGTGTCAAACTTCGTTGCCTGGGGTCCCAGTAAAATTACCAGTCGCCGCCCAAATGCGCACGACTGGTAATTTTACTGCGACCTGAATCAATGGAGTACATCCTTCACTTTTCCGGTATGAACTGGCGATTGCTGCAAGTGTGCTCAGTTGTAAGCTTTACATTCGTTTAACACGTATATCCCGTAAAGGGGCTTCTAGAGAGATTAGGAATACACATTGTGGTTGTTTCTCAACATTATTGAATGGTATCATCGACATCATTTTACATTAACACTTGAACAATTGCAGAAGATAATAAAATGCGATTCAGAAAAATCACAAATTGCTTGGCAACAATCGGTTGAACCGATGTTCCAGGAGCCGTTGCCGTTGTCATCCGATTGCCCATAATCGGCCGATTGTGGTGGCCGGTTCCGATCATCGGTTGAACACTATTTACAATTATATGGGTCTAAAATCTACCGGCATTTGCTTTAAATTGAACTATTTTTTCACTAGTTACTTTTTATTTATTAGTTTTTGGAAAGGCGCCAAGGAGTATAAAAATCATGTCATTGCACAGAGACGGCCAATTCAGAGCACGTTACATTGGGTTGCCAAAAAGTGTTTGAAAATATTTTACGCATGGGTGTACGGGGGGGGGGGGGGGGGGTTGCGTAAATATCGCTGTACCCCTTTGGTTTTTACATCACGGTCGAAAGGCCTAAGTTTTAGGATTACATAACAAATAACAACAACGAACAAACTGAAGTCACATGCAACTTTTTGAAATATTGCATTTGCAATGATTTGATTTTTTGGGGGTAAATTAAGGTTTTAAACATATAGGGTAAACGTTCGTTTTTTAAAGGGACATTACCCTCATTGAATAATAATTTTTAAAATCATAAATTGTCAAGTCAGGTAGGAAAGGTGACGGGTGTTAAACATCGAAATGACTCTTTGTGAGAAAAAAAAAATCTGAAAGTTATATATATTGAAAAGACTAGTGTTACCATTTTAACGCTTATTCTTACACTCTAAATCGGTTGGGTTAAAAATCAACCCAAATCGACTGGGTTGAGTGAATATGAACCCAATTTGGGTTCATATTCACTCAACCCAGTCGATTTGGGTTGATTTTTAACCCAACCGATTTTAGAGTGTAGTGTAGACACGAACGTAGACTGAGCTACTTTCGATTTTGAACAAATGTTCTCCTTACTGGCTTTGTGCGTGCTTAGTTTACTTTTTCCTATGTATATGCCCAATTAAAAAATTAACGACTAGGTCCTTTTTATGCCCACCAAAAATAATGTTGTGATTTGGGTTACATGACGGAAAAATAGGGTCGGCAGATAGGCATCTTTTTTTTTAGACTTTGAGATGAATAATTTAGCTGGACATACCGATACATAATATGAAAAAGCACCCAAGGGGTGGAATGAGGACCAAAATGATATATACGCTGTTTCTTTGACAATGCAAGCACAGGGAACACACAGGATGGTTCAGTGGATTGGTCTTTTTATATTGGTTCGAAGCTCACTTGATGTTGAGAATGTTTCTTTCACATAACACAATCCAGTATGCCTGGAAATTCCACTTTGTTGGTGTTTCTGTACCAAGTCATTCACCATGTACCGTGGATGGATTTCAGGCAGGTTACAGGATATTCACAATCAAAAGTACAGTCGTTCACAGCGTCTGGGAATGTTGGATTCACGTGAACGATGGGTCGAGTTGCCTGTGGTACGAAACTGAGAGAGCAACTTCTCAAACGGCGTGTCATGATGATATGGACGAGAGAGTTGCCCTCAATGTTCATCCTTCTGCAAAAAACTAAGTTTTCTAATACGTTCTTTTAGATATTTTTCAAGAATAAATAGTTGTTACACGCTTTTGATTGTTCTCAATCATTTGGAAATGCTCCCCCACGACATGTTTAACCTTTCAAATGTACCGCATCAGAACATCAATTCAACCCAAAAAAGCCGCACGTGGACAGAAAATAAAAAACAGATTTTTAATTGATTTCTATAGCATGAGCAAGCATGTAGACAATTTTCAGTTTTCAATTTTCGATACACTGTCAGTTCGGTATTAAGTTCGTGGAGAGCTTTCTTTGTTTCCAACCATGCTTGCCTCTCCCATAGTTCCATCATAAGAACGGCTGCGATTGTTAGTAGGCTAAAAATTCTCGAAATGAAAACGTCATTACTTCTGCTGTCTCAATGTTTAGCAGTCTTGAATCAACCTGCATGATCTCGTCAATCGTCGAAAACGAAAATCACACAAAGGGCGTTTTAAAATACATCTTGTATTGTTGCGAAATGAATTGATAAAAGGGGGTTTGGGGGGGGGGGGGGGCAGATGAATGAACACCATCTTGTCCTCGGAGTATCTGCATTCTATTAAATATTTAATTGCCACCTTACGTCAGTAGAAGGTGGGACTTAATTACTAGTGATTGCCTGTTACAAGTGCTGAATAACAATCAGCCATCGCGCGTTACAAATCTGCACTGCAGAAATCGCGGTACACTACTGTGCATCAGATTTGATTCTATCAGAGACGTCGCGACAGGTGTCCCCCCCCCCCCAATATTTGTCAAAACCTCAATAGTTGGAAATTCGGAGGGCAAAAATATCAACAGTTAGAAATTTAAAAACTACAGAGCATACGGTATAATTCACTAACAAACCTATTTTTCCGACTGGAGGACCATAAGGAAATATTCCGACTACCGAGACTTTCGGGTGGGCTGCACGTTGAAAATATCGATTGGTCTACCCTACAAATTCACTGAGCAGCCATTCTACTCTTTAAATGTATGGTGTGTCATGATCCTGGACCGGAAAAGCGGTCTTACGCGTTCAAAGGGTTAATAAAAAAGTACTTGTTGTCATGTCAAGTGCCTGTGAAATGCTCTAGAAACACAAAACTCCCACTTTCCCAAAGGCGATGTTTCAAATTTGTGCGTCAGACAGGAGGCGTACGAGCCACTGGGGACAATTCGGGCAAAGCAAGATATTAAAAATTTGTATCCAACTCGAATTAAAAATGTTTCCCTACAAAACAATCACTGAATTTGGAACTGAAAATTAGCCTTATCACTATTACCAGAACCCATGAAAACGCATCTGAGCACATCAATTTTTCAAAATTTTCCAGGGGAGGACCCTAGACCCCCTGCTAAAGATGCGCGCCTTTGGCGCTCGCAGTTCCGCGCCTACCATCCTACGGTGCTCATGTGTTGGGATTCCCAGTTAGAATTTCAAAGGGTCTAACCACCCCCCCCGGCCCCCATTAAAAGGCCTCTAGCTACGTCCCTGGATTCTATGGTGATTCGCTACGTTATTATTTCAAATTATTCATTTTGTCTGAATGAAGGCATTTCTTTTTTATTAAAGCCAAGATTGTTGACATCGTTCAGACGAAAATCAGCAATACGACGAATTAAAATTGCGAAATGCGCTGGTTCTGCTTCAATGGAGAAACGTACTCGGTAAAATCTGTACCGATTTAGCGACGTTTTCGGCTTTATGGTGCTAGATAAAAGTCTCGATTTTTGAAAGGCCGATAAAATTTCTAGAGTCGCATGCTTGGAACAAGGTCGATCGGATAACCCAAACCAAAGCATGTTTTTTCTTTGGTCTAACCGTATGCATTAATCTGTGGTTTATAGGCCTATAAGCACGTATGTTTACGACATGGGCGTCTGCCTGGATTTGGGTCAGTTGAGAGTTTGTAAACTGGCCTAGTTTGTCTTTACGGAATGCTTTGCGGGCGAAGGGGGGTGGGGAGGGGGGCTTCGTTTCCGCTCAAAACTAATTTATTTTAATAAAATGCACACCCCCTCCCCTTCAGCCTTCAGAGAAAAAAAAATAACATGAAGACTATATTAATTCAAGACATCTATGCCTATAGGTCCGATAGTTTCAGATCCACTTATAATATTTAAATCGATTAATTACGAAACAGTAAAAAGGGTTTTCATACATATATATGTGACATGTTTTTCCTATTGTCCGGCACGGATTAGTGGATTTTGGGTCGAACCTGGAAATTTTGGTGTCGACGCAATGTTTTTGGTGTTTTTAGGATATCTTTGTGTGCTAAATTCGAAGACGTTTGATGCCAGTCTGTAAACTTTGGGGAATTTGAGCTATTTGCATTTTTTTAAAAAATGGCCAACAAAATGGCGACCGAATTTTCGGAACATTAAGTATTAACCATTTCTATGCTATTGTACCGTTATTTATAGGGTATCTCATTGTGTTAAAATGAAATCAACTTAGAGATTACACTAAATCCAAGGAATTCAAGATATTTGACCTTTGTAGGTATAAAGAAGGCCGCCAAAATGGCTGGAAAAGCAACCAATTTGTCGAGGAAAATTGGAGACTTAATTAGGAGAACAAATTAGACAATGTAGCAACACTTTCCTGGTGAAGATTGTGTGCAAAACGTAAACCTATTCCAGTCCACTGAATTCAGACATGGCGTCTAACATGTCCACTACTTTCACAAAAATCCACCCATCTTGCAGCGAGCTCATTTCAAGTGTTCGTCATCAGCGTCATCATCTAAGCGGTCGTGTGATTGGACATTCCCCCAAGTCAGCTCACTATGCCACGTGTTTGAATCACCTTTGCAATAACATGCAATGGTTCATGGGATGTTTGCGAAGACACAGGCGCATCTCTTTGATTAACATGCCTTGGACGAAATGCAACCGCACTTGACAAAATCGAATACCTGCTCTTGGCAGCATGTACAGAGTCGAGAATACCTATTGGTCTCAAGTCTTAGATTTGTCATCAGAGGTCCATCCAAAATCAGATGGATCGAGTTTTGGTGGATGGAATGCCCGAGTCACAAGAGTACCAGTGCACGTCTTTAAGGTGGGCCCTTTTAACATTCTAATGGAATGACTCAATTGTAGGTGGAAGGTTTGCTAGCTTGGGGCAGATAAATGCGCCATTGCTATTTTGGATGTCCAGACATTGACCTTGACTTCGATCATTTTTGTAACCGGATAACCATAACAAGCACTGATCAGGAGGGTACTTTGGACAAACATAGCGTTCATGCCTGCACGATAATCGTCAAGCCCGTCCAATAAATAACCCTGCAGTCTCTTCAGCATACCTACTTTGCCAACATCGTGCAATTGTGCGACAGTGCCACAGCTCGATAGTGCATGTGCTGCGAAGAGTTTTGGGACAATTGTGGCATTTTCCTGCATGTTTATCCTATGTCAATGACCTTTGTTTCCCCACTCGTAGCTTCCATTGTCAATAAGCAGCCCATTTTGTTCTTCCAACAGAAGACAGTTAGGAGGACAAACACGTCCGTGTCAGTCATCTGATATGACATTAATGTGGCAAATGTCTTTGATTGACCTCTGGATGTTATTGACATGTTGGCAAATGATAGCATCAGCCTCTTCATACTCTGTGAATAACTCACCAAATTCTTGCACGTCGCCTGACCAAATGAGCGCCGGTGTTCAAGATTCACCTGTTATGACTGGTGTATTCGAGTGACTACTATTCGCGACGCATTCGGTAATGTGTGAACATATGAGGCAAGTGAGTTTCTTTGTGTTTGTGAAACTCGACAGAACTACTTGCTTTTGTGGCAGTAGGATGTAAGGTGCCCGCTTGTGCTTTCTGGACATGCATTTGCCACGTTCTGTGCGGACAGACGACTTGATGCTAAAGTCAAAATACCTGTCAAAGACAAGATATACATTCGACTTCATGAGGTCTGTCGTGATCAAATTAGAGAATGTTGACACAAAGTCTGCGACAGTGCCGTTTGTGGGCCAGTGCAGTACCCACTGACTTGATTGCACAGCCGTCTATCACAGTGCACTGCGGTACAGGTAACATTCATGAGGTTATTACACATGTCAGCTTATTCTTCAGATCAGACTTGGATTTGGCGATACGAAAGTCATCCGATTCGAGGAACATAGATAAAGGGAAAGGTGCAAGCTCGTATTTCAGTATATCCTTCATTGGCAAAGTTTGGCCAGAGGACTGGAGAGCAATGATTCTTGAATATATGAGAGAAGCGTCAACAAGTGATGTTTCTCCAACTTTGATTTAATTTCACCAGGAAACTTTTTAATTGATGAAGAACCGGTCTGTACCCTCCAATAATTACATTTTCGATGACTATTCCCATAATTATTGTTTTGAATCATATATTTTTGCATTAGAAAAGAATTATTATCCATCCGATGAAAGTGATCAGTCCACGACAGATGTACGTAAAATGGCTTCAAAACTCAGAATCCAAACCGTTATAATGACTTGTCAATCAAGGAAAAAACTTGTCAACTCTTTATACCGACTTATCAACTTGATTTAACGATAATACAATCTGTTGTAATAACTTCACAACTCGCTATCACGACTTGGCAGCTCGGTATAACGACTTGATGACTCGTTATAGTTATGACGCATGGCTTGTCAGTGCAGTATACAAACTTCAAAAACTCGTTATAGCAAGTTTCGATATCAAGATAACGACTTTGTCGACTTGTTATAATTACATTATAAACTTATTATAATGACTTGTCAGCTGATTCTAGTGGCACCACGAGTCATTATAATGACTTTACAACTCACAACTGGTTATAATGACTTCGTGACTCATTATAACAAGGTTTCGACACATAACGACTTTGCAATTCGTTAGATTGACCTGTCCAGATCTGAGAAACTCATTATACCAATGACAGCACAACACGTTGTAATGACTTAACAACTCAGTATAACAACTTTCGGAACTCATTGTAATGATTTTTACACTCATTATAATGAGATTAAAACTCTTTACAACGACTAATGAACTCCTTATAAGGAACTCTTTCTAACAACTTCTAACAACTTCACAATTTGTCATAATGACTTGTCAACTAGATATAACCACTTCTCAAGTCGTTATAATGACTTTAAAACTTTGCAGCTCCTCATAACGACTTGAACACCATTATAGCGGCATGTCAAATCCTCATTATGAATTTCCAAACTTTATATATATTGAAATTTGGAACTCACAACTTGACATCTCGTTATAACGACGTAACAGCTATCTAGAATGACATCACAACTTATTATAATAACTTGCCAGTTCGTTATAACGACTTCACAACTCGTTATAATTATTTTACATATTAGTATAACAATTAGCCAACTCTTTTTAACACCATCAAAGCCCTTTATATGTAATAACTACTACACACCTCATTATAATGATTCGTCTACCCTTTATAATGACATGGCTGTTCGTTAGAATAGCTTTACAACTTGTTATGTCTCCCCTTTCCAGAAGGGAGACATATTGTTTTAGTGCATATTCTTCTTCTTCTTCTTCTTCTTCTTCTTCTTCTACAAACATTGTCCGGGGCATAACTTTTTTGTCTTTTGACCTAGACATTAGATATTTGTCATGTGGATGTATCACCACGAGCCGATGTGTCGCGTACCATAGTGACCTTCATGTGACCTTGACCTTTGACCTGAAGGTGAGATTTATGTGCTTTTTAAGGGAAACTTTGTCCGGGGCATAACTTTTTTGTTTTTTGACCTAGACCATAGATATTTGGCATGTGGATGTATCACCTTGAGCCGGTGTGTAGCGTACCATAGTGACCTTCATCTGACCTTGACCTTTGGCCTGAAGGTCAGATTTATGTGCTTTTTTAAGGGAAACTTCGTACGGAATAGAACTTTTTTGTCTTTTGACCTAAACCTTAGATATTTGGCATGTGAATTTGCAGTGCATTAAATAGAAAGGAAGGGGAGACATATGTTTTAGTGTGCAAAAACGGTTTCTAGTTATAATTATTTCATAACTCATTGTGACCTACCAACTCATAGTTTTAATGACTTTTGGAACTCCTTATAATTTATTTTTTATAATTCTACAGAACCTCTTTATAATAACTTGAAAACTTACTTCGTTAAAACGACTTATCTCGATATAACTACTTTTCAGCTTGTTATTATGGCTTCACACCTCTTTGAAGTGACATGTAAACTCATTACATGACTTAACAACTCATAGTGACTTGCCAGTTCGTTACAACGACATTTGGGACTCGATATAATGGCTTGTCAAATCGTTATAATGACTCCACAACTCGCACAACGTCAGAACAACTCGTTAAAAAAACTTTACAGTTCCTCGTAATAACTTGGTAATTCGTTATAACAATGTCTGAGACTCAATATAATGATTTGTCATTTTGCTCATTTAACAACCTATCTACTCATCATAATGGCTTTCCAACTCGCCATAGCTACAGGTCAAATCGCTATAAGAACTTTACAATGCGTTAAAATGACTTCTCAACTCGTTGTAACGATATCACAACTCTCATCATAATTATCTGCCAATTCATTATAACAATGTTTAGGAGTCACAACGATTTGCTAGATTCTTATAAATAAAAAAAATAGGATAGAATATAACGACTCCTCAACTCGTCATAGTGATTTGTAAACTAACTTGTAAACTCATAACAATGACTTTCAACTCCATAGAACGAATTTCCAACTCGTCATAACGAATTTCCAATCCCTTGGAACGACTTGTCAACTCATCATAACGAATTGTCAACTCGTATAACGACATCAAAATGCATAACTTTACGAATCATCACAATGACTTTTCATTATAACAATTGCATATAACAACATGACAATAATGACTCACAACACATTATAATTAATTCACAATTAGTTATACCGGCTAGTCTACTCTTCTTAATGACATAACTCATCACGAATTTACAAATTCTTTATAACGAATTGATAATTTGTTATAAAGACTTAGCCTGTTATAACAACATTTTAACTCGCCATAATGACTCCACATCTCATTATAATGCATTATACACTCGTTATAATGAGTTATCAACTCGTGATGATGACTTTTAGACTGGTTTTTCATTGGTGAAATATTTATCCTCGTGCTAATGGCATTACACCCCATTATAACGACTTGGAAAACTCATTATAACGACATATCAGCTCATTATAACGACTTTACAACTTATTATGATCGATCGACTCTCTATAACTACTTGTTAAATCGTAAAGACTTCACAATGTGTTATGACTTCACTATTCATTACATAACTCATCAACTCGTTATAGCTAATTGCCCATTTGTCATAACGACTTCAATTATTTCGCTTTGGCAAGTCGTCATAACAGTTTGTCCACTCGTGACTCCCCAACTCGTTATAATAACTTCCAAACTATATAATGACATTACAACATTTTATACCGACTAACCCACTCACCATTATGACGAGTCAATTCGTTATGTCTTGATAATTATCTATAACCCAGGGGGAGGCCACCAAAATTTGCAAGACGTGACGTGGGGGTGGGTGGGTCTCTTGAGTGCGTCAAAAATGTGCATTTCCAACCTGTGCAATTTTTCAAATTTTTCAAAAATATATCAATATATTAGCTAATATATACCATCATTTGTGTTTCAAACCTTAAAGATGATGTTGTACATCACACTCCTGACATAGACATAAATACAACATCAGGAGGCTTTATATGTGAGAATATTGGGCTTAAACTGGGAAAATGTCACACGTTAGTAGGAGGTGGATGTCTTGTTCGAAATGTAGAAAATGTGCAGACAATATTTTTGGAACAATTCAAATGAAAAGTTGTTCCCGTATATGTACACCTGCTCTGGCCAAGCCTGATAATGAACAGCTTGTCCTTTGTAGATTGGGGCCCACAGCAGCCCACATAGGTTTAAATTGGTGGTACCAGTTTGACCCTTTACCTAACATGAAAAGCAGACTACACTTGCCAAAAAATGATTGAATAACTAATTCTTTTCATTTTGTGTCTCAAAAACATAGGTTATGACCCCTCATTGGAACGAGCTGGACGAGCTCGTTCCAATGAGGGGTCATAACCTATGTTTTTGAGACAAAAAATGAAAAAATAATAAAAATTAATTGGCGATTTTTGAGAATAGAGATGGCCGGTTTTTTCCGTTACGTTGGGTAAAGGGTTAAGAACATTATGAAAACCCCCTAAAGACAGCTGTGCCTACTAAGTTTATAAGCTTATTTTGGATTTTAATGGGAGAGTGGGGGGGGGGGGGGGGGGGTGTCTGAGTACGGTAGTAGAAAATTTGCACGTAGTGGGTGGGTGGGTGTAAAAAGGAGCCGAATAAAAATAGGACGCCACGTCTTGCAAATTTTTAGTGCCCCCCCCCCCCCCCCCCCCCCCCCCTTGTATAACCCATTTAAAACTCGTTTGAGTGTATTGACTGTGAAGGCAATGTATTGTGCTCTCAAGCTGACATCCCCTGTTTTCCATTGCTCCTCTTTCTTTGTACTTTCTTTTCACCTCTTCCTTCATTCACACGCAAGCTTTAAACAATATCATGTACTGACGCCCGTTAGTTTGACTCTCTATGCCTACTTTTCTATGACCAGAATTATCACTAACTTTCTCACTAGTTTTGTCCCTGGCCGGGGTGTCGTATCCGTGCACTCGCGGTTACCTACTTGTGTCGACAACGATGCTGACAAATCAACTCTGAATGATCTCTCGGGTATTTGCTCCAAGGTCTACACTCTTGGGGCCTACAGGCAGCCCTCACTGTGTGCATTGATGCGGGGCCTCGGCTTGGCGCGCGGCTGGTGATCAAGTTGGTGATCGACCACAAGCCATGGGTTCCAGGCGGCGGTATATGAGACCATCTACTATACTATACCACCTTTTATGTAAATTAATGAATGACCCCGGGAGATGACCAACATAAGCTCCAAGCTTTCCTTCAGATCCCCCATTACATCTAATATGGTATTTTGTTAGTATATGTTATATTCTTGATGTTCACTATATATACTCTTACTTTTCTTGGTATTCAGTCCTGTAACATATAGCATACTTATTGAATATAACAATAACATGATTTTGAAGGGCATTACAGTGTATTAACGGCTCAACAGAAATGGTTAACAGCCCAAGAGTTTATTAGCGGCCCGCGACGAAGTCGAGGGCCGCTAATAAGCTCAAGGGCTGTTAACCATTTCTGTTGTGCCGTTGATACATTGTAATGCCCGACAAAGTCATGTTATTTCTATTATTGCCACTTTCGTACATCGGGTATGTTACGATTAAATTATATGGGAAATAAGATAAATAAATGAAGTTTTGACGTTTTAGAATTAAAAAAAAACAGCAACACTATCGTCTGATTTGTTGACAAACAAACCGGGTAACATGACTATGGTCTGATCAGTCTACGGCGAAATTGGGAAAGTAAGATGATGAAATATATCTTCGAAATGCGAACTTTAGACAAAGAGTTTACTCATCATAGATGTCATCACTTACCTTGTGTGTATCGCTTCCTATATTTGATACATTATCTATCCGTGACACAAAGGGAAACACTTGAAACATATGTGTTAATTGTGTTTACAAATTAAAAATCCGAATTGAATTTCGATCCAAATGGAAATCTGGGAAAATATTGTTGGTCGGCTGAGAGATGTGACGTCATTGTCTATATTTAGACGTGTCGGGCCGTTATGGACGTGCTGGGCTGTTATAGTCAATAACGGCCCAACACGTCACATGACTTGTACTTGTTGAGCATTACGAGGTTTCAACGCCCGGGAAAACATCGTTAATGTGCTAAGGAACTCCCGCAAAAGTGGTAATAATAAATATTGTTTAAACTAAAACTCGTTATAATGACGTGCCAACTCGTTATAGCGAATTCATAAGTCGTTATAAAAATTTCACAACTTATTAAACGACTTGTCAACTCTGCTTGATAACATCAAAATTCTTTATACTGACTACATGCCACATTATATGTTTTAACTCTCTATAATGACACGGCAACTCATTGAAATAACTTCACAACTTGTCATAATTATTTCGCAACTCATTTTGACCTACCAACTCATGGCATTAATGACTTTTTAACTCCTTATAACGTTTTGATGATAATGCTTCAGCACCTGTTTATGATAACTTGAAAGCCAAATTCGTTATAACTTCATGTCATTTCGATATAACGACTTGTCAAGTTGTATAATGGCCCTACACCTCTTTAAAAATGGCATGCCAACTCATTATAATGACTTAACAACTCAAAGTTATTTGTCAAGTCGTTATAACGACATTTGAGACTCGATATAACGGCTTGTTAACTCGTTGTAATGACTTCACAAATCGGTATAACGACTTGTAACTCGTTCTGATGTCTAAACAACTCATTTTAAGTAGATTGCAATTTATCATCAATTTACACTTCGTTATAATGACTTCTAACCTGTTATAATTTAATCATTTGCCCCGCCTCTGCGTTTGATTGGTTGAAAACATACGGCGTGAAAGTCGTCAAAATCGTATAAACCAAATCACGTCATGATTTGGAATGTCTACACGTTCGCACACATCCGATCTAACTTTGAAGACTCTGTCCAATTGTCACCGTGAGGGCGTGACGGCACACTGATAGATGGATAGCAAGCTTGTGAACAAAGATCAATGATCGATTTTTCATCGCCTCCAGTCAGCGAGAATATAATGATAATTTCTCGGGGACAATTGAATTTAATAAAATATACCGAGGTGGGAGACGAATAAAAGACCATGCACCCAAACATGTTTTGGGGGGGAACTTAAAAAAAATGTTTTTAATGATATTGTTACGCGACTTGCTAAATATCTGTCGTCTGCGATCGAAAATCAAAACAACAAACAATTTGACAATGATTGACGTGACCTGTTTGTGACACACTTTCCTGAGTTTGACTGTTGTCTTTTGCAAAAATTAAAAGTTTTTCGTTCACGTACACATAGTTTTTATATTTTAGTATTACAGTTGCATTAAATTATAAAAAATAACTGTTGTTTTCCTTGGGTTTATGCGATATAAACCGAACATTTTCAGCACAAGCTTCATAACTCGCTACGCGAGTTATGAAGCTTGTGCTGAAAATTTTCGGTTTATATCGGAAAACAACAGTTATTTCTTAAACAACGACTTATTGAGTCTTTATTATTTTATTCTTACTTTATTATCTTGTAATGACTTGTCAAGTCGTTATGTTGTACACTCATTTTAGCTCACCTGGCCCAAAAGGGTGGAAACATCGAATAATCTCCCTTTAACCGATGCATTACAAACAACACACAATGAAGACGAAGAGAATCCAATGCACTCCATGCACTTACCGTCACGCGACGCCCCGGGGCACTTCATCCTAATCTTAACGAATTTTGAAATTCAAATGTGACACCCTCAGCCTGTGTTGTCAACCAAGTAACCCACCACAAGCCATTCTCCGTTGTCATTTCAGGCCATGTCTTCCGTTCTGTGGAGTGTGGCGTTTTACAAATTGTAGCCTATCATTACTTAAATGATTACTATTTCTGATTTTCTCTTTTATTTCTCTTCTTCTTCTTTCTATAATTTCAGAATTTCAGAAATGTGTTTCCAACCTATACCAAACCGTATTATTACTTAGTAAATTATTTACTGGTTTGGATTTAACATATTTTATAGCTGTTTCTCGAATATATTATAGGTAATTAATTAATGGTGTGGAAACGACCTTGTACAAGCCAACGGCTTACTGTCGAATCCACAAACATCTTCATGTTGTATACTGTACTCACTGAGGTTGGAAATAAATATTGTTTAAACTAAAAGGGCCATGTGAGCTATTGCCATCACTTGGCGTCTGTCATCGTCCAGAAACTTTTTACATTTTCATCTTCGTCTCTGGAACAGCTGAGCCTGTGTGAACCAAATTTGGCAGGAATGATCTATGGGAGGACCTCTACAAAAAAAACTTATTTCGTTTCCGTCGGATGAAAAACATGGCCGTAAAAGGCATTTTTTGATTCTGGTTTGTGCTCTTTTAAAAAATCATCTACTCTGAAACTACAGTGCCAAATATTTTGAAATTCATATAAATGATGACTGGGATACCCCCTACTAAAGATCTTTATTTAATGTTGATCGAGGTACAAACATGGCCACAATTTGGGCTCATAATTACTGTAGAAACCCTATGGGAAATCACATTTTTATCTTCTTCTCTGGGACTATTGAGCCGACGTGAACCAAACGTGGCAGGGGTGGTCTATGGGAGGTCCTATATACCTGTTTCCCATTTTATTCCTGTCGGTTGATAAACTTGGCCGCCAAACACATTCTTTTGATTCGGATTGGTGGATCTTGAAAAATCTTCTCTGAAAACGAGAAGGCCAAATGATTTGAGACTTCACATGATTGATGACCGGGACACCCTCTAACAACGTTCCCCATTTAATGTTGATCAGGTTGCAAACATGGCGCAGTTGCGACTTATATTTACTATAGAAACCCTATGAGAAATCAAATGGCCGCCAGAAGCATTCTTTGATTTGGATTGGTCGATTTTCAAAATCTTCCCTGAATGTACAGTGACAGATGTTTTGAAACTTCTCACGATTGATGACTGGGATACCCTCTACCAACGATCGTCATTTAGTGTTGATCGGGTTGCACACATGGCCGCAATTGCGGCTTATAGTTAATACAGAACCCCTATGGGAAATCAAGTTTTCATCTTCTTCTCTGGAACTACTAAGCTGATGTGAACCAAATTTAGCAGGAATGGTATGTGGAAGGTCCCCTACAAATGTTTCTCATTTTGTTCCCGTCAGATAGAAAGCATGGCCAACAGAGGCATTCATTGATTCTGGTTGGTCTAATTGAGAAATCTTCTCTGAAACCACAAGGTCAAATGTTTTGAAACTTCGCACAATTGATGACTGGGACACCCTCTACTGACGATCCTCATTTAATGTTGATCGGATTGCAAACATTGCGGCAGTTGCGGCTCATAATTACTATAGAAACTCTATGAGAAATCACATTTTCATCTTCTCTGGAACGACTGAGTCGACGTGAACCAAGCTTGGCATGGATAGCCTATGGGAGGTCCAATACAGACGATGCTCATTTTGTTCCTGTCGGTGGATAAGCGTGGCTGCCACATTTTCTGCTTCTGACTGGTCGATTTTCAAATATCTTCTCAGAAACTTCAAGACCAAATGTTTTGAAACTTCGCACGATTGATGACTGTGATACCCTCTTCCAACGGTCCTCATTTAATGTTGATTTGCTTGCAAACATGGCCGCAGTTGTGTCTTATAGTTACGATAGAAACACTATGGGAAATCAAATTTTCATCTTTTTCTCTGGAACTACTGAGCTGATATAAACCAAACTTGGTAGGAATGGTCTATGGGACGTCCTCTACGGACGATCCACATTTTGTTCTCGTTGGATGGAAAACATGGCCGCCAGAGGCATTCGTCGATTCTGATTGGGGGATTTTGAAAATCTCTAAAACCAGAAGGCCAAATGATTTAAAACTTCGCATGGTTGATGACGGGTACACCCTCTGCCAACGATCCCCATTTAATGTTGATCGGGTTGTAAACATGGTTGCAATTGCGACTCATATTTACTATAGAAGCCCTATAAGAAATCACTTTTTCATCGTCTTCTCTGGAACTACTGAGTAGATGTGAACCAAACGTGGCAGCAATTGTCTATACGAATTCTACTACAAACGATCCTCATTACTGAGCTGATATAAACCAGACTTGGTAGGAATGGTCTATGGGACGTCCTCTACAAACGATCCACATTTTGTTCTCGTCGGATGGAAAACGTGGCCGCCAGAGGCATTCTTTAATTCTAATTGGTGGATTTCGAAGAATCTTCTCCTCTAAAACAACAGTGCCAAATGTTTTGAGACTTCACATGATTGATAACTGGGACACCATCTACCAACGATCCTCATTTAATGTTGATTGGGTTGCAAACGTGGCCGCAATTGCGGCCTATAGTTACTATAGGAACACTAGGGGAAATCACACTTTCATATTTCCTGGAACTAATGAGCCGATGTGAACAAACTTGGCAGGAGTGTTCTATTTGAGGTCCTCTACAAACTATCCTTATTTTGGAGTACATGACCGCCAAAGGCATTCTTTGATTCTGATTGGTGATTTCTGAAAAACCTTCTAGTCTGAAACTACAAGGCCAAATGTTTTGAAACTTCACATTACTGATGACTGAGACACCCTCTACCAATAATCCCCATGTAATGTTGATCAGATTGCAAACATGGCTGCCATTGATATAACGATGTCCGAGACTCACTATAATGATTTGTCAGCTCGGTATAATGACTTGTCAACTGGTATAATGACTTCACACCCCTTAAAATGACATGCCAGATTATTAAAATGACTCAAGAACTCATAGTGACTTGTCAATTCGTTATAACGACATTTGAGACTCGTTATAACGACTTGTCAACTCATTATAATGACTTCACAACTCGTTATAACGATTTATAAACCCGTTGTAACGACTGAACAGCTCATTAGAATGTCATTGCAATTCATCATCGATATACAATTAGATATAAGTTCCAACTTGTTAAACAAGTTATTCAACTCTTTAAAATGATTCCTCAACTCGTTACAACGTATTTTCAAGCTAACGACTTTTCCAATCATTATAGCGTGTGTAAAACTCGTCATAACGTTAGATGTACTCATTAAAAAGGATTACACAAAGGATTGCACCACATATCGTTTTAACAACTTCACAGTTCCTCCTAATAATTTGGCCCCTCATTATAGCGCTGTCTGAGGCTCGCTATAATGATGTGTCAGATCAGTTAAACGAGTTTTCACTCATAACAGCGCCTACCCAACTCGTTATAGCTACATGTCAAAATCGTTATAAAGACTTTGCAACTCGTTAAAAATGACATCCCAACCCTATGTAATGACATCACTACTCTGTTCATAATAACCTGCGAACTCGTTATAACAAAGTCTGGGGCTTACAACAATTTGTCAACTCCTTATAATAAGGTCACGACTTGTTATAACTATTTGTAAACAAAATTGTGAACTCATTATAAAATGACTTTCAACTCATTATAACGGATTCAGAACTGATTATAACGAATTGGCAATCCATGACTTTTCAACTCATTATAATGACATTCCAACTCGTATAACATCACAACACATTGTAAATTCGCAACTGATTATACTGACATTACTCCTTGTTATAGAGACCTGGGGAATTGATATACTGACACAACAATTCGTTATAATGATTTGTCAACTCATTATAACGACTTGCACATTCGTTATTATGTCTTTACCCCTCGTATTAACTAACTGTAAATTCATTATGGCAGATTCACAAACCATTATAATAACATCACGATTCGACATGGCCTTTCAAATTGTTATGGCGACGCTCGTTATAATGACTTTTCAACTCATTATAATGACATGACTTTACAGCACATATGTTCTTCTATACCGGTTATAAAGACTCGTCAGCACATTATAACGACTTTATGTATAACAACACTGCAAGGCATTATAAAACTTGTCAACATGAACCGACTTGTTATGTCGATATCATAACTCAATATAACAAGTTTACAGTTCTTTTTAGTAATTTTTCAAAACCGTTTTAATGACATGACAACTCCTTATAACGATTCCATAACTAGTTATAACAGCTCGTCTAATCCTCTTAATGACATTATAACTCATCACGAATTTACAATTCTTTATAACGACTTGCCAACTCGTTATAAAGACTTGTTAACCTGCTATAACATCAGTGGAACTCGTCGCAATGATTAAACATCTTGTTATAGATGGTTGTCATTATAACAGGTTGTTATTATAACGGGTTGTTTGCTTGTGATACTGATTTATCAACTTATAATTATTTCACGACTGCTTATCCATTAGTTATATTATTTCAGCTCATAATAATGACATGACAACTCATTATAACAAGTTTGAAAAACGCGTTATAACGTCAAAGCAAACACGTATAATAATTTGGTAATTTGTTGTAATGATTGATCAACTCATTATAATAATTTAACGACTGGATTTCCATTGGTTACATTATTTCAACTAATTATAATGACATGACCACTCATTATAATGACTTTGAAAAATTCGTTATAACGACAAAGCAACCCCTTATAATGATTTGTTAATTGGCTATAATGATTGATCAACTCACTGTAACTACTTGTAGATTCGTTTCAACTACTTTACGATTCGTAAGGACTTCCGAACTCTTTAACATTACTTGTCAACTCATTATAACTAATTGCCAATTTGGTATAATGACTTTACAGCTCATTATAACGCTTTGTCAAGTCAGTATAATTGTTTACCTTCAAGCTATGGGGACTTCCAAACTCGTTATAATAACTTCAAGACTTGCCGGCTTATCATAATGGCATCACAACACGATTTATCAACTGGTCAGCTCATTACTATGACTATTCAATTCATTATTACTTTTACTAGTTATAACTTGTCAACTCGTTATAACGACTTATCAACCAGCTATAACAACTTTACGTCTTATTATAATGACCCTTCGACTCATTACAATGACTTAGCAACTCATTATAATTATTTCACGTTATATAATAACGGCTTATGAACTCGTTTAACATATTAGCACGTTATAATGACTTCATAACTCGGAATAACGACTTTCAACTCGTCATAACGATTCCGCTTGTTATGATAACTTGCTAACTCAGCATAATGATCTTTTGACGGCCAAATTTCTTGAAGCAGTGACTATTTTGAAGTTACTGCACATAGACACTGAAGTCACGTGTGTCAATGCGTCGCATTATAACTGAATGGGAGCCGAACACTTCAAATCCAAACAATCGAGCTCTCTCTCTCTCTCTCTCTCTCTCTCTCTCTCTCTCTCTCTCTCTCTCTCTCTCTCCTCTCTCTCTCTCTCTCTCTCTCTCGCTCTCTTAAAGTCAAAAAGGTGCAAACTATCAGTAATATACGTGCTTAACAAAATTGTAAACAATTACAAGATTAGCCCAGACATTTGTCTAATGAATTCCCTCTTCATGAAGGTTAGGTGAGTGTAGAAGAGCAAAATAAGGTTAAATTTATTTCATACGACTGACAGTTACTGATGCAGACTTTGAGGTGAGTCCCGTCTTTCACGTCCCAAAAGTAGAAATTTCGTATTCTTAATAAAATACACTTATGGAATTCAAAATGCTTTACTTGTGTGATTTCAAACTGAATATATGTTAGATTTACAAATTACCTTGTTTGGTACTTATGAAAAGGAGTGTTTAGAGAGCTCCCGCTGAGATGCTTAACTAGCATCTCTTTGTTACTTAATTGTTTTCTTTAGTGATAACCTAGTGATAACCGATTGGTTTGCACGTGAGATGTGTTTTTCATAACTCGATGAATAATTTTCCTGTCGTATGAATGTTTTTTTCTTTTTTCCCTGCCCGGGAATTGCACTCTGCAAGGCTACATTCATTATAGTACCGATAATTTAACTCACAAATTTGTGTTCACATGGGGTGTTCGAGACTGCGTGTATTAACCTTTGCTGCAGAAAAGCTGAATATATAAAGTATGTCACCGTTTGATACTTTTATGGTATAGATGGCTAAGACTGCGACCGCCTCTAGGGACATTATAGTGCAGTGTGGCGGAACGATTTTCAAAGTGTGGGGGTGGGAGTGGGGGGGGGGGGGGCTGGATCGGGCGATGTATGTTCGTCGGCATGATGGTTCTGCCCGCCGTACGAAAATTTTAAATTTCAGGATCCCAAAACCCCCATTTCCATGCATCTGTGATCATATTTTGAGATTTTTCAGATGTATTTGAAAGATTTCAACTTTGAGAGCCGTTAAAAACGTCGGTAAAGCATACAGGTGAGGTCTATTTATCAGCTTTGGTCATAGCGACTGATAAATAGCCCTCATCTGTATGTACCAAACGTTAACAGCAATTATACGGTCTGTGGATTATCCTTGTCTGGGGTGGATTTGGTACTTGGATGTCTGTAAGATTACGATCTATTTCGGTTAACAGATTTTTTAATAGACTGTATACATTTTAGCGTTTGCTACTTACTGCATAAAATGATCCGAAATCCTTCGAAACTGAACCAGTACGAGAAATATGGGGGAGGCTCTGGATCCACCCCTTGTTTCACCAGTCATTGGTTGTGTTAAAATATATGCATACAAAAAAACATGGTCTATCTTTGTAATTTTCCTGAAGGATTTTTGTTTTGATGGATTTTGTCCTGAGAACTTTTGTCTTGGGGGATTTTTCTATTTTTCAGTGCCCATTTATTTATTTATTTATTTATTTATTTGTTTATTTATTTGTATTTAAGGTCACATACTTATGCACAATGGCTAATCATGACCGCGACAGTTTTACGGTTGGAGGAAGCCGGAGTACCCGGAGAGAACCACCGAGCAACGACGAGCAGCTTGCCAGCTCCCCAACATCGTAACTCCACACTGCAGCATAGGTAGGGTTAGATTGCTTGATGACATGCGCACCGTCGACGTGCAGTACGCTTCAGTACACGGCGTCATCGTGCCCACATGTGGACAATCGGGGTTAAGTGCCTTGCCCAAGGACACAACGCGGGAGTCCGAATCGATCGCTCAGACGGTCACCCATCCGAGAACTAACGGGGCTCGACGACCCATTGTCATGAGCACTAACTTCTTTGGGGTAAAAAATACACGATTTGCACGAAAATCAGGTAATAAATGAATAAAACTGTGCAGAAATAACTGAGTGGATGTGATAAAAAAAAATGCAAGAGGTCGCTTCTCTTGGCACCATTTAACCCCCCCCCCCCCCACAATTTTTGGGGGAGTACTTCTCCGACATGCAACCCCCGCTTGTCTATTCGCCGACGCGCCTTCGCTCTTCGTGGGAGCATTTCCGAGGGGACCGTAGTCGTCTCGACGACCCAAAACACAATGATTCTCTTAGCTTGATTACCCGTATGTTTGTAAATATAGTACATATTACTTCATCCACTGCATGCCGAAGTGCGTGTAGAGTGGAGTATCACTAAACCATTCACAGAGTGTGTTTTCCACTAAGACCTTACTTACCTTCGTTGAAAATACCCTAAAAGGAACGAGCAATCTTTCAGCCATATGACCTCCGGATACACCGTATAGTATGTTGCCTGAAAATTCGCTTGACCTGTCTATGCTTCCCTACATAATTTGAAACTTTTAACTGCATGTAAAAAGGTCACTCCATGAGTTTTGAGTTTTTCACTGTTATAGTTCACTCTCCACGCACAGCCTCAATGCATGTTTTTGTTACATTGTACAGGAATTACATACATCACACATACTTTTCGTCAGAGTCTAAACCACTGATCTATATACAACTGGATTGCTGGTGCGCTCATTGGTCACATACTGGATAGTGTCTTCACAGCAGCCATCTTGGGTGATGCGGGGGTGGGGGGGTGGGGGGGGTGGGGGTGGGGTGTGGGCGAAAGTTGCTATAAATGAACAATGCTCAGCAAAAAAAAAAAAAAAAAAAATTCTCGAAAGTTTTTAGTATACCAACGCCTCGCAATTTAAGATAGCTTTTATCCCTTTATCCAACGAATCGCCCACATCCGCCCGCGTAATATGCAAATTTAGCATCTGAAAAAATATTATTTTTCAAAAAATTTCAACAAAACCATATCATGTGACCCCTCTTTGGAACGAGCCTGTCGAGCTCGTTCCAAGAGGGGGTCACATGATATGGTTTTGTTGAAATGTTTTGAAAAATGTTAAAAAATGATTTTTCAAATAATAAATTTTGATAACGTCTGTGTTGGGTAAAGGGTTAAGGAATATATTTTGATGTACAAGTTGAATATTTACAAAATACTTTAGTTATTATTGACAAAAATTGCCGAGATTGGAAACTTCATATATATGTTATCAGTTTTCGTGTAAGGTGAACGCCATTTGCAACGCGGTTGCTCAGTGCAAGGGCATTGGACTTCAAACCGAAAGGTTCGCGGGTCGATCAGGGGTAACTGCGTTGGGTTTCTTGGGCAAGGCAATTCATCTCGACTGCCCACTTAGGGGCACGGTGACGCTGTGTACTAAGGCGTACTTCACGACGATGGTGCACTTGTCTTCAACCAATGCTTACCCTGCTTGTGCGAAGTTAGTTCGTTGGGGAGTATGACAGTTGCCCGCCGTTGCTCGGTGGTTCTCCCAGGGTACTCCGGCCTCCTCCACCCGTAAAACTGTCCGACACGAGGTGACTACGGCTGTCAAAAGTGTCGTTAAAACACAATAAATAAATAAATGAATAAATAAATAAATAGGTGAAGCTGGTGAACGCCAAGGCCTTGATGAAGTGAAAGCTGTTGCAATAGCTTCTCCGACATCAGAGGTCATGGCTTGAGTGGAGTTATTACGTTGATTGACTTGACTTCATTTTCGGTGGGAGGGGGTGGGGAGGGGGCAGTTTAAGTGACGACGTTTTTCGTTGACGTTTCAGTAATCCAGTTTTACAGATATCAATGGTATAAACACAGAATATCTCTATTTATTACATATGATTTTCTTTCCCAGAATTGCCCATTATTCAGCTCGGCTGATATGTCTTCAAACCCGGCGGATATGACTCTCATATCAGCAGATATGAACCAAGCTAGAGTTATCCTCAATGGTGAATTACTAGACCCAGCCATTGTTTTTACAGTGAAATCGTTCACCGTTATTCATCGAAAACAATCAATTAGTAAAATTGACGTTACCAGGCAAAGGAGAGTAGTTTTCGAATGGTGATGAATTGATGATGGCAATAAGTAAGGATTAGGTGGATAAAGAGAAGAAAGAAACGAATTGTACGGAACATTCGCCCTGGACTAAAATTTAGAGTTGTAAGCGTAAACCTGTCAAAGTGGGAGAAGAGATAGTTTAACTGTCCGAACGTCACCTCTTCTCCAGTGGGGATGCCGAGACGTTCGTATACCTTAACTTGGAGTTGGAGAAAATGAAACTTCGTACTTAGTGAAAAGAATGGTATACAATAACATTGTAGGAAAACTGTAGCAGATCTGACAGTTTTTTTTTGTAATTATTTGTGTTGGTTTAATAAATAACGAGGTTTTACTTGGTTGGTTTAATATCGGCCGTGGTAACAGCCCTCGATGTCTTCACATTAGCCTTCGACCGATATGAAACTCACCAAGTGAAAACTTCTAAATCTCAGAACGTCTCAAGCCACTCATCTCCTGCATTCACAACAAATGTATGACACCTCCGGGAGGGACCTTTAAGAGTAGTGGAATCGGACCAGATTAGATCGATAGCATGGTGGATCTCACATGTGACGGCATAGTCACGTGACCCAGCTACGTCATGTTTGGCTGTCATGGTGCCCAGCGTGGGCGGCGATCTTGTGACGTTATCCCCATGATGATACCTGGTGTAGTGCGCATACGTAGCACATTTTGCTAGGGTGACACGTGTTTCCGTCGTTCACTCTGTATACAGTTGGCCTCCATCTTGGTGCACGTTGCTGCTATGTGACCTAATGACCAATAGTAGGGCAGGGCATGTTTTGGGGTCGGGGGGGGGGGGGTGGGTGTTTGATTGAACAGGAGTAAATCTAATTACCAAAATAGACCCAACAATCGCCCAAATCACCAAAGAACACCCAAAATCACTTTATTTGGTTCGAATTTCCCCCAGAAGCTTACTTATAATAGTAACACATAATGCTATAAGGCGCGTTCCTGTATATAAGAGTAATTTTGTTACTTTGGATTTTCCCTCATATCCTCTGGTTCTGTCTGTGTATCAGTGTAAGTGTTTTTTCTGTCTTCCCAACCCTATTCGTATGTTGTGGTGTCAGGTGGAACAGTTTTAGCTTATTGTTACGATTTTATAGATTTTCTAGTCTGTTCTGAATATGTATGGTTTTACTTCTTCTTTTGGTTGTGGGGTACTCTGATAGAATGGAAGAGCCTTTCATTCCAAACAGGGTTACATCCAGTTCTTTTCGATCACTAGTTGCCACCACACATTACAGGCTGTTTCTCAACTGTTCTCACCCGACATTCGGATTTTTCCATATATGCTTAGGTGAAAATGCACAATGTGCGCACAATTCATGTCCAGATACGACGAAAAAAGTATTCTAGAAGTATAATCGGATATTAGAAGGGGATTCCACGGGACGTGGGGTAAAGGAAGGTGGTGGAATGTGTCTGTGTGCTAGTACACGATGTGTAACAATGTGTACACTTCACGTGCAGCACATAGGCACATGTTGGATGTGACGATATGTGCTTGTGTTCATATGCACAATGTGCGCACAACACATGCAGCATATGAGCACATACGGCGAAAAAGGGATTCCAGGAGTATGAACTTCCTGTTCCAGGTTCCATGAAATCTCTTTCTAGTAAAGAAAGGGATTTCATGGAACCTGGAACAGGAAGTTGGTGGAATGTGTCTATGTGCTAGTTCACATCGTGTCACAATGTGTACACATCGCATACAGCACATAGACACACGCTGAGGTTACCGATATATTCGTCCGTGCTAGTTCACAATGAAGGCATAACACATGCAGAACATATGGGTATTGGGGGATACCTATGACACGGTGATGTACTATTGGAGGGTACCTATTGGAGAATACCTTTTCGAGGATACCTTTTGAGGATAGCTGTTGTAGAAATCATGTGGTTTCTTTATCCGAATACTTCTGCGGGAAAGGTATAAAGAGGGTGTGAGCTTGGCTTTCAGCTCATCTGTGTTCTGAGCGTCGTCGAGTGAAAACATGAGCGATTCTCGGCTCTGCAGATATTGTGCCAAGATGTTTACCCGAACAGACTACAGAAACAGGCATGGAGATCATTACTGTCCACGAAGATCACAAAAGTATAAATGGGAAAATCGGAATGTCGGGTCCAGAACAGTTAGCATAGATCCCGGAATAGGTACTGGCCACTAGAGATCGAAAGGAATTGAATGTAACACTGTTTGGAATGAAAGGCTCTTCCATTTTATCAGAGTACCCCAGAACCAGAAAAGAAGTAAAATCATATTCAGAACAAACCAGAAAAGGTAAAAATAGTAAAAATAAGCTAGAACTGTTCCACCTGGCAGGTTTTTCTACGCCACTGGAGAATATTCCAGAACAAACAAATAGGGCTGGGTAGACAGAAAAGAACAATAACATAGATACATATATAGAAGAAGGGGATTTGGGGGAAATCCGAACTAGTAAAATTTCTCTTATACTAAGGAACGCACCTCATAGCAATATGTGCTGCTATTATAAGTAGGAATCTGGGTGAAAATCGAACCAAATAAAGTGATTTTGGGTAGTTTTTAGTGATTTGTGGTAATTGTTGGGTCTCTTTGTATAGTTAATGGAACAAATCCACAGAACATACCCCGTCCTACTATAGGCCATTGGTCACATAGCAACCATGTGCCACCATAGAAGCCAAGATGGCGGCATCCAGTGTACAAAATGGACGACGGAAACACGTATCACCCAAACAACACGTGCTGCGCATGTTCACTGACACCACGTGTCACTATGGGGATGACGCCACAAGATTGCCCCTCACGCAGACTACCACGACGACCAAACCTGACGCAGCTGGGTCACGTGATTATGACGCCACAAAAGAGATCACCGTGAGATCCATCCAATCGGGGCCGATCCATCGCTTTCCTACTACTCTTAACTTTTACTTAACACGACCAATAAACGACACTTGCAGCAGAAAAAAAATTAAAAAGTGCTGAATAGGCCTAACTAAATTTGGTTTATTTTTCCCTCAATAAGAAAAAATAGACCTACAAATTATTATAAATATATCTATATGGGTGGCAAAAGGAATAAAAATGAAAGGCAATTGTTTGTGAATAGTGCTGGACGGGTTTGGCTGTTACGTTAATTAAAGGGTTAGGGAAGAACAGGACACTCGACAGCACATTGATATTATTGAGCATCACTTTACCCATAAAAGTGATTATATACTATAGGGTAGCACAGCAGGTAGGCCTAACAATGTAGTAGGAAATGCGCGGAGGTACACCCATGCCAACTTCATGCTGATTAAACGAAGCCTCTCTCTTCTCTTTATCGGAAAACGATCTGTAAAGATCTGATCAGTATTGCGTAGGCAGAAATCAGGTTTTTAATCCCCACCTACCTCAGTATTTATTGGTGTTTAAAGTAACCTATTTCTGCACAGTAGCTAATCGTGACCACAACATTGAGAAAAGTCAAGTTTAGTCAATCGTTTATACCAATGTTGCTCATTTTAGAGGACTTCCACCCCGAGCAGTGATGACTGGGCCTTATTTTACCAGTAAAATAGAGCTTGCTTACCACAGTAAACAAGCATTGCTCCACTTCCCGGATGGGACAGGTGAGATGGCGGGGGAGGGGGCTAGTAACTTTGAGCCCAGGGAACAGGGGGGGGGGGGGGGGGGCTCGAGTCTCACCCTAGGTCTAGCAGCACATATTACCTATCGAACTGAAATAAAAGCCGCCAGTCATTTACAGACGAAATTTAAGCCACCACCCCCGGGGACGTTTAATCTGTTATATAATTTCATTTATTTCGCACAGCAATTCGAAAGTTGACGATTTTTGTATCCGCATTCGGAAAATTTCCAGGATGTCACATTGCGGATCATTTCCCGAATGTGGATTGCAGATGTCCTGAATGTCCGTCATGTCCCCGGTTACCCCTTTCATATTCTCCCGTTTGCTTGGACCATATGTTCGACACCAGCTAGAGACTATCAAGGCGCTGGAATCCGCAACATTCCCCCAGGTGTAACAGGAATGAAAGTCCGTAGGAAAATTAGTCCCTCTGGACTATTATTCCGCGGAATTATAGTCCTAGGTCTAACATTTCTAGGAATAGTAGTCCGCCGGACTACTATTGCTAGAAATGTTAGACCTAGGACTATAATTCCGCGGAATAATAGTCCAGAGGGACTAACGTTCCTACGGACTTCCATTCCTTTTACACCGGGACACGAAAGCACTATAGTACTCGTGTTGGGGGCGCGGTGGCTCAGTGGTTATGACACTGGACCTCGAACCGAAAGATCCATGATTCTATCCCTGCCATAGTTGTGTCCTATGTCAAGGCACTTAATCCCGATTGCCCACGTGGGGACACGTGGGGACACGTGGGACTGAATACTGGGGCGTACTGCACGTCGATAGTGCACTTGTCTTCAATCAATGATAACCCTGCTTGTGTGGAGTTAGTATACTGGGGAGTCTGACATTTTCTCGCCGCTGCTTGGTGGTTCTCTCCGTGTACTCCGACTTCCTCCACCCGCAAAACTATCCAACACGGGGTTACCTGGTTGTCGAAAGTGTCATTAAACCCAAATAAATAAATAAATAAATAAATAAATAAATAAATAAATAAATAAATAGCACTCGTTTCGGGAAGTCAGGGACCCAGCTTGACCAATTTGGAGAACGGCTGGCGGTAACTCAATAAAATTTGGAAGCCCATTGTTCAGAGCTACAACATTTATTTATCCCCACTTGCATTTGTAGGAACTCTTGAGTTATTGAACTCGTATTCCGACTACCTAATATTCCAACTATATATCGCCAAGGTGTGACTTCCACGAAGACATGCCGTCGCGATGCAGCTGGAATATTTTATCAGTCGGGAGTTGAGCCATCATAGTCGTGACAAATCAGATTTACGTCCCTAATCGGTCACCTTCCCTTCGGCCCGGGAAAGAACACTCTAATACGGAGCACACATGAGATCGAAATTCGACTCAGTTGTCCTGTCATGGACATTCAGTGCTTTAATGCAGCAATAACTTAATTCAATGATTTCTACTTGAGTTCTAATTCAATGAAAATCTTTATTAAAATGATAACAGACTACTGAGAAGCTTTTTTCGACAACGATCTAGCCTGGGATGACGTTGGTCTTGTAGGGGATTTTGTTTTAGATTGATTACTTGACGATGGTCTACTTGGAGAATCTCCTTTAGACTGAGTAAGTGACGATCGTCGCTGAGGAGGTTGTGCTTTTGATTGATTACTTGACGATGGTCTCGCAGGAGATTCTCTTTTAGACTGAACACTTGATGATGGTCTCACAGGAGAGTCTCTTTTAGATTGATTACTTGACGATGGTCTCGCAGGAGATTCTCTTTTAGACTGAATACTTGATGATGGTCTCGCAGGAGAGTCTCTTTTAGATTGAATACTTGACGATGGTCTAGCAGGAGATTCTCTTTTAGACTGAATACTTGACGGTGGTCTTGCAGGAGATTGTAGTTTTGCTTCTTGACTACTTGACGATGGTTTGGGTGAAGGTTGTGATTTAGATTGAGTACTTAACGAAGAACCTAATTCTTTGTTGATGATTTTTGATTCACAGCCTCCGTGTGGTTTCGAACTTTTTTCTTCTTTGTTTAAAGGAATAACAGAATCCTCTACGATGTCAGCAGGCAGACCGGAAACCTTCTTGACAATATCCTTCTCTATACTTGTAGTCTTTCTCGTCACTTGGCTGTTTTTGGCAGTTTTCTCTGGACTCTCGTTTATTATCTTGACCGAATCTCCAGTATTAGGGGATTTGTGAGTTGCTGGCGTTCTGGGCGACAGAAATTCGTATTCAGTACTTGACGAAGAACCTAATTCCTTTTCACTCTTCGATTCACATTTGTCACTTGGTTTTGAACATTTCTTGTCACTATGTATAGGAATAACCAAGTCTTCAGCTGGGTCCGCTTGAAAATGGACATATTTCTTGCCAGATTCCTTCTCCCTATTTGTTGTTTCTTGGCTATGTTTGGTTTCTTTCTCCGCGTTAACGCTTGTTAGTTTTTTGGTCTCCTGTATGTCGCTCGATCTATATGTTTTTTTCTCATTTGCAGTTTTTGTTTGTTCTTGATTGCAGTTTATTTCTGTAGAAGTGCTTTCGGGCTTTGTTGCAGTAACGCATCCTTTGTAGTTTTTTCTTTCCGTATTTGTCTTCTCGGATAGAATTGTTCCACCTATGTCTTTTGGGGTTTTCTTCTCTGCAGATGGACCCTTAAGAGTTTCACAGTCTTTGTTTTCTTGGTTTTCTGTAGTTTCCTTTTCGCGTGTAGCATTATTTTTCATTTCATCGTGGTCTTCAACATGTATTCGAATCGTTGATGAGACATTCTGAGGATCCGACGGAGAAACTATCCTAGAAATACCACAAAATGAAACCCATTTTGTATCTCCAATTTTCACCTTCTCTGGATTAGGAAGCAAAACAGGAATAGGTTCTACACCATCTTGTCCATTACGTAATTCAACGATAGTATCTGTTTGTCTGGCATTAGTTTTGCCTGTTTTATGATCCGACTTTTCTTGAGATTTCTTTGACCAAAACCCAAACACGCTTTTAACGTCACCGGGGGCTTTCTTATCGCCTTGTTTGCTGTTTTCACTCTCAGTTGGAGACTTAGATTTCCGAGTGAATTTTGATAAAGCTAACCTCATTTTGATTAAATTACGGGTATGTTCACTGATATCACTGGCATCATCTCGAATAGTTTGACGATCATATATATAATCCAGTATTTTCGCAATAGAAAGTGATATCAGTACTATGCCGATAATAACACAAATTGTTATTAATGCCCTCTCATAATTACTACTGTCACTGCCGTAATTTTCATTGCTAGTTGAATCTGAAATATAAAAATATAAAAATATAAAAATATAAAAATACTGATTTACATTGTCTGTATCCAGAGGCTGTGGAACCGGATGGGGGAGGGGGGGGGGGCACAGGGTACACGTGCCCTCCACTTTTTTCCACAGACATGTTACGCGGTTACACAATTAGCTAAAATGGGCGAAAGCAAATGTGTCAACATACAGGCATTCCTGGAATATTTTATTTGCACATTTGGCCAAAGAATCTCAACTTCGGTCGCTTCTTTTTGTTTCTTCTACTTCGGCCACTTTACAACCTGTATACAAGCCTTCGGGTTGGAAGATGATTGAACAAAAGAAATGGTCATCTGAACGAGAAACTATAATGTGCCATCATGGTACATTTACCAATATACGATTGAAACTTTTCTCCCACAGGGCAGAACTATGGCAGCCTTGAAAATTTAATCCCCTCTACATTTATCAAGCTTCCGTCGCCTCTATCTATATCAAGTAAGGTACCCAGTGGGAACCTCGAAAAGTTCAGCAGGAGTTGTTCATTGTGGTAAACTAGTTCTGTTCTACTGGTATAATAGAACCCGGAAAAAAGGGCGTCGCTACGGGCGAGGGGGGGGGAGATCCCCCTCCTCCCCAGTAATTTTCCCAATGGGACATTTTCGTCAGCATTGGAGTCTAAGATAACGATTCTCTATTTCTAGTCATGAGGTACTTTCTTAACTGATGGAAGCCCATATTTGGGCTTTACTCTGAAGTGCAAGTACCACAACTTAAAGGCTTCATATTCTGTGGATTTGCTTCGTATTATCTTTGAAGTGGAATTATTGAGTCTGTGTGGATTTGCCTTGTTATAATTAGGCACTCTCCCGTGAATTGTAACAAGACAAAAGGCATCTGAACAATTTTTGATGACCAAAAATAATTTAGCACTCTATCAGTCCCCAAAAAACTAAATTTGTTACTTGTTCTGGTGACACACATACAAATGGAGGTCTGTAGTACCCGATTCGGGTTGTTGGGCTCCCAGCATGACCAATATGGTGTACTGGTACTGCACGTATTAATTATATGAGAAGTTACGCCACCACTTCAGGTATATTTTATTGATCAACTATCATATTTCCAAGAAGTCTTGAGTTTTTTAACTAAAATGCTGACTAACTAATATTCCCAATATATTATCAAGGCACGCCTTCGACAAAAGCATGCGTTGATAATGTAGTTGGAATATTAAGTCAGTTGGGACTTGAGCCATCAGTCAGGACAAACTAGGTTTACATCTCCCAATCGATCATCTTCGCCCCTGCCGATTTATTTATTTATTTATTTATTTATTGGTGTTTAAGGTTACACAATTCTGCACAATGGCTAATCATGACCACGACAGTAAATACGAGTGGAGTACCCAGAGAGAACCACCGAGCAATGGCGAGCAACTGTCAGCTCCCTAACATACTAATTCCATACAAGCTGGGTTAGCAATTGGTTGAAGACAAGTGCACCATCGACGTGCAGTACGCCTTTGTACACAACGCCACCGTGCCCCCACGTGGGAAATGGGGCTAAAGTGTCTTGCCCAGTGACACAACGCGGTTGCCGCAGGTGGGATTCGAACCGAGGACCTCTCGGCTTGCGGCCTGCACCGCTCCTACTGAGCCACCGCGCCCACTCCCTGCCGATAAAAAATGCCTAGGGTGGAAGCTCTGTAAAGCGAGCAGCATAGGTACAGTATTTTGATCGGAAAAGCGTTCTTTTACTCGATGATCAAATCTGGACCGGGTCGTGATCTGGTCGCGATATACGCCAGCAGTGTTCACGCTGGTCCAGAATTCTAGCGCCAAATTTTAGGCCAACCTGAATATTTTTGTGCCAAACAAAATGTGTCGCTGCTAATCCGATGAGACGGATGAGCACATCTGTGGCCAGTGCCGAAGAAAATGACCAATTACCTTGTTGTAAGTCACCCCACACCCTCCCTGAATTTAGCGTTCATTTGGGATTCCGTTAAAATTCATTTTGAAACTAATTTCTGGTGGTTTAGATGGAGTTTACAGACTGTCACCGGGGAGCGTGGTGGTTCAGTGGTTATGGCATTGAACTTCAAACCCAGAGGTCCATGGTTCGACCTCCGCCAGGGGTAACTGCGTTGCGTCCATGGGCAAGACACTTAATCCCGATTAATCACATGGCGGCACGGTGGCGCTGTGTATTAAGGCGTAATGCACGTTGATGGTACACCTGTCTTCAACCAATACTAATCCTGCTTGTGTGGAGTTAGTACAGTGATGAGTCTGACAGTTGCTCGCCGTTAACCTCTCTCTCGACTTCCTCCACCCGTAAAACTGCCCGACACGAGATGGCCCTGGCTGTCTCTAATAAACAAACAAATAAATAAATAAATTAATAAATTAATTAAAAAATAAATAAATAAATAAATAAATAATAAATAAATAAATAAATAAAATGAATAAATAAATAAATAAATAAATAAATAAATAAATAAATAAATAAATAAATAATACAGACTGTCACCTCGCCCTCTATCTGTCAATCTTGTGAACCATCCAGCATTATAGATTCTTTACTGACACAATCACAGGGCTTTTGCATGTTTGGGGAAAATCCGTGATTGTCTTCACCTGAATTGCCACCTCATGATTTCATTTCATGGCAAATATCAGTAAACTTATTTTTTGTTTAATTTATCATCAAAAGGTCTCATCATTTCTCAGGTGACTTAAATGCTAGGTTATGCAGTGCTGTCGAGTATGCTTGTTTCTATGGTATGGTAGAAAAGGACACGTTGTATGTACCCTTCGTGTCTACTACAAGTAACTGTTCTTAGAACAACTAACCAATCTAAGGCGCTATACTGTCCTACGGTTGGTATGGGGAGTACGTAATGCTAGAGCATGCAGTGTTATATTTGGTACGGTGAAATATGATAGACTGTCTGCACCTCTGTTGGTCTACTGTTAGCCCTTATAGTACTGCTAAGCCCCCTTGTTCTATCTCATCGGTAGTACGAATTGCTAGATCATGCGGTTGTATGGGGTATGCGTGGTTTATAGTAACGCGATATAGTACTGAATATTCATATGGACATTCTAAGACTTGACTGAGAGTAGGTGTCCATACTTGAGATAGCTAGTAAGCCTGTAGATTCCATCACAGGACAGAGAGTGGTATCCAGTTGAGGTGAAAGTCTAGAGTATTGGGCGGAAATTAGGGATCTGCGAATCACAAATTTCTTTTCGAATCGAATCTCGAATCGAATCGTGTCTCTGATATCGACATCGAATCGAATACCGAATCGAATCTTAAAAGACAAGTTATTTCATATTGCATCAAACGGAAGTTACGGAACACTGTGATGACCCTAGAGCGACGGAGTAAACACCTTAAACACCAATAACTTAATATTCTCTGTAGCACCGTCGCTGAAACAGCTAGGCCTATTGTCCATAGTTTTAGTTTTTGAAGGCCTAACTTATTACTATTCACGTTCTTAAGAACGTGAATAGCAACAAGTTAAGCCTTCAAAAACCAAAACTATGGATAATGTTCTGGGCCAAATTCACACCTTACCAAACAATTAAACATTGTCAATTACTCAAATAAATAGGAATTGGGCCTACATGAATGAATTTTCTAATGACAGTTTTATCCTATTTTTGTTGGAAATGTAACGACTTGAAGTTAGTACGAGAGATTCGAAAAAAATCGAATCCTGAGACTGATTCGGGATCGATCTCGAAGCATACGTATGGTATCGATATCGAATCGAATCTCGAATATTCGCAGGACCCTAGCGGAAATAGTGGAAGCTGATCATAGAACAGATGACGGTGACTATGGACAGGTCAGCATCAGTAGCCTTGGAAATATGAGGGATAAGAGGTAGTTTAGAAGCTAGAAGCCGAACAGGTGCTGGGGGCCATAACTATCTTCCAGTAAATGGCCATAACTATCTTCTCAAATGACCATGTCAAAAGTATCCGCAAATACGGAGATTAACCGAAGAGCCATACGGGCAGTTACTGTTACATGCTATTGCTCTCTTCACGCTAAAAACTAAAGTGTTAAAAACTACACTTGAAGTGCTGTATTTAACACTTACTAAGTGCTGAACTAGCACTTTGTTCAAGTGTAGATATCCCAGAACTTGACAGGTGTTACAATAATACCACTGGACAAGTGTAATGTCGCGACACTTAAAAGGAAACAACGCAGATGACGCGGATCAGGCTCGAACTCTCGAGCCTGATCCGCGTCATCTGCGTTGTGTCCTTTTAATTATGTACCCACCAAGCGCAAATCAAATTATGGACGATTATGGAAGAACCACCAATGCTAGACACATGGGGAAGTGCCATCCATTCAAGTTTCAGATGTCTGACGATTGTAATGTCTAAGTTCTTAAAGCATTGCACTTTGAGTGTTAAAATCAAACCCTAAGAGTTAGAATGGGGTTAACACCTTGAAAGTGTCAGTTTTAACACTTTAGTTTTTAGTGTGTTGCTCATTTAAAAATCATCACCTACGTTTCTCGGTACCCCAATTACAACTTCCCTATCTAACAATCGACTAGATTTCGGCACCGCTTTTCCTAGATCACTAGAAGGGTCGCAAGAGCATTTACCCTCTAGGATCAACTGTTCTCATTGCTCCTGAGCTCGTTTGACCCTTTATCCATCGTAACGACCCAAACCAGCCAGCGCTTTTCACAAAAATCACCGTACAAAATTCACTATTTTAAAAAAAAAATTTAGTCACAAAAATATACTGATAACCCCTTACTGGAACGAGCTCGTTGAGATCGATCCAATGAGGGATCATAAGCTATGTTTTTGATACAAAAAATGGAAATATTTAGTTATTCAAGAATTTTATTTGCAAGTGTCGTCTGCCTTTCGTGTTAGGTAAAGGGTTAGAGTAATCATATTCCCCGTCTCTGGCCACCCCACTAACCGCACCCCCATGGACGTTGGAAATCCTTCTTTCCGGATGAGTGGAAGAATCGTTAGGGCAAGCAGACTGTATTCGACTGCTAGAGGTGGTGCAAGCCACTGTGATAGCGATATGAACGGGATCCCTAGCACTAGTTGTGTGGTGATAGGTACTGACAGCCATAGAGGTGTAGTAAGAGGCGTTGAGAGAAAGTCACCGAATTGATAATGATAGGAGACTCGAGGTTGAAGCCATTGGCTATACATGAGTCAAGAAAATACTGTTTGCAGAATCCCTTTCATAGAATCCCTTCTTGGGATTCGACTGTGGTCATGGAATCCATTTTTCCAAAATGAGTTGAAGAGTCGTAAGGGCATTTACTCTCAGAGGAGCGGACTCTCCTGTTATACGATGGCAGAAAAGCGTTCCTACTTTTACACGCTTTCGCAAAAGAAAGCCGCTTTTAATTTTTTATTTACCCTAAACAAGTTTATTTATTTAATTAATTAATTTATTTATTTATTTAAGGTCACATATTTCTGCACAATGGTTAATCGTTACCACTCAAATTTGGTTAGATTACCCCTTAAACAAACCAGCGGCATTTCACTGAAAAGTTTCCAATGAACCTATCTGATTTATGACAGATTGTGTAAGTGACACCTCTAAAAGGTTCTGTTCTGGTAGTAAAATAGGACCCGGTAACCTGGGTGGAAGTCCCCCAAAATCGGCAACATAGGTATAAACGATTGGTTAAACTTGTTTTCATACCTTTGTTGTGGCCATGAAATAGCCATAGATGTTGAAAGTGATTTTAAACACAAAATATAAATAAATAAATAAATAAATAAATAAATAAATAAATAAATAAATAAACATCTTTGATACTCACTGAGAGTAAAGAATTCGGTTGTAATAAAAATGTGTTCACGGTAGGAACACCGTGAAGTGGAGGACTTCTTGTTTACTGTGGTAAACAAGTTCTGCTTTACTGGTAAAATAGGACCCAGATCCAATGCCTGGAGTGGAAGTCATCTGAAGTGGACAGCGTATAAGCGATTGGCCAAACTTGACTTCGTCCTTATGTTGCGGTCATGAGAAGGCCAAAGGTGCTGAATGTGACATTAAATAAATAAAAATGTGTTAGCAAACTAGAGAAACAGAATTTACTGTGATCAGTAAATTTGAGTTTGTGCGAAATTGTGACAGCATCAAAACTAAACTATATAGAAAAAGAATTTATGGAGACCTATTTTCGAGAATAAAATATCTTTAAAGAAATAGGAAATGGGTTGATGTAAACAAACTTTAGAGATTTTCATAAAGGAATCAGATAATATATTTCAAGAAACTATAACTTATGTGCACAGCCTTTAATGTGTTCAAAAAAGGAATCGGAAATGGATATTGAAGAAATCAGAAATACATTAGTGTGTACTGTATTTGTATTGTTTTATGCAAGACTAATGATTTGCAAAAAATAAACTTCGAAATTCTGTACTTAAGGACAACCCCTCCTCGTATTTAAGTCCTTGTATTTGACCCATGCAATATGTCTGATATGTTAGTGTGTCCTACTTTCAAACTTTTGACCCCCCCCTCCCCCTTCCGTTATTTCTGGTCCTGCCCACTTTTGGGGTATTCAAATCTATATTTGAACTTAACCCTTTACCAAACGTAACGGCCAAAACCGGCCAGCGCTATTCTCAAAAATCGCCAATTAATTTTCATTATTTTTTTCATTTTTTGTCTCAAAAACATAGGTTATGACCTCTCGTTGGAACGAGCTTGTCGAGCTCGTTCCAACGAGGGGTCATAACCTATGTTTTTGAGACAAAAAATGAAAAAAAATAGTTATTCAAGAATTATTTTTGCAAGTGTCGTCTGCTTTTCATGTTAGGTAAAGGGTTAAGGAATGCATTAGAGAGTTTAAATTGTGATTACCGATATCCCTAAAATATGCAATAAATTACCACTGTTGACTCGAAATACCCTGGGACATATTTTCAATCTCCCATGAGTTTCAACTTGATTTCTAAAGGTTCCAATTGATAATGTCATACTATGCTTGAGATATCAGGATGGCCATCTTTCCAAATTTATGCCCTGTCTAACTTTTACCATTAAATTATATCTTGCTCCAAAAAGTGGACGGGGGCTAAAACTTTGAAAGTGGGTTACTTTCAAATTTTTTGGCTATGCCTACTTCTCTGAGTGATGAAATGCATGTATGAAAATCGAAAATGCATTGGGGGTTATAAATAAAATTTCCAGCAATTACGAAAAATCTACTTAGTGACCCTGTGGTAACCCAAAGATCTTCTCCCCTACTTTGAACCCCCAGTGCATTTTTACTCGCTTGTGTGGGTCTTTAAATTTTTTAGACTCCGGTCACTTTTTGGAATATAGAAATACGTGTTTGAAATTCGGGAATGCATTAGAGGGTCATAAATGCGATTTCCAGAAATTTCCCAAAATGAAATTAGTGACTTTGGCCCACATTTTGAACTTTCATTGAGTTTTGGCTCATTTGATGTTGGTCCCTGGTCCATGGGTCATATGCGTGACCCACCTTTTTACCCCTCACACCTTTTTGAGTGTAAAAATCCATATACGAACAAGGAGAATGCATTAAGAGACCACAAAATACTAATTCTAGCAATTCTGAAAAAAATGCACTCAATGACCCCTGTGTGACTCCAGTGTCCTTGACTCATATTGTGAACCTCCATTTAGTTTCGACTCATCTAGAGTTGGTTCCATATCCATAGATCATACAATACTTGGGGTATGAGCATGACCCACTTTCAAAATGTTTGCCCCCCCCCACATCCTCTTTTTGAGTGTACAAATACATGCATGGACTTCAGGAAGGCATTAGGGGTCATAAAATGCTATTTTCAGCAGTTCTAAAAATGTACTCAGTACCCCCTGGGTGACTTCCCATAGGTTGATACAGATTTTGAACCTCCATTGAGTATTGACTCATTTTGTGTTGGTTCCAGGTCCATAGGTCATACTATCCTTTAGATGTGTGCGTGACTCACTTTCAATATTTTTTGCTCCACCCACATTTTTCAATGTTAACACACATGTATGAACTTCGGGAATTCATATTATGTGGTCATAAATGCGTCTTCCAGCAATTTTGAAAAATGCACTCAATGACCCCTGTGTGACTTCAAAGACCCTCACCCATATTTTGAATCTCCCTTAAGTTTCGACTCATTTGGTGTTGATCCCAGTTCCATATATACGTACCCCAGCCCACTTTTATTAGTGTAAAATATATGTATGAACTTCGACTTTGAGAAAGCATTAGAGGGTCATAAAATGCGATTTCCAGCAATTTTTAAAAAGGCATTCAGTGACCCCCTACGAACTTCACTGACCTTGAACCATATTTCGAACCTCCATTGAGTATTGACCCATTTCGTTTTGTTCCCCAAGCAAGTCCATAGATCAGAGCATGCTTGAGATGTGTATGTGACCCATTTTCAATATTTTTGGCCCTCCCACTTTTTGATTTTAAAAATACATGGATGAAAATCGGGAATGCATTAGGGGGTTACCCTCACACCCTTTTGAGTGCAAAAATACATATACAAACGACGGGAATGCATCAAGGGCGCATAAAATGCTATTTCTAGCAAGTATGCACCCAATGACCACCTGGGGGTCTCAGTGACCTTGACTCATATTGTGAACCTCCATTGAGAGTTGGTTCCAGATCCATGGCCATACCATTCTTAGGATATGAGCGTGACCCACTTTCAAAATGTTTGGCACCCGCTATCTTTTTTGAGTACATGCAGGGACTTCAGGAAGGCATTGGGAGTCATAAAAAGAGATTTCTTGCAATTTTGAAAAATGCACCAAATGACCCCTGGTCGACCTCAGTGTCCTTGACCCATATGGGTGTGTAATACTTGTCTACGTAATGGGAGGGACAGAAATTTTGCTTCACCCAAATTTTCAATTGTCGGAATGCCTTGGCCGATTTGAATGAAATTTGGAACTCAATCTAGGTAGGTGACATATACTTGATTTCTTTCCCTTCTCTCACCACCCCCCACCCCCCACCCCCCCCCCCAATAGAAATGTTCCCCACGGGAATCCTTAATGCTATAGAAGAACAAACATTGAAACAACTTTTTCTGCAAAACTGCACAGCACAAGTATCTAATATTTGGTATGTGGGGCATCCTTTACCTAACTCGAACAGCAGATGACACTCACCAAAAAATTCTTGAATGATTAAACATATTCATTTTTTTGTCTCAAAAGCATAGCTTATGAACCCGCCCCGCTCCTCCATTTAAATGAGCTCGTTACTGTGTTTTTGATACAAAAGATAAAAAGATGATAAAATCTGAATAGCGGTTTTTGTGAATAGCGCTGGCCGTATATTGCTAATACGTTGGGAAAAGGGTTAAAGCTGAGAGTAATTGCTGGCCGTATATTGCTGATACGTTTGGAAAAGGGTTAAAACTGAGGGTAATTGCTGGCCGTATATTGCTGATACGTTTGGAAAAGGGTTAAAACTGAGAGTAATTGGAATAACCTTTAATATGGAAGCGATGTTTGAGTCTTCTCGCAAACCACTGGCCTGATTCCATTCAAATTTCATGTGAGCGATGATTGGGTGGGTCATTTCAATATACTATAATCAATGTGCAGCCTCCCTGTGGGGAGGGGATAAAGGAAAAAAACCTTCCAATTAAAAAAAAAATCTTTTTCAAATGAAGAGATGGGTAAAGAATTTTTTTTCAAACGAAGTTTGGGGGAGGGAAATAGTTGCCACACCGAGACGTTCAGTTTTGTTTTCAAACTTCTGAGCCGATTTCTTATAGTACTTGATATCTGCAATAAAAACACGAACACAGAAAAATAGAGAAAAGATAGCCACGCTCCCTATTAGAATCCCCACAGGCTGAAGGTAGCACGCAAACTGAACTGACGTTTTTACAGAACTAACACAGTACAAGAAACTGATATTTGGTGGAAGGCATCATTGCATATAGGAGGAATATACCCAGAACGACAAAAAAATCTTCCTGGTTGATATTATTAGAGGCTCATTTTAACACTATGAGGTATGGGAAAAACATTTTAGAAATCTTCTACAAAAGCACCATTCCAAAAGCTATCATATTTGACAAAACTAGAGGAAGCCACATTCGACCAGTGGCATAGTCGTAGTGCCTCGGGTGTGTGGTAGCTACCTAAAATCTTTGTTCCCCCCTTCAATCCCCCCCCCCCCCCCCACAAGAAAAACAAAAAACAAAACATTGGCCGAATGCAACTTCCATAATGCCCTAATAGAAAAGTCTCTAACTTTGGGCTACCCATGGTATAAATGACTTAGATTCAACACAGAATGTTGCAAAATTTTCTAGGGAAGGGTGGGGTGGGGCGGGGGAGGGGCGTGTTCCTGTCCTAGCTATGACTCTGCGTTCGTTACCACCACCTCTCACTTCCCTGAAAGGAAGTAGGTCGAGGGGGGTAACGACCAGAGGGCAATAAGGGAGACCCTGAACTCTCGTAACAGCCCTGGAAGTATCATGTTTGGGCTCCCAAAATCTGGCTATGTCACCTTCTATTATAGAATCCTGGCTGCGTGCCTGCTTCCGACACCTCATTAGAACAAGCTGGTTTCAATGAAAAGTCATAATATATTTTGGGGGAAGTAAAAGCTGAAGAAAAATAACAAAAGCGGCGGGTTTCGTGTCAATAGTGCCAGCCAGATATCATTGGCACGTTATCGACAGGGTTAATAAGTGAATATAAAAGATCGCGATTGATCGCCAAAATTGAAAACAGTCGAATAACCGAATAAACTCTTGTTATGCCCCCGACTTGAAATGTCGAAGGGGTATCTAGTGGAGACCTCCGTCCGTCCGTCCGTCCGTCTATCTGTCCGTCCAACTGTTCGTCCGACCGTTCGTCCGTCCGTCCGTCCGTTCGTACCAACATTTTCCCTTGTATCTCAGCTACTGTTACTCCGATTTGAATGGTGTTTGGTGTTGTGATAGAGCATCATGGGGTAACGATATCTGTGAAGCTTAAGTTCTTCTACACATTTTTTCCAGAGTTATGGTCCCTTTTCACTCTTTCGACTTAGAAAACTTTTTGGCGGGTCGGGGGCATTGGCACACGCTTTGCGTTGCCCTCTTGTTTTCTTTTCATGTTTGCTAACTTGACTAATCTAAAGAGGTAACCTTTTATATTTAACGTAGCGGACGGGAGTAATTATGTGTGAGAGGGTGGGTATAGAGTCAAGACCAGCCAATCGTTTATACCTTTGTTGGAGCCTTAGATATCAATTCGATCTTGCAGGTAATCATGTACTTCCTTATGGGTCTAGATTTGGATATGTCACACATGTCATGCAAATGGATGTCTGTGCCTGCTTGGTGATGTTGAGGTCCCAGCATAACCAATTTTGAGTCCGGTACGTGCTAATTAAATACCGGTATGAAGGTGGGAAGCCCATGCATAACGACTATACATGTATTCCGACCCCTGAGTTCCAATGTGTTCTATGTGCCTATTGGCACATAGAACACATTAGAACTCATGTGACGATTTGTCAACAAACAATTTTTTAAACTTATTATTTATTTATTGGTGTTTAAGGTCACATATTTCTACACAATGGCTAATCATGACCACGACAGTTTTACAGATGGAGGAAGCCGGAGTACCCGGAGAGAACCACCGAGCAACGGCGAGCAACTGTCAGCTCCCCAACATACTAACTCCACCCAAGCAGGGTTAGCATTGGTTGAAGACAGGTGCACCATCGACGTGCAGTACGCCTTAGTGCACAGCGTCACCGTGCCCCCACATGGGCAATGGGGGTGAAGTGTCTTGCCCAAGGACACAACGCGGTTGTCGCAGGTGGGATTCGAACCGAGGACCTCTCGGCTTGCAGCCTGCATCTCTACCTACTGAGCCACCGCGACCCCAGTTTTTTAAACTATTATTCCCACTAACGAAAAAATATTCTAATGACATCATCAAGACATGCCTTCAAAGGAATCATGCTTTGATGAGTAGTAGGAATATTTCTTCAATTGGGACTTGAGTCATAACAGTCGGAACAAATTAGATTTACATCTCCTCCCAATCAGTCATCTTCGTGGCGCCCCAGGTACAGTCGTTTGTCCGGTAAAGGTTTTTGTCCAGTAACGCAAATCTCATAAAAAAAATTAAGGGTTCTATTAAAAACGAAAACGTTTTGAAGAAAAATAACAGCTGTTATCTGTTATTCTAATACAGTTACTATAAATCTCGAAATTTGATTGGTCAATCAATAAAATTTGCGACAGTAAAATTGGCGTAACCTGTCGGAAATTTTGTGTTTTCAAAAACTATTTCAGGAAAGTAAAGATGTATTCGTGGGCGCTCTATTTTTGTTCCATATGGAGCCATTGACAACCGTATCCAAGGTAAACAAACGCTGTGAACGCGTTGACTTTCTGTAAAAAAACAACGTTTTCTATCTTTCTTGTAATTAACTGTAATTAATATGGATGAAGCTGGAAAGTTTAATATTAATGTGAAGAGGTTTGGCAGAGACTGCTGAGTTATGAAATGAGAGCTAAAAAACTGATTCCGACAAGTTAAACGGCAACCGCGTGGAACCAGTCAGTGATATTACATTATAATATAATTTACAAATAACAATTTTTCGTACGACGAAGAATTCATGGACGCAATGTGCGAAATAGAAAACCAAAATTCTGACAACTGGCAATAATAATTTTAATTGTTTAAGGCCAAATATTTCTGACCGATTCTTAGCGATAATATAACATCGACTTCAAGTGCAAGCGGTCCTTTCATTTTCTAATTTGTCACCTGCGTTCGTGGCACCAACATGTACACCTTCAGAAACGCGTTCATCGCTGAGAGACGTGAACTATTCGTTCTGCGACAATTATGTCAATACCAGTAGTCCAATTCCACAAGACATCACTTCCCAGAAACAGTCTGAAATGAACAACTGTTCTGTAACCATAAGTAATTATTACGGTTAAACAAGGGCTTCCAATCAAAGATCTCAAAAGTTTTAACTTTAATGTTAAATCCTCGAGTGCTTTCAGACTCAGACTGAAATATCAGAAGGTGAACTCTAAACTTTGAACAGGGAAAGCAGCCGGCGTATTTTGTTTTCAGATTGCCACAAACATTTAAAATGATAAATGTTGTCAGTACAAATATAAATATATTTTGTTATTGGTGATAAAATGACTAAAACGTTTAGAACTATTTGTATAGTGGCAGCGTAAAATATATTACGTGATTTGGTCCGGTACTCCCAAAATGACGTCACGAAGACTATTTTTAGATTTTAATTGTTGTCTTCAAAAGGCTTTGTTTTATAGTTGGAAGATCAAATACTTACGAAAGAGCATTAGGGCCAGTCGTGGAAAACAATTTTTAAATCTACAACTAGTTATAACGACTTCCCAACTCGTTATAACGACATTACAACTCGTTATAACGACTTCATAACTCGTTATAACGACTTCAACAACTCGTTATAACGACTTGTCATCTCGTTATAACGACTTCACAACTCATTATAACGACTTGTCATCTCGTTATAACGACTTCACAACTCGTTATAACGACTTCCCAACTCGTTATAACGACATTACAACTCGTTATAACGACTTCACAACTCGTTATAACGACTTCAACAACTCGCTATAATGGCTTGTCATCTCGTTATAACGACTTCACAACTCGTTATAACGACTTGTCATCTCGTTATAACGACTTCACAACTCGTTATAACGACTTCAACAACACATAACGACTTCAACAACTCGTTATAACGTCGTTATAACGAGATCGTTATAACGAGTTGTGAAGTCGTTATAACGAGATGGCAAGTCATTATAACGAGTTGTTGAAGTCGTTATAACGAGTTGTGAAGTCGTTATATCGAGTTGTAATATCGTTATAACGAGTTGGGAAGTCGTTATAACGAGTTGTGAAGTCGTTATAACGAGATGACAAGTCGTTATAACGAGTTGTGAAGTCGTTATAACGAGATGACAAGTCGTTATAACGAGTTATTGAAGTCGTTATAACGAGTTGTGAAGTCGTTATAACGAGTTGTAATGTCGTTATAACGAGTTGGGAAGTCGTTATAACGAGTTGTGAAGTCGTTATAAAGAGATGAGTTGTGAAGTCGTTATAACGAGTTGTAGATTTAAAAATTGTTTTCCACGACTGGCCCTAATGCTCTTTCGTAAATACTATTTCCGTTTTCAGCCGAATTATATTAGAATGGGGGTAACTACGTTGCATTTGATTGTTTGGGGCTTTAAACGATGGTTTTAATGTCGCAAATATCCGTTTTACCGGCTCCGTTAACGCGTCGCCGGCAAAACTCAATTTGCAACGGTAAAACCATCGTATACGGCCCTAAACAATCAAATACAACATAGTTATCACCAAAATACATTAATCATGTTTAAAAACATATAGGTTATAACACTATTCGAATTTACTGTTTGGCATTTTTTTAGTGATTCTAACTGGCGTCATTTCTGTGTCCTAATTTCGTTGCAAACAAAAAAACGGAAAAATATTTGCCGATGTGTGTCGGTGTCCTTGAGTGAGATGCCGAAAAAGCAATGTACATGTGTTTTGCCATAACACATGCCTATAAGTACAAGAACTGTTGAAACTGGCAGGAGTATTTTAACATTAGAAAATGTGTGTTTGAAAAAGTATTTTATTTGACCGGTACCGAACCAGGTAAATTACACAATTCGTCAATTGTGTCAACGATGAGGTGCCCAAAGTATTGCCTAGTTAGCTTACCTGGCTGAAAGTCAGGGTAAGCTATACTGATCACTTTTTGTCCGTCGTCCGTTGTACGTCGTGAAGGTGGTGTTTGGGTCTTTTTCTCCCAAACCACTGTCCACCTTTTAATGAAATTTCATGTGAGAGTTAGTTATATGGGAGCATTTTGATTTTTCTTCAAATTAAGTTGCGGCTCATATTGAGGACGGGGGTGGGGCCAAAATGCCCAAAATATTAAAAAAATCTTCTTCTCATGAACAAGCAGTAGCAGAGACTTGATATTTGGTATGCAGCTTCCATTTGAGGTGTAGACTTAAATTTGTTCAAGAGAAGTTTGACGGGTAATATTTGCCTTTGTTCTGGGAGGGGCAAGAATTTTTGCCTCGCCCAGAATTTCTATTTTCTGAACCGAGAGACCAATTTGAACCAAATTTAATGTGGGGTATTATTGGGTCATAAATACTTGATTTATGCAAAAAAAAAAAAAAATTCCCGTGGGCCCGTGGGAACCGCAGGAGCCAAAAATAGAAAAAATTAAAAACGCCCATATGTCCAAAACTGCACGGCAATGAGAATTTTTATATGGTGTGAGGCTTCCTTGGGGCCAACAGAAAGAATGGTAAAAAAACTGCCATCGGTTTTTAAATAAGGTACTTTTTCAGGACTTTTGAAAAAATGCTGAGTCAGCATTTTTTAACACTGTAGGCAATGGGAAAAAATTAAAGAATCATTTTTTTCCAAACCACTGCTCCAAAAGCTTTCATATTTTACATATAACATCTTTGGAACATTGATTCACATATTTATTGAAAGCAAATCCCTCGGTCCGTATTTGGGTTCCCTGTGGGAGCCCAAATGTTCAAATTAGTGCAATATGAGGAATATTCTTTAAAAATCTTTTTCTTCGGATCCACAAATCAGAATCTTTTGATATTTGGAATGCGGCATCCTTGAGGGGGGGGGGGATTCAAGTTGGTTCAAGCCAAGTCCCTGAGTTCATATTTGGGCTCCCTGTGGGAGCCCGAATTATAACTTAGTTTAATACGACGTATATTCTATAAAAATCTTCTTCTTCGCATCAACCGGTCAGAATCTTTTGATATTTGGTATACAGTATGCTTAGGGAGGTGAGATTCAAGTTTGTTCAAGCCAAGTCCTTCGGTTCATATTTGGGTTCCCTTTGGGAGCCCAAATTATAACTTTGTTCAATATGAGGAATATTCTTTAAAAATTTTTTTTATCAGATTCACCAGTCAGAATCTTTTGATATTTGGTGTACAGCATTCTTATGGTGCTGAGAGTTAAGTTTGTTAAAGCCAAGTCCATGGGTTCATATTTGGGCTCGCCGTTGGAGACGAAATTATACCAAATTTTCTATTTTCCAAACCGAGAGGTAGATTTGAACTAAATTTGATATGAGGGCTTATTGGGTCATAAGTACCTAATTTATGCCGATTTTTTTTTCTGTCGCCCCACGGGAACTGCAGGAGCTAAAAATAAAATCAAATCAAAATGCTCATATCTCTAAAACTACACGGCACTGAGAATTTTTATACCGTGTAAAGCTTTCTTAGGACAGGCAGAAAGGAATGGTAAAAAAAATTGTCATTGGTTTTATTACCTCACCTGACTGAAAGTCAGGGTGAGCTTTTCTGATCACCTTTTGTCCGTCGTCTGTCGTACGTCGTAAAGGTGGTGTTTGGGTCATTTTCGCCCAAGCCACTGGCTGCAGCTCAATGAAATTTGACATGAGTAGTGGTTATATAGGGGCATTTGGGTTTTTCTTCAAATTGGGTTTCTGCTCATATTGAGGAAGGGGTGGGGCCAAAATGCCTAATTTTTTTTTAAAATCTTCTTCTCATGAACCAGCCATAGCAGAGACTTGATATATGGTATGCAGCTTCCACCTGAGGTGTAGACTCAAGTTTGGTCAAGAGAAGTTTGACGGGTAATATTTGCCGTCATTGGGGGAGGGGCAAGATTTTTTGCCCCGCTCAAAATTTCTATTTTCCGAACTGAGGGGCTGATTTGAACCAAATTTTATGTGAGGTATTATTGGGTCATAAGTACTTGACTTGTGCCAAAAAATGTTTTCCTGCGACCCCGTGGGAACCTCGGGAGCCAAAAATAGAAAAAAACGAAAATGCCCATATCTCCAAAACTGCACGGCACTGAAAATTTTTATATGGTGTGAGGCTTCCTTGGGACCAACAGAAAGGAATGATAAAAAAAAATTGCCATCGGTTTTTTCAGGACTTTGAAAAAAAATGCTGAGTCAGCATTTTTTAACACGGTGGGCAATGGGAAAAAATTAAAGAATCATTTTCTTCCAAACCACTGCTCCAAAAGCTTTCATATTTTACATATAACATCTTTGGAACATTGATTTACATATTTGGTGCAACATGAGGCATATTCTTTAAAAATCTTCTTCTTCAGATCCACCAATCAGAATCTTTTGATAGTTGGTATGCAGCATCCTTAGGGGGCGAGATTCAAGTTTGTTGAAGCCAAGTCCCTGAGTTCATATTTGGGCTCCCTGTGGGAGCCCGAATTATAACTAAGTTCAATTCGAGGTATATTCTTTAAAAATCTTCTCCTTCACATCCACCACTCAGAATCTTTTGATATTTGGTATACAGTGTCCTTAGGGAGGTAAGATTCACGTTTGTTCAAGCCAAGTCCCCGGGTTCATCTTTAGGCCGAAAATTTGGGGTCCCAGTTCGGACTTAGAAATTTTTGACCAAAATCTAGAAATTAGTTTATTGTTTTTTTATGCATTTCGGTGAATTTTAAGACAAAAATTTTTTTTCTTTACACTGAAAATTTGGAATCTGGGTGGGACTTTTGTACCAAAATCAAGAAATTAGTTTTTTTTGCTTATTTTTTTAAAATTACCATGTCAGGTGAGCGCTCTCAGGCCCTCTGGGGCCTCTTGTTTTTCTTTACCTGATCGAGCAATAGTTGTCAATATGTTTTAAAATGGGCTGTTGTATGATTTTGAGTCATTCTGTGGATAGTTTTGAGTGGACTTTCTCAACTGTGGGATATCTCCATCAAAAATCGATAGTGCGCAACAAAATAAAAAAGAAACCAGAGGCTCAAGTGAGCCTAAAACGCTCACCTGGGTCAAGTTGTCAAAAGAGATGAGTGTATCAGTAAGTTATCAGCAGCATGGGTATTTTTCTTATTTGCTTTGACACAACCAAAAGGCAACTTTTTGGCCATTCGTTTCTGCTGATCTTAGGAAAGCTTTTTAGCAAGGCATCAATAAAATCTTTGAAAGCCATACTGAAGTCTTGAGAGAATTAAATTAAAGACATCCATACAGGAATCAGATAAATGTTTCCAAGAAACCAGAAAAAATATGTTCATTTAGAGTGTCTCATGCAGAAAGGGGCTATCTCTGCTCTTTGTTAGCATTGCGATAGCCCTTTTCTGTATGAGACCCTACTGGTGAGAGATAGTCCCTTTTAGTGTGAGGCCCTCGATATATGTGCACAGAATTGAAAGGGTTCAACAGAAAACAAAATCTTTGGAAAACACACTGAAGTCATGAGAGGGTTAAATTAAAGATATTCATACAGGAATCAGATAATTTTTTTCCCATGGAACCAGAAAAACATATATGTGCACAGCATTGAAAGTGTTTGGTCATGGCATCAATAAAAAAATTTGCAACCTACATTGCAGTCTTGAGAGGGAGGGTTAAATTAAAGATATGCATACAGGAATCAGATAAATGTTTCCAAGAAACCAGAAAAATAGAGGATATCTAGTGTTTTTGAGCGGATACGGAAAATTATCTCATGAGTGACCGAGACAAATGTTTGTTTTTCGCGAGCGCTTGCGCGAGCGAAATTATCCGTTTGTCTCGGTCACAAGTGAGATATTTTCGGTATCCACTCAAAAACACTAGATTTTCTTTTTATAATACGCTTTTTATAAGAATCTGATAATTCCACTCGTTTCAACCTTGAATTGGTGCACGAAAGTAAACAGCGCATTGAATCATTGAAACGCGGAAGTGATTTGATTGATACTCGGAAAAGATAGCGTCTTGCAATCTGATTCAGATGGCAGGTTTCTAGTCCAAACATGGCCTGAAAATCCGTAATATAAGGACGTACCAAACCAAAAACTTATATAACGGACTTTCAAGCCATGTTTGGACTAGCGGGTTTCATGCATCAATTCAAGGTGAATATGTGTTGAATTATTGCTGGAAATGATCGCTATTCATTCAAAAACACTAGATTTATTTTTCATTATACGTTTTTAGAACAAATGGATCATTTCCAGTGATAATTTGACTTGTATTCACATGGAAGTGATGCTTTGAAAGCCGCCATTTTGATTGATACCGTGAAAGTGAAAATTTCTATATCTTCTTAGTGGGGGATACGATTCTATCTTTCCGCAGTTTCTTCGATAATCTATCGTTTAGCGTATAATAAAAACATATATGTGGACAGCAGTGAAAGGGTTCATCACGAAATAAAATCTTTGGAAAAACACACTGAAGTCATGAGAGGGTTAAATTAAAGGTATTCATACAGGAATCAGATAATGTTTTCCCCCAAGGAATCAGAAAAACATATACAGCATTGGAAGGGTTTGTTCATGGCATCAATAAAATCTTTGGAACCCACATTACAGTCTTGAGAGGGTTAAATTAAAGGTATTCATACAAGAATCAGATCAATTTTTCCTCTGCCACTTATACACAAATTTCATTACATTAAGTTAAAATAATATGTATTTGACAGCTGACAGGGGTTTCTCCTGTCTCTTTACATAAGTGATTGATAATAGCAAACAGTCTGAAGCACTCTCAACAATTTGTTTTGGGAAATATATTACTGCAAAAATGCTGACTCATCATTTTTTCAGTAACCTGTACCAGCCACCCTGATAGAACCGGTGGCAATTTTTTTAACCAATCCCTTAATCTGGTCCTAAGGATGCTTCATACCTAATAACAGTCTCTGTACCTTGTGGTTTGGGATATGTGGGCGTTTGATTTTTTTCTGTTTTTAACCACTTTTTTTTCTTTCGGGGGGGGGGGGGAGGGGGCATCAATCAGTTACTTAGGACCCACGTATACTTCGTGCCAAATTTGGTTGAAATTGGCCAACTGGTTCTTGAAATAGAAATTTTGGGCAGAGCCCAAAATGGAGAGAGCCCAAATATTGACCTACCAACTTTTATTGAACAAACTTTAATCTTCTACACCAAAGGATGTTCCATACCAAATATCAAAGCATTCCCTTTCGTGGTTCGTGAGAAGAAGATTTTTAAAAGTTTTTTAAGCTTTTGTGGCATTTACCAGAACAGCATATGGCAGCTGCTTCATTTGAACAAAATAGAAAGGGTTATACTCCATAGATGGTCTGTACAATATATGTTTGAATTTGGACTAGTGGTTCCGAAGAAGAAATCAAGTTTGCAAAAAGTTAACGGCTGATGGACGACGGACGACGGACAAAAGTGATGGCAATAGCTCCCACTGACTTGCAGTCAGGTGAGCTAAAAAAAGTGTAGTTTAGTTAAAAACCAATTTTAATTCCCCTTCTTTTCAAAATATTCAGACAATTTCAAAGAGGGAGGGAATCTAGTATCTACCTGTACCTTCTAGTAATAGGATCTAGTGTACCACCCCCTCCCCCGCCCCCACACCTATACCGGGTGCATCAACGGGGATACATGTGTTGAGGTTGTCTCATTATGCAGCACTCTCCCACAACTTTGATATTCCGACTTAAAGAATAGGGTATTGTGTGGCATTGTATCCACTAGCACCGGGGAAGGGGGGGGGGGGGGCACGGGCGGGACAACTGCCTCGGGGCCTGGGATTTTTGGTGTATTAAAATTTAAATGAGTATGTTGACCTATGGATACGCCTGAGCTGACAGTCGTGGGGAGGCTTTTGATACGGGCCTCGATTCGACGCTTGCAGAGGTGGCCAGGGCACGTAGTTTCATTACTACTATTCATATAAAAAAAACCCCACTGGTTCCAGTTTGTTGGTTTTCCACCGGTCTTTCCTGAATCGTGGTGGTCACGATTATCTTTGGAGGAAAAAAAATGCACCATACACACAGAAATACAGGTACCGGTAATACATTACCCACATTGTAAGGAAATAATTGAATAGATACTGTCAAGAAAATGTAGGAGAATGCTTCTCCCAGCACTATAATTAAAAAAAGGGGGTGGGGTGGGGATGGGGTGGAGAGGATCCCCCCCCCCCCCCCCCCCCACACACACTTATTTCTTTGCGTCTTCGGAGATTGCAGGGCCAATAATTTCCGTTGTACACCACAGTAAAACATCAGATTGAGCAAATAAAGCACCACCCCTTACCCACTCATAAGGAAAATGGGGTCACCTTCAAGATGCTGGAATGGGGTTTTAACTATTGTTTTCCTAGAAAAAAGTTTCGAAATTTGCTTTTAAATGGAGCCTTCTGGTGAATTTAGGATAGAAATTTACTTTATTTTTGCCCCGTAAAAATGACATTTTTTGCAACAAGTCTCAACTTTGGAAGTTCACAAGTGGGTATCCAATGAGCAAGCGTAATATCTGTTAACCCTTTACCTAACGAATCGCTCGCATCCGCCCGCGTAATATGCAAATTCAGCATTTGAAAAAATATTATTTTTCAAAAAATTTCAACAAAACCATATCATGTGACACCTCGTTGGAACGAGCTCGTTCCAACGAGGGTTCACATGGTATGGTTTTGTTGAAATTTTTTGAAAAATTTGAAAAAATGATATTTAAATAATAAATTTTGATATCGTCTGCGTTGGGTAAAGAGTTAACTGTACAATTCATGACGTGATAACTTCATCTTCATTCAAGGAACAGCTCTCTTAACATTTTAGTTCTGCGACTCGAAAACTTTTTTTTCGGGTGGGTGGGGGGGGGGGGGGGACTCAGATCTGACCCAAGAGTCCAGGGTTCTGGCCTCCCAAAGTTCTAGACAAGGGTTCACCTTTCAGCCCCCACCCTATTCAGTGGTGACGTCACAATTTTCTCGACATGGGGGCTTGTGCTCCCCGACGAAGGATATTTCCCAAATAAGCACACCATAAAGGATGCTGTTTCTCCGACTTTGGAGGACCCATTGGCACAACTCCTGATACTATCACTGACCCTGGTAGTGAATGGTGGCCAAGATATGTGTAACACGAGTTTGCAATCATCTCAGTAATATCTTGGGTGTGGGGGGTCAGAATCATACCTAGCCTAAAAATCCAGAGCCTTGGGGTCACTATCCTGCCCCACCCTATTCAATGGTAACGTCTGAACTTCCTTGACATGGGAGCTTGTACTCCTCGACGTAGGGGCTAGGGCATTCCCCGACAAGAACACAATGAAGGAGGTAGTTTCCCTGATGAGGACTGCAGCCGACCTCATACCCCTTCCAGCACACCCCTGGCCCTATCCAGATCCCGGATAATGAATGTTGACTAATATATGTACAGTAATACAAGCTTGCAGTTATTTCAGTGATATCTGACTGTCGGCTGAAACCTCTCCCATCCATTTTGAGATAGCACTTTCTCAAGGGGGGGGGGGGGGGTGAGGGGGTGCTGAGCTCAGGTCTGATCCAAGAGTCCAGGGTACTGGCGAGGGACTCCCAATGGTAAACCCAGGGACCCGAACTTTGGGAGCAGACTCAGGTCTGACCCAAGAGTCCAAGGTCCTGAACTCATGAAGCATGCCCGAGCCTCTCAAACTTCCTGGCCCTGGGGTTACTATCCGGGAACAGGAAGATTCTACCTCTGCAAGATTCGATCGCAGGAAGATTCGACCTGGGACGATTCGATCTTCAATAAAGAACAACACATTCACACTGGTTCAACACATTTATTTTTCAATTCAGTATTCATCTTATTTTTCATTCCAAGCAACAAGTATCATTTATTAAATAGAAAATAACAATTACATGATTGATTCAATATAGTCACAAGTTTTCGACATATTAAAATAACAATGGATTGCTAGTACATGGTGAGGAGGCGCGGTGGCTCAGTAGGTAGAGGTACTCGGTTCGAATCCCACCTGCGGCAACCGCGTTGTGTCCTTGGGCAAGACACTAAACACCCCCATTGCCCACGTGGGGGCAAAGCGGGGTTGTATACTAAGGCGTACTGCATGTCGATGGTGGACCTGTCTCCGACCAATGCTAACCCTGCTTGAGTGGAGTTGGTATGTTGGGGAGTTGACAGTTGCTCGCCGTTGCTCAGTGGTTCTCTCATGGTACTCCGGCTTTCTCCACCCGTAAAACTTTCATGGTCATAATTAGCCATTGTGCAGAAATATGTGACCTTAAAACACCAATAAATATATACTACTTGGTGAACAGTGGGTGTGAGGATTCAATTTGACACAGGTCTATAAGTCATGTGGAGGCTCTGTAACAGATCCGGCGGAAATTTATCATTATATCCCTGGCCCTGGTGGTGAATGATGACTACGTGTAATACGAATTTGCAGTCATTTCAGTAATATCTTACTGTCAGTTAAAACCTCCTCCATTCAATTTTTGGGATAGCAATAGCCCGTGAACTATAACAGAGTTGGTTCTGTATGTGCCAGATGTGTGGAGCAGAAACTGAAATATCCTAATGTCGTACTATTGAAACCAGTCAATAAAAAGATAAATAACTTATTTATTCTTACCTTTTTTCTTCCTATCAAGCATGTACACAACATAAATAAATTGTGTTGTCAGGTTTCTGTGTAATTTCAATTTTGGGGGTATTTTCTACATGAAATATACTCAGATTCTACACACATAAAAAGCCCGTAATCGGTCAAATCACCACATCGACAAAAAGGCCCACTGTTGACATTTCGAAATGATTCAGGTGCCTACCATTGTGTATCTAGTCTTCCAAGACATCAATTATTAGAATCTGAACCAAAAATTTGTTGGATTTGTTCATTTGAAAACGTTTGCACTCTATCAATGCAAACTGGTTCGTTACCGGACAATTGACTGTAGCGGTAAAATACCTCCAGCGCTATTCATGAAAATCGGATTATCCCATTCAAATTTTGTCACTATTTTTTTAATATGTTTGTCTAAAAAACATAGTATTTGACTCCTGGTTGAAACTAGATCATTGGGCTCGTTCGAACTGGGGGTCAGAAACTATGGTTTTGAGACAAAAAATGACAAAAAAACCCCGTCTTTCCAGAAATTTATTTTAGCAGTGTCGTCTGCTCCATGCCTTGTTAAGGGTTAAAATATCGATTGACGAACACATTTGATTTTTCATTAAGAAAAGGTGTCAAGATATACTTACTTGATGCCTCGATCCTTGGAACAAATGTTAAAAAAATAAATACACTTCCTATTTCTGTGAACATAATCAACAAAACGGGTGTTATTAGATACTCTGACTAATCTATACATCGAAGTTCACATAAAGTTATGAGAAGAAACAAGATCAGACCATGTCGTCTGTCGTAAGAAGCATTTCTGAAAATTGTTATTGTTTAACAGTAACAATACAAATCTTGTCCAATCTCGTGTTATTACCTGCGCTATTATCGTGTCTCAAAATAAATGACGAGTGCATTTAATTCTTTCGGTGGGATTATTGAGTGCCCACACAACTATGGTGAATTAACACATCCCGGCATAACATCCAGTCGTCCGATGACGTCAACACACGGGGACATACAGGGGAGTACATTCAGGGATAAATATGAAGGGATATCACCCCTTCCCCAAATATTTTTTCCTTGGGCAGTGGACGGACAGAGTCCTGTTGTCAAAAAGATAGCATGTGTTCAAAGACCTCCGCTTAGGCATAGAACTGTATGGAGGTGGTTACTTTGTTTGTTTTATCCACACGTTTAACATGCTACGTAACATCGTGTCAAACAGTTTTACATAGTGCACTCCGCAGCTTCGAGATTCGATTCGATTTCGAATCTTAAGTTATCATTCGGTTCGATTCGAATCGGCTGTACGACTCATTTCCATTCGAATCTTTTCACTGGAATATAGCCTAGCATCACTCACCATCCTCGTCTCACATACGTATATAGTTTTGGTGGAAATTGTACATAAATAATATTAAAAATAAAGACGAACTGTAGTTTCCGCTTTGTAAACAGAAACAACATGTGCACTCATGCCACCAGCCATGCTAATTCCACACTAGACACTACCACTTTTGTAGGGTCCTGCGAATATTCGAGATTCGATTCGATATCGATACCATACGTATGCTTCGAGATCGATCCCGAATCAGTCTCAGGATTCGATTTTTTCGAATCTCTCGTACTAACTTCAATGTGTTACATTTCCAACAAAAATAGGATAAAACTGTCATTAGAAAATTCATTCATGTAGGCTCAATTCCTATTTATTTGAGTAATTGCCAATGTTTAATTGTAAGGTAAGGTGTGAATTTGGCCCAGAACATTATCCATAGTTTTGGTTTTTGAAGGCTTAACTTGTTACTATTCACGTTCTTAAGAACGTGAATAGTAACAAGTTAGGCCTTCAAAAACTAAAACTATGGACAATAGGCCCAGCTGTTTCAGCGACGGTGCTACAGAGAATATTAAGTTATTGGTGTTTAAGGTGTTTACTCCGTCGCTCTAGGGTCATCACAGTGTTCCGTAACTTCCGTTTGATGCAATATGAAATAACTTGCCTTTTAAGATTCGATTCGGGATTCGATTCGATGTCGATATCAGAGACACGATTCGATTCGAGATTCGATTCGAAAAGAAATTTGTGATTCGCAGATCCCTACACTTTTGAAAGAAATTTAAAGTTTCCAGGCAATATCAACGATGAGCTGTTGCTAGCGGCTAGATACGTGCAGTGCCAAGTACCGATGATTCTCGCCCCCGTTTCTGTTTTTGAGCTATAATTCTCACTGGGTAATATTCCAACTACATCACCACGGCATGCCTTCGTCGAAGGCATGCCATGGTGATGTAGTTGGAATATTTCATCAGTCGGCGCGTGAGTCATCACTGTCGGAACAAATCAGTTTCGCATTCGAATAATAGACCCGATTCGATTCTATGCGAAAAGAGTGCTTCGCAGGACCCTAGTTTTATGGGTGGAGGAAGTCGGAATATTTAGAGAGAACCACCGAGGAGCGTTTTTATGGTGTTTGGGGGAAAAAATTATATGAATGTGGAAAAACGTTTCAACGCACGGAACCCACACTTCCACCCAGACATAGTACCCTGGAATTTTCTTGATCTTCCTCTCCCGATTCGTAGGATCCTACCTGTTTTAGTCATTGATTGAGCGCCAATGGAAATAAGTGTCGTGACATTTATGCTTGCTCTCGGAGGGCATCATTTCTTAATCCCGTTCTACTCAAAATACTTTTACCTCAGTATCAAACGATACTTGCTCAAGGCAGCGGCAGATCCGGGAGTTGTGATTAAGAGGCCGCTTGGGGGGATGGGAGATCACTCGGAATAGTCGAGCGATGCAGGGTTGCGAAGTTCCCCAGGAGTCGGAGGGTTCTGTGAGCATCTCATAAAACGTTGCATGGTACACTCAAGTTGGTACTGTCTTAAATTACCCTGGTAGTTTTTCATAACACGTGATATACCCTGATATTTTTTTGTGTGAGCTATCATGTGCACCCATTTTCTCGTGCAAAATGTTATAGGCATTGGAAGGGCACTGGGAGATATTATGATTAAAATTTTACCCAACGAATCGCCCGCATCCGCCCGCGTAATATGCAAATTCAGCAGTTGAAAAAAATATTATTTTTCAAAACATTTCAACAAAACCATATCATGTGACCCCTCGTTGGAACGAGCTCGTCGAGCTCGTTCCAACGAGGGGTCACATGATATGGTTTTGTTGAAATTTTTTGAAAACTTTGAAAAAATGATATTTAAAATAATAAATATTGATATCGTCTGCGTTGGGTAAATGTCAAGATTGTATCGTGATTTTTCAGTTTACGGAAACCAAATAGTCAAAAATTCGATTGTTGGTCTCGTATATGCAGTGTTAAAATTAGGAACATTTAGGAGGCGGTGTATGCCAGGTCTTCCACTTCTGAATCCTCTCTTACAAGGATCCCCGGCCCATTCACAAAAGTTTGTATATATGCTCATATCGGATACTACACCGGAATATTGGAGACTGTGGTTCTAGGTCAATGTGGCAGAACAGAAAAAGGGTACTTTTAAAGATTTTTCAACGAGTTCGTTTCAGTGAGGATCTGAAGGGTGTGTTAGGGAGTAAAAAGAATTAAAGTCGAAATGATTTCTCTGTACTTTTGCCCCCCCCCCCCCCACCCCCGGGATAAAACAGTGACCATATCAGACCAATTTTTATCTCCAAAACATATCTTATTAGTATTCAATGGAACGTTCTCGACGAGCTTTTCCAATGGGGAGTCATAAGCTATAATTACTCCTCATAAACTGAGGAGAGTCATGGCCAATAACGGTAGGTCAAAGTTTCGAAGACTCTATACTGGACTCTAAAGGCTCAATACGATTTGCGAGACAAACGGTGGCTGCTTGTGGATGTAAGGGAGAGGGGCTCTTCTATCTTCCATCCCGATAAACAAATTAAAAATTCTGGGCATTCCTGATACAACATTATAAGACACAAGGTGTTTGTATTAAGCGACAACTATATATAACAATCTTTAACCCTTTGAACGCGAGAGACCGCTTTTTCGTCCAGAAACATGATACGCCACACTTTCATCAAGTAGGGCGGCTGCAAAGTTAAAGAGTGGGGTAGAGCAATCAATATTTCCGACGTGCAGCCATAAGGCTAAGGCTGCACGTTGAAAATATTGATTGGTCGTCCCCTAAATGATAAATATGGACTCTTCCAATTGTTACCACGAAACTTACGTGGAAGATACCACCTGTGTTCATGGGGTTAATTTATTTATTTCGGTTTAACGATACTTTCAACAATCATGATCATATCGTGTCGGACAGTTTTTTCGGAGGGAGGAAGCCGGAGTATCGAGTGAAAACCACCGAGCAGTGGCGAGTAACAGTCCTACCTTCCAACCCACTGACCGCAGAATTAGCATCGTTTGAAGGTATGTGGACCATTGCCGTGCGCTTTAGCCACCACCACTGTACTCCCACTCGTGCAGTTGGGATTAACCCTTCGAAACAGAGTGGTCGTTTTGTCGGGGCAGGAACATGATATGTCATAATTTCATTGAGTAGGGTGGCTGCTAAGTGAATGTGTGGGTAGATCAATCAATATTTCCAACTTGTAGTCCAAGGCTGCATCTTGAACATATTTATTGGTCTACCCCCAAATAATGAATATAGACTCTCCCAACTGCTGCCATTGAACTTAAATGCGAGATACCACCAGGGTGCAAAGTGCTACGTGTCTTGCCCAAGGACACAACGTGGATGGCGCGCATCAGGATCGAACAAAAAACCTTTCACTCTGAAGTCCAGTGCTCTAACCAATAAGTCAACGTGCTACAACGCTTTGCAAGGGAATCCGTAATCAGACGTCACTTCTCTACATAGATTGTAATATCACCAAAGGGTTTGGATATGGGGCGGTTTAAACGACAACAGTTGAATCTCTCATATTTATTGTGTATCTGCATAATTCGTAAGCAGTTTTATTTCTGGTGGAAACGAGACCATAAAATTTCCATCATAAATTATTGATGCGATGAAACGTCTTCGCATTGGGAATCTTTGAAAGCAGGGGTGGCGGGGGGGGGGGGGGTGTCAGCGAGGGATTACATAAAGCCCCTCGTTGGGAAGCCACTACATTTATTGTAGGCATGTCAGAAGGATATTGTTGCCCCTATCGGGAAGCACATACCCCTTTCCCTCGTCGGGTAAATCCTGGAGCCACCACTGTGGTCTCCATGATTCTGACAGCTGGGAATTATCTTTTAGCATAAATGGACTAAATTTCCAACAAAATCATGGTTGTGTGTGGGAGGTGGCGATGGGGATTGAAAGTCGACCACAGCCAGGCCACCAATATCAACATCACAGAATTTTAAGATCAAAATGTTAGTCTCGCACAGTGCGGCGCCACGGGGAACGTGTAGGGGAATTTGCTCTATAAAAACGGTCACCAACTCGTCTCCCACACCACACACAAATATGCAATCTCCGATAGAGACCCTGCTTCACACTTGCCTCCACAATACAAAAGTCTGGCGTCGTCGCTGGTCTCGAATGAGTAGTATCGGATGGGTGTTTCTATACACTATACTTTATTCGGATCTATAATTTAACCCTTTACCCAACGTAACGGCCAAAACCGGCCAGCGCTATTCTCAAAGATCGCCAATTAATTTTCAAAATATTTTCAGTTTTTGTCTCAAAAACATAGGTTATGACCCCTCGTTGGAACGAGCTCGTCGAGCTCGTTCCAACGAGGGGTCATAACCTATGTTTTGAGACAAAAAATGAAAAAAATTAGTTATTCAAGAATTTTTTTTGCAAGTGTCGTCTGCTTTTTATGTTAGGTAAAGGGTTAATACCACTGGAGTTTTTTGCTTTATAATCGGATTTATAACTACCATTCTCCCACGTGGCATAGACTGAAATCTTATGTAACTTTTCCATTCTCTTCAAAATCATTATAAAACGTGCATAATGTCGTCACGTCTCCATACAGCTTTCTATTAGAGTCGATACTAGTATAATCAGGCATGTGTTGTTCTCTAAGCAGGCTGATTATAACTTGTGGGAATATCGTTCTTTAGACGAAAATAATCTTTTCTCGTAAGCTTACAAACCGTTTAGTGTAAAGAGGTTTAACTTCGACTTTTAGGTAGGCTGTCCGTGTCAAGACAACCCACTGTATAACTAAGGCCACACAAAATAAATTAATTGAATCTCAGGCATTTTTTTCAAATCAGTGAGAGAGAGGGGGTTTTATTTTTAGTTTTTATTTTCTTTTGCAAAAAGTGAGCAAACATGGAGAGGATTTCGGTTGTTTTTTTAAGCTCAGAAATGTAAAACGTGTATATTTATACAAATAAATTCATTTTTAATTTGAAAAATAAAACATTCCTCTAAAAACAAATAGTAGGTAGACCTACTGCAATTCAAAGGCTTCATATTCTTCCGATGCTTTTCATATTATCTTTGAAATAAACGTATTTAATCTATGGGGATTTGCCTAGTTACCATTTATGGGAGAGAAAAGGAACTCTCCCAGAAATTGTAACAAGGCAAACATATTGGAGACGCAACTAAATAAATATGCATCAATCAAAAAATGTAAAAGGTTTCGGGTCTCCCTGAGTTTGTATTGATACTAGAGAACACTGAAAGGTGATAAAAATATCCAATGAGAGGGCTCAAATTTAATGAGGGATTGCCTGAGAATCAAAATACTTTTTTTAGCCTAACTACATAGTCTTAACCCTTGTAAACGTAACGCCCATAACCACCCGCCCTTATTAACCCTTTACCTAACCTGAAAAGCAGACGACACTTGCAAAAATAATTCTTGAATAACTAATTTTTTTCATTTTTTGTCTCAAAAACATTGGTTATGACCCCTCTTTGGAACGAGCTCGACGAGCTCGTTCCAACGAGGGATCATAACCTATGTTTTTGAGACAAAAAATGAAAAAAATAATGAAAATTAATTGGCGATTTTTGAGAATAGCGCTGGCCGGTTTTGGCTGTTACGTTAGGTAAAGGGTTAACGCTTTACCCAACGTAACGGCCAAAAACGGTCAGCGTTATTCACGAAAAACACCATTCAGTTTTCATTACTTTTTTCATTTTGAGTCTCAAAAATATAGCTCATGACCCCTCATTTGAACGAGCTTACTGAGCTTGTTCCAGTGAGGTGTCATAAGATATGGCTTTGACGCAAAAAAACCCAAAACAAAGAAAATACTTATTCGAGAATATTGTTTGCAAGTGCCGCCTTCCTTTCGTGGTAGATAAAGGGTTAGCAAAAATCGACACTCAATTTTTTTCCAATATTGACACAAAACAAATCTTATGATCCATCAATGGAACGAGTTCGTATTTTGTGGGGGTGGGGTGGCACGGCGATTCAAGGTCCGGTGGCATAGCTACGGGAGGGGTCGTTGCCCCTACTCCCACTTCTCTTTAGGGAAGTAGGAGGAGGGTGCAACGGTCATGAGTGTTGTCCTAGATAGGACTAGGGGAGGCAAAACTGTCTAGGGCAACGCGTATTATAGAATCCTGGCTACGCGCCTGACAAGGACTCCCATGCCTTGTGCCTAAGTAGGTTGGTAAGAATACAATACGCAAAGCACCTCTTCATTTAGAAAAACGAACATTTTATTTTATGTTCCATATTTAACAAATTTTATTTCAAAGTTGACACAAAACAGAGCTTATGACCATTCATCATATCGAGCTCGTTCAATAGAAGGTTCAACTGGAGACGACACAAGTAAACATATTTTTCAATAGACCCTTAGAAGTGGCACGCACGCACGCACGCACGCACGCACGCACGCACGCACGCACGCACGCACGCACGCACGCACGCACGCACGCACGCACGCACGCACGCAGAGCGTTGTAATGGGTTACGAACGGGCTCAGATATCAGTTGTTTAACAACCGGGCTCACTCCGTTTGTGTTGACGAGACCACTTGATGGGTGGAATGTCTGGTGTGTAAGTGACCGATCGTAAGAGTTAAAAATCCACACACACATTAAAAGAAAAAAAACGTTTCAGTAGAAAATGTCTGTGCCAGTGCGATTTTTTAACCTCAAACACACACACACACAGAAACCAACATTCAAAATTCCTCTAAAACATGATTGTGTCATTTGAAAAAACACACACAAGCCCGTGACAGCCTTCGTCTGAGGCCATCCACAGCGCTTTCGTCGTACTGTAGCCAGCGCGTTCCACACTTTCATGCTGCTGCCGAAAGGAAGATGAACCAAGTAATCATGAGGACTTCACCTAAAAAGCTAGATTCCAGCCATCGTTTTTTGACGGTGTGCAATGGTCTAGTGGTTTAGACGCTGGACTCCTGATTGCCAGACGGTGTTGCCGAGAGTTCGAATCCCGGCGGGGGATCAGAAACCAACATTCAAAATTCCTCTAAAACATGATTGTGTCATTTGAAAAAAACACACACAAGCCCGTGCCAGCCTTCGCCTGAGGCCATCCACAGCGCTTTCGTCGTACTGCAGCCAGCGCGTTCCACACTTTCATGCTGCTGCCGAAAGGAAGATGAACCAAGTAATCATGAGGACTTCATCTAACAAGCTAGATTCCAGCCATCGTTTTTTGACGGTGTGCAATGGTCCAGTGGTTTAGACGCTGGACTCCTGATTGCCAAGCGGTGTTGCCGAGAGTTTGAATCCCGGCGGGGGATCAGAAATCAACATTCAAAATTCCTCTAAAACATGATTGTGTCATTTGAAAAAACACACACAAGCCCGTGCCAGCCTTCGTCTAACGGCCATCCATAGCGCTTTCGTCGTACTGTAGCCAGCGCGTTCCACACTTTCATGCTGCTGCCGAAAGGAAGATGAACCAAGTAATCATGAGGACTCCATCTAACAAGCTAGATTCCAGCCATCGTTTTTTTGACGGTGTGCAATGGTCTAGTGGTTTAGACGCTGGACTCCTGATTGCCAGGCGGTGTTGCCGAGGGTTCGAATCCCGGCGGGGGATCAGAAACCAACATTCAAAATTCCTCTAAAACATGATTGTGTCATTTGAAAAAACACACACAAGCCCGTGCCAGTCTTCGTCTGAGGCCATCCACAGCTCTTTCGTCGTACTGTAGCCAGTGCGTTCCACACTTTCATGCTGCTGCCGAAAGGAAGATGAAACAAGTAATCATGAGGACTTCATCTAAAAAGCTAGATTCCAGCCATCGTTTTTTGCCGTTGTGCAATGGTCTAGTGGTTTAGAGGCTGGACTCCTGATTGCCAGGCGGTGTTGCCGAGGGTTCGAATCCCGGCGGGGGATCAGAAACCAACATTCAAAATCCCTCTAAAACATGATTGTGTCGTTTGAAAAAACACACACAAGCCCGTGCCAGTCTTCGTCTGAGGCCATCCACAGCGCTTTCGTCGTACTGTAGCCAGCGCGTTCCACACTTTCGTGCTGCTGCCGAAAGGAAGATGAACCAAGTAATCATGAGGACTTCATCTAAAAAGCTAGATTCCAGCCATCGTTTTTTGACGGTGTGCAGTGGTCTAGTGGTTTAGACGCCCGGACTCCTGATTGCCAGGCGGTGTTGCCGAGGGTTCGAATCCCGGCGGGGGATCAGAAACCAACATTCAAAATTCCTCTAAAACACGATTGTGTCATTTGAAAAAACACTCACAAGCCCGTGCCAGTCTTCGTCTGAGGCCATCCACAGCGCTTTCGTCGTACTGTAGCCAGTGCGTTCCACACTTTCATGCTGCTGCCGAAAGGAAGATGAAACAAGTAATCATGAGGACTTCATCTAAAAAGCTAGATTCCAGCCATCGTTTTTTGCCGTTGTGCAATGGTCTAGTGGTTTAGACGCTGGACTCCTGATTGCCAGGCGGTGTTGTCGAGGGTTCGAATCCCGGCGGGGGATCAGAAACCAACATTCAAAATTCCTCTAAAACATGATTGTGTCATTTGAAAAAACACACACAAGCCCGTGCCAGTCTTCGTCTGAGGCCATCCACAGCGCTTTCGTCGTACTGCAGCCAGCGCGTTCCACACTTTCATGCTGCTGCCGAAAGGAAGATGAACCAAGTAATCATGAGGACTTCATCTAAAAAGCTAGATTCCAGCCATCGTTTTTTGACGGTGTGCAATGGTCCAGTGGTTTAGACGCTGGACTCCTGATTGCCAAGCGGTGTTGCCGAGGGTTTGAATCCCGGCGGGGGATCAGAAACCAACATTCAAAATTCCTCTAAAACATGATTGTGTCATTTGAAAAAACACACACAAGCCCGTGCCAGCCTTCGTCTGAGGCCATCCACAGCGCTTTTGTCGTACTGTAGCCAGCGCGTTCCACACTTTCATGCTGCTGCCGAAAGGAAGATGAACCAAGTAATCATGAGGGCTTCATCTAAAAAGCTAGATTCCAGCCATCGTTTTTTGACGGTGTGCAATGGTCCAGTGGTTTGGACGCTGGACTCCTGATTGCCAAGCGGTGTTGCCGAGGGTTTGAATCCCGGCGGGGGATCAGAAACCAACATTCAAAATTCCTCTAAAACATGATTGTGTCATTTGAAAATACACACACAAGCCCGTGACAGCCTTCGTCTGACGGCCATCCATAGCGCTTTCGTCGTACTGTAGCCAGCGCGTTCCACACTTTCATGCTGCTGCCGAAAGGAAGATGAACCAAGTAATCATGAGGACTCCATCTAACAAGCTAGATTCCAGCCATCGTTTTTTGACGGTGTGCAATGGTCTAGTGGTTTAGACGCTGGACTCCTGATTGCCAGGCGGTGTAGCCGAGGGTTCGAATCCCGGCGGGGGATCAGAAACCAACATTCAAAATTCCTCTAAAACATGATTGTGTCATTTGAAAAAACACACACAAGCCCGTGCCAGTTTTCGTCTGAGGCCATCCACAGCGCTTTCGTCGTACTGTAGCCAGCGCGTTCCACACTTTCGTGCTGCTGCCGAAAGGAAGATGAACCAAGTAATCATGAGGACTTTATCTAAAAAGCTAGATTCCAGCCATCGTTTTTTGACGGTGTGCAATGGTCTAGTGGTTTAGACGCCCGGACTCCTGATTGCCAGGCGGTGTTGCCGAGGGTTCGAATCCCGGCGGGGGATCAGAAACCAACATTCAAAATTCCTATAAAACATGATTGTGTCATTTGAAAAAACACACACAAGCCCGTGCCCGTCTTCGTCTGAGGCCATCCACAGCGCTTTCGTCGTACTGTAGCCAGCGCGTTCCACACTTTCATGCTGCTGCCGAAAGGAAGATGAACCAAGTAATCATGAGGACTCCATCTAAAAAGCTAGATTCCAGCCATCGTTTTTTGACGGTGTGCAATGGTCTAGTGGTTTAGACGCCCGGACTCCTGATTGCCAGGCGGTGTTGCCGAGGGTTCGAATCCCGGCGGGGGATCAGAAACCAACATTCAAAATTCCTCTAAAACATGATTGTGTCATTTGAAACACACACACACACACACACAGACACACATCCAATTTAGTTATTAATTCGTTATAACGAAACACTAATTCGTAATAACGAAATACTAATTCGTAATAACGAAATACTAATTCGTAATAACGAAATACTAATTCGTAATAACGAAATAATTATTTCGTAATAACGAAATAAATATCTGTAGTCGTTTGTGTTATGGAGGTTGCGCTCAGAGCGCCTCGCTACTTTTTGATTGCAAATGCTGCTTGTTTAGCTTAGTAACAAAATTACGTATGTCAACAAAATATGAATTTTAGTTATTAAAATTAATGACTTCACTTTATTGTGCAATAAATTTAGTCATATTCTCTTGAACTACTCGCAAATCAATTGACGTCACAATCTTTTCAGTTTTCGCGATATGTGTAAGGAAGAATATTCTCAGTACCTCCTTTCTCGTGCGCTTCCGTGCACTGGCCTCGTTTTGTGATTTCTGGCAGGTCATTTTTATAACACTCTGTGACAATCATGGTCAAACATAGGTAGAGTTTTTAACCAGAAGCATCTCGATGATGTCTCACGGGTTGTCGGACGGGTGTGATTAAAACTTGATTTGCCTGAATTCGAAAGTATTGACGACAGACAGATCGGTAGAAAGTAGTAGTTGCAGAGACACTATTTTCAAAGGCGGGCCATTTCTCGGCTGACTCAGGGCGTATTTATTTATTGGTGTTTAACGACACTTTCGATAGCCAGGGTCACCTCGTTTCGGACAGTGTTATGGGAGGGGGAAACCGGAGTACCCGGAGAGAACCACCGAGCAACGGCGATCAACTGCCAGACTCCCCAACGTACTAACTCCACACAAGTAGGGTAAGCATTGGTTGATAAGCTTAACTGACCTATCGGTAGTGTCTCACAGGACGTGTAACACCAAAAAATTGTATTACGGACTTTGGGTGCTAGTTTGGACTACAGTCTTATTAGGATGATAACTTGTATTACGACTTTGGATACACAGGCCTAACATTAAAAAAAACCCCAACTTTCCCCGAGAGGTGGCTGGGAGGGGGGGGGGGAGGGGGGGGGAGTGGCGCCGTCTATAAACATTTCTGTCGGGAATTTTCATATTCTGTAGGAAAATAATTGCTGAATTTGTATGAATCGAAGCAAACAGCTTCAGATTTTGAAGATGTCAAACATTATATTGTTAACATTATTGTCTAAAATCCGCAGCTGGGCAGTCACAGCTGAGGCAACCAGAGGCTCTAAAATTGTTCTCAGAGCCTCAGATTTAAAACAATTTCTCTGGGGAGGCTCCCGATCCCCACCAACAGGAGGGTAACACCCCATGCCATATACTCCCCATCTCTGTATTTGACATCTCAGGTATGCCTTCGGCACACAAAAGTCCACCCGCCCCCACCCACTCCCCTATGTTGGATTTTTAAATACGGCTGGCTTTGGGCTTGCGGTAGAAGGCTGCCAGTCCCCACTCTCCCACCCCGGTTCCACGTGTGTGGCAACCACGTTTGTTACAACAAACCACTTTTGTTGCAGATCACCACTTTTGTTACAACACTTGCCCACTTTTGTTATAGCTCACCACTTTTGTTACAAAATCAACCACTTTTGTTACAAAATGAGCTCACCACTTTTGTTACAACCATCGCGCATTTTTTGTAATAAAAAAAACCGCCCACCCCTTTTGTTACAACAATCGCCCATTATTGTTACACTTTTTGTCAGTGTGAAAAATTAAGTAATCTGCAAGTAATGCAAGTCATGATTATTGGGAGCGCTGTTGCTCAGTGGTTAGAGCGTTGGTCTTTAGATCGGAAGGTTGTTGAGTTTGATGCCAGGCCGGGGTAACTTGCGTTGTGTTCTTGGGCAAGGCGCTTAATCCCAATTGCCCGCTTGGGAGCACGGTTGCACCATGTGCTGAGGCGTATCGCACGTTGATAGCACACATGCCTACAACCAAAGCTCACCCTGCTCCTGTGAGATTAGTATGCTGGAGAGTTGACAGTTACTCGCCACTGCTCAGTGGTACTCTCCGGGTACTCCTGCTTCCTCCACGTGTTAAACTATCTTCGACACAATATGACCTCAGCTATTAAAGTGTCATAAACACCAACAGTCCATTAATGATTATCAAACCAAACCATTGTCGCGAATGTTCAGTAGTAATACCACACCATTGCTTATTATTGCGTGATATTGGTAACTTGCCACCTTGCGACTCCGCGACTCCATTGTCGTAGTGAGATGTAGTGTATTGTGTGCATGCCCACATGCATATCTGAAATGGCAAGTGCCTATCGGTGCCAATTATAGAAGATTTCAACTCCTTGACCATTGGACCTTAGCAGTATGTGACGTTGACTTCTTGCCCTTTTATCAGGTTCTCATGCAGGTTTTCATCTGCCGTCATCTATCACGTGACCGGAAGGGTGGGGTTAGGTTGCCATGGTAACCCACGTGAGCGACCATTTTGTGACATCTTTCCCATGGTGACACGTGGTCCAACTGCGCATGCGCAGCGCGTATTTCTAAGATGACGAACTCTTCCACCAGCCATTTTGACTATGGCGCCGCCAACTTGGTTGTTAGGGGTAGCACGTGGTTGCTATGGAGCTCAATGGCTCTCTTGTTGGACAAGACGTGTTCTAAGGGTGTGTTCAATTCAGTGGGAGTACATCGCATCACCACAAACAACCAAATAGCGACCCAAACCTACCCCAACGGCCCTTTTATTGGACCAAAACCCCACCAAAACTTACCCAAACGACTTTTGTGAGCTTCGCCCCACACAAGTACATGATTCCTATGGGGAGATATCTCAATGAGGCCCTAACTCATAGCTCTGAACGCTTCCCCTGCCCCCGTAGCGCTCTGGTGAACATCTCCCGTGCGAAAAATAAGAGGCAAATGAGGTGAGGCCTCACCTCACACAGCTCTTATCCTCATCTATGTTCGATTGATCATTAGTGATCACCGGTGGTGATCTTAATGATGACCTGTGGTGATCGCTAATGATGATCTCCCCATATGAGGATAAGAGGGGTGTGAGGTGCGGCCCGGGTTACTGGATGGGGCTTCTGGAAGGAGAGGGAGGGCGACTGTGTCGCTCTTGCCCTGGGTGTCTGGTGCAGGATCATTTGGAAGGTCCCCACTACAGGTCCCCATGGATGACGGAGAAAGCTAGGGGTAGGGCCACTGGCAACGGTCACCGGGTCACACATGGATGGGATGGTGGGTCATATGGAGAGCTCGTCTGGTCGAAGTTTCTCCGCTGGGTTTGGGTCGCCGAGGAACTGTGTCGATCGTGGTCGGGATGCGAGAGTAGGGTCCCAGGGCAGGCCTTCCTTGGAAGGAATGGTGAGATGTTGGGTCAAACGTGGAAGGCAAGTGCTCCAGGAAGAAGGTCGACTGTGTCGCTTTCGCTCGTCCCGTTGCATCACCTCACTAGTGATCGCTAGTAGTTATCACTAGTGATCATTCTCCTTGTATGAAGATAAGAGGGGTGTGAGGTGAGGCCTCACCTCACACCCCTCTTATCCTCCTCTCGGTTCAAGTGATCACTATTGATCGCAAGTGGCACGCGAGGTTGGCTGGTCTACGAAGGTAAAAACAAACCGCAGGGCCAGCGGACGCAGGTCAGACCATCCAGGCCTGGTTATCCCCGGTGGAACACGAGTGGACCCCTACGAAACCCCTGAAACGATACATCGCCCGAGGATCACCCGCTGCTACTACTGCCCCTACCTCATAACAGAGGCCTCACCTCACACCTCTCTTATCCTCATAAGGGAGAATGATCACCAGTGATCATCATTCATCATCATGAATAGGGGGAGTAGGTTAAAGAAAATTGTTATATTGTATATTCTAACAAAGGTAGTGGGGAGTGGGGTGGGTGAGTGGGAGGAACGCCGATTATATTCCAGAACAATAAAACGATTTTCTTTAAAATCCATTACATTTTAAATCAACTGTTCTCTGTCCGACATTCACCGTCAAAAGGCTGTCTTGTGCGTATACACGGTAAAGCAAAGTTCCAATGACAATTTGGAAACTTGCTTTTGAATGTCGATTGTCAAAGTAATTACAACCTAAGTAGTATATAATCAGGTGTTCACCCCCATTTGGAGGAACTTCGGTGGGGGACCTCAGAAGTGACGTGATGTCACGGGACCCAGTTACGTCATGTTTGGTTGTCGTGGTAGCTCGCGTGAATGGACATGTTGTGACGTCATCCTCGTAGTGATATGTGGTGTTAGTGCGCATGCGCAGCGCGTGTTGTTAGGGTGATACGTGTTTCCGTCGTCCATTTTGTACACTGGAGAGCGCCATCTTGGCTTCTATGTTGGAACGTGGTTGCTATGTTACCCAAGGACCAACAATAAGACAGGAGTATGTTCGCGTGGGAATGTCTGGTTTTGGGTCGCCGGGAAGCTGTGTGCCTCGTGGTCGGGATGCGGAAGTAAGGTCCGAGACAAGGGCTTTTGGAAGAAGAGCAACTGTGTCGCTCTCGTTCGTTCCGTTAGGTCATCTCACTTATGATCGCCTGTGGTGATCGCTAGTAATCATTCACCCAATATGAAGGATAAGAGGGGTGTGAGGTGAAGCCTCAGTGAGACCTCACATCACACCCCTCTTATCCTCATCTCGGTTCAAGTGATCACTAGTGATCGCCTGTGATTATCACTAGTGATCATTCTCCCCGTATGAGGATAAGAGGAGTGTGAGGTGAAGCCTTTGTTATGGGGTCGAGGCAGTAGTAGAAGTGTGTGGCCCCAGGGGGATGTATCGTTTCAAGGGTCTCGTATGGAGGCACGCGAGGTGGGCTGGATATACCAAGGTAAAAAGAAACCGCAGCGGATTCCACTGGCATGGCCAGCGGACGCAGATCAGACCACTCAGGCCTGGTTATCCCCGGTGGAACACGTGCGAACCCCTACCAGACCCCTGAAACGATACATCGCCCGGGGGTCAGCCGCTGCTACTACTACCACTACTACCTCATAACAGAGGCCTTACCTCACACCTATCTTATCCTCATAATGGAAAATGATCATTAGTGATCACGGACGAACCGAGAAGAGGATAAGAGGGGTGTGAGGTGAGGCCTCACCTCACACCCCATTTATCTTCATACGGGGAGAATGATCACTAGTGATCACCACAGGCGGTCACTAGTGAGGTGATGCAACGGGACGAGCAAAAGCGACACAGTCGGCCTTCTTCCAGAAGCCATTGCCTTCCACATTTGAGCCAACATCTCACCACCCCTTCCAAGGAATACCTGCCCTGGGACCCCACTCCCGCATCCCGACCACGAGCGACACTGTTCCCCGGCGGGTCGGCGACCCAAACCCAGCGGAGAAACTTCGACCAGAAGACCTCTCCATGTGACCCACCATCCCATCCATGTGTGACCGTTCCCAGTGACTCTACCCCTTGCTTCCCCGTCATTCATTGGGATCTGTCCTGGGGACCCTTCCAAATGATCTTGCACTAGACACTCTGGCCAAGAGCGACACAGTCGCCCTCCTTCTCCTTCTAGAAGCCCCATCCTCCTCCATCCAGTGACCCGGGCCGCACCTCACATCCCGCTTATCCTCATATGGGGAGGTGATCTCTAGTGATCACCACAGGTGATCACTAATAATCACTCGAACATAGATGAGGATAAGAACTGTGTGAGGTGAGGCCTCACTTCATAGGCCTCTTATTCTCACGCGCGAGATGTTCACTAGAGCTTATGAGGGCAAGATGAGGTGAGGGCTTTCAGTCATGGAAAGCCATGGGGTGGGGATTACGAGGGCAGGGGAAGCGTTGAGAGCTATGAGTCAGGGCCTCATTGAGACCTCTTCCATAGGCATCTTGTACTCGTGTGGGGCGAAGCTCACAAAGGTCTGTTTGGGTAAGTTTCGGTGGTGGTGGTGGAGAGGGGGGGGGGGGTTCGGTCCAATAAAAGGTCCGTTGGGGTAGGTTCGGGTCGTTGTTTGGTTGTTTGTGGTGATTCTATGTAAACCCACTGAATCGAACACACCCTCACAACAAGCCCTGTCCAACAAGAAGGCCATTGAGCAACCACGCGTTAGTCAAAATGACTGGCGGAAGAGTGCGTCACCTTAGAAATACGCGCTGCGCATGCGCAGTGGGACCACGTGTCACCATGGGAACGACGTCACAAGATGGCCGCTCAGGCAGGTTACCTTGGCAACCTCCTCCCACTCCTTCCGGTCACGTGGCAGATGCTTGAGAACATGATACAAAGGCAAGAAATCAACATCACATACTACTATGGTCCAATGCTCAAAGGACTTGAAATCTTCTATAATTGGCACCGATAGGCACTTGCCATTTCAGATATGCATGTGGACATGCACACAATACACTACATATCACTACGAAAATGGCGTCACAAGGTGGAAAGTTACTATATCACCCAATAATAAGCAATGGTGTGGCATTACTACTGAGCATGCGCGACAATGGTTTGGTTTCATAATCATTATTGGATTGTTTGTGTTTTATGACACTTTAATAGCTGAGGTCATATTGTGTCGAAAATAGTTTTACATGTGGAGGAAGCAGGAGTACCCGGAGAGTGCCACTGAGTAGTGGAGAGTAACTGTCAACTCTCCAACATACTAATCCAACAGAAGCAGGGTGAGCATTGGTTGCAGGCCTGTGTGCTATCAACGTGCGATACCCCTCAGCACATGGTGCAACCGTGCTCCCAAGCGGGCAATTGGGATTAAGTGCCTTGCTCAAGAACACAACACACCCCGGCCTGGCATCAAACTCACAACCTTCCGATCTAAAGACCAACGCTCTAACCACTGAGCAACCGCGCTCCCAAAAATCATGACTAAACGTCACGTCTCGCATTACTTGCAGATTACTTAATTTTTCACACTGACAAAAAGTGCAACAATAATGGGCGATTGTTGTAACAAAAGGGGTGAGTGATTTTTTTTATAACAAAAATGCGCGATGGTTGTAGCAAAAGTGGTGAGCTCATTTTGTAACAAAAGTGGATGATTTTGTAACAAAAGTGGTGAGCTGTAACAAAAGCGGTCTAGTGTTGTAACAAAAGTGGTGAGCTGAAACAAAAGTGGTTTGTTGTAACAAAAGTGGTTGCCACACGCGTGGAACCGAGATGGGAGAGCGAGGACTGGCCGCCTTCTACCGCAAGCCGAAGCCAGCCGTATTTAAAAATCCAACACAGGGGAGTGGGTGGGGGCGGGTGGACTTTTGTGTGCCGAAGGCATACCCGAGATGTCCAACAGAGAGGTGGGGAGTGTATAGCAGTTGGTGTCACCCTTCCGTTGGTGGGGATCGGGAACATCCCCGGGGAAACTGTTTTAAATCTGAGGCTCTGATAACACTTCTAGAGCCTCTGGGTGCCTCAGTTGTGACTGTCCAGCTACTGATTTTAGTCAATAATTTTGACAATATAATGTCTGACATCTTCAAAGTCTGAAGCTGTTTGCTTTCGATTCACACAAATTCAGCAATTATTTTCCGACAGAACATGAAAATTTCCGACAAAAATGTTTATAGGCGGGGTCCCCGGGTGCATGCTCTCTCGGGAAATGTTTTTTTTAAAAAAAAACTGTTAGGCCTGTGTATCCAAATTCGTCATACGCGTTATCACCCTCATAAGACTGTAGTCCAAACTAGCACCCAAAGTCCGTAATATAATTTTGTGGTGTGACACGTCTTGTGAGACACTACAGGTAGGCCATTGAAGCTTGTCAACCAATGCTAACCCTACTTGTGTGGAGTTAGTACGTTGCGGAGTCTGGCAGTTGATCGCCGTTGTTCGATGGTTCTCTCCGGGCACTCCGGCTTCCTCCACCAGAAAAACTGGCCGAAACGAGGTGACCCTGGCTGTCGAAAGTGTCGTTAAACACCAATAAATAAATAAATAAATAAATAAATAAATAAATAAATAAATACGCCCTGAGTCAGCCGATAAATGTTGGCGCGCCTTTGAAAATAGTGTCTCTGCACCTACAACTGTCTACCAATCTGTCTGTCGTCAAAACTTTCGAATTCAGGCAAATCAAGTTTTAACCACACCCGCCCGACAACCCGTGAGTCTTCAACGAGATGCATCTGTTTAAAAACCCTACCGACGTTTGACCATGATTGCCACACAGTGTTATAAAAACGATCTGCCAGAAATCACAAAACGGGGCGGATAACGGAAGCGCACGAGAAAGGGGGCACTGGGAATATTCTTCCATACACATATCGCGAAAACTGGAAAGATTGTAACGTCAATTGATTTGCGAGTGTTTCAAGAGAATATGACTAAATTTATTGCACAATAAAGTGAAGTTATTAATTTTAATAACTAAAATTCATATTTCGTTGGCATACGTAACATTAATACTAAGCTAAACAAGCAGTATTTGTAAATCAAAAAGTAGCGAGGCGGTCTGAAAATAATTATTTCGTTATTACGAATAAGCATTTCGTTATTACGAAATAATTATTTCGTTATTACGAATTAGTATTTCGTTATTACGTATTATTATTTCGTTATTACGAAATAATTATTTCGTTATTACGAATTAATATTTCGTTATAACGAATTATTATTTCGTTATTACGAATTAGTATTTCGTTATTACGAAATAATAACTAAATTGGATGTGGCGCTAATACGTTTCCGTACAAATACACACATTCATTTTTCCAGGAAACGTTCAATAGGGCTCCCCACAAACTTCGATTTTTCTTTGATAATTCGGCCTGGTCATGCCTGCTGTGGTGTTATTACAACCGGGCTCATCCCATTTGTTGGGCCGAGCCCGGTCAGTAGATACAGTGTCTGGTGTGTGTTCCCGATCGTAGGTGCTTACAAACCCACCCAAATCACACCCACCTACCCACCCATATATATATATATATATATATATATAGTAGTTCCACCAAAACAGGTTCTTCAGTTTTTTCGGGTAGAGTATTTATTATTTATTTATTGATGTTTAAGGTCACATATTTATGCACAATGGCTAATCATGACCGTGACAGTTTAACGGGTGGAGGAAGCCGGAGTGCCCGGAGAGAACCACCGAGCAACGACGAGCAGCTGCCAGCTCCCCAACATCGTAACTCCGCACTGCAACACAGGCAGGGTTAGATTGGTTGAAGATATGCGTACCATCGACGTGCAGTACGCCTTAGTACACGGCGTCATCGTGCCCCCACGCGGGTAATGGAGATGAAGTGTCTTGCCCAAGGACACAACGCGATTGCCGCAGGTGGGATTCGAACCGAGGACCTCTCGGCTTGCAGCCTGCACCTCTACCTACTGAGCCACCGCGCTCCCCTTTCGGGTAGAGGATCACATGGAACAAAAACATACGTTCCAATGAGGGTCAAGTGATATAGTTTTGTTTTGTTGAAATCGTTTGAAATATATTTTTTAATTGCTTAATTTGTAAATTATACAGAATGATGCACCCGATTCGTTGGGTAATGGGTAAAGTTGCGCGACAACGACAATTTTTCATATAAACAAGACAAGCAACACTATATGAAATTTCCTGGTTCTGGATCACATGAAGACTAATTTGGTTTGGTTCCTCGAAGGGTTTTTGTTCTACTTGGATTCAAATTTGGACCGAATTTCTCTGAGTGCAAGGACAGTTGACAGCTTCATGTACCACTTCTTCCAACATGGCGAGGATTTGGACAGTTTCTGAGTGGATATCAAAATTATCTCAAATCTCAGTACGAACTCAGTACCTTTTGGAGACGCCACGCCGCGAATGAAAATTTGAGTTTCTTTGCAAGCACGTGTGAGATAATTCTGACATCACCCGGAAAAAGTAGTTTTTCTTTTTGTTATACATTACTGTGAATTTAAAACCGGACCGAGAATTTTGATCGGATCGCTATTCGGATCGAATTACGACTGGGTCGCGCTCCGACCGAAATTATGTTTCCACTTTTTTCCCACAGCATAGTAGAATCTCCCCCGTCGGAAAAGAAAAGCGAAATCATCGAGTCGGAGGTATGTGCCTTTATCCCTGGGGAAGTGACAATCGTTACTTATTCCCGGTAACCGTTGTCACGTCCGTATTTCCGTTTGTCTTTCCTGATTCGGTCCTGATTTGGCAATATTTTATTTATAAAATCTTGACTCATCGTGTATGTGTGTCGCGACCTCATCATGTTCTGATCGAAAAAAAAACACTTTTGTTTAATCACATTATTGTATGCTCTACATATTGATTTTCTTCAAATCCGAAGTTTAAGAGAAAAACTCGACAGAGGGATTCAGAAGAATCACAGGCTTTCCCTGGTAACAGAAAACCCTTGAAAGAGTTATGGGAATCAATAGTCCAATTCATGTGGAAGTGTTCCTTCTGAAATTTGTTTAGTTTGTGAATGACGGGTGGTAATAGGGCCCCATTCTTCTTCAATCTGTCAGAGAGACATTTGTGACAATGCTCCGTATAACTCTCTCAGTCTAGTAGATTCGCAAGGAATGTACTGTACGCGCGCTTATGTGCTTCAACTGTTGGTGACTTCACGAGGGGCAATGTCGGGAGAACGTTTGATTGGTAGAATGACCAGTAGCTGGTGTCTATTCTCTTGTACCTCTGTCAGGAGTCTCCGTGACAATAACTCAGGCCTATTTACAAATAACAGATGTATCCGTGTTATGCATGATTATTCCACCAGCTCCCCAGCTTCTCAATCACTGAGTCAGGGACCAGAGAGAGCAAATTCGGGCCCCAGGATTAATTCGTGATGGGCCGCTTTTCGTATGTGTCGGAATATTGAACAGCCGCAAGCGAGTGCCGAAGGCACTATCGATGATAAGAGACTTGGAGGTTGGGGGTTCTCCAACGCTCGCTGGAACAAGATATAATAGAATAAATGCTACGTTTAACACCGAAATACAGATAAAGACCAAATTCTGGACAATCGAATACCACTGTTATTTGAACAAAATTGATTGGCATGACAGCTATCCAGTAAAGAGGATTATATTGTATCTGCTTTCTTCTAATGTTACTATTTTCTATATTCAACTGCACAACTTGGTGCAAATATGTATGATAGCAATGACAATTTACCTACGTGCACATTCCTGCAACAAATATAATAACATTGGTAACGTATACTACCCAAGTTATAGACAGAACGGCATTCCCGTTCGAACTGTCATTTTTATCGCAAGAGATAGATTTGGGCGGAGGGATAATACTGGACGAGAAGCTTTTGAGTTCAATATTATCCCTCAGCCAAAATTGATCGAGTGCGGTAAAAAATGACAGTTGGAACGCGTATGCTGCTCAGTATTTATTGCACGTCTACAGTTCACTAAAAAATCATTAATCGATTTTGGTAGAGGAATAATATTGAACTCGAAGCCTTCGGCTTCTTGTTCAATATTATCCCTTCGCCGAAATCGATCTCATGCGGTTTAAAATAGTTCAATATTCTGCGCACGTGATCCGTATTGTTCAAGGACAATACAAAAAAATTAATTGTTCGCTTCGGTTTTAGCAGAAAAAGCGTGTATTTTATGAAAATAAAAGCATAGGCGTGCAATAAATATAGTTTAATATTAGAGCTTAAATTCACTTTCAGCTACCACGGTTATATCACAACTGCAGAAGGCTAGCCGTTTGCGTATAATACCCGTGCTGCCCACTTTACAGAGCTTCAATCCCAGGCGTTGGTTGCTGTGGCTTATCTTACCATTAAAACAAAACTTGTTTACAAACACTGTTCCACTTCCCGGGCCCCACAAGAAAAAGTATTCAAGTAACTGAGGCCAAATATAATGTATTTCTTCGGTTATACTTCAATTGCTTGGTAATGATGTGTTTTGAAGTAACTTTGTGTTTAGAAAAGTAAAGTAATAAGTGAAAAGGTATTCCTTGTCGTTTGAAGTAACGCACGGTGACGTAATTTAAAGCAAACCTATCTGCCAAGTGGGCACAAATTTTTATTTAATCAAGTTGCTAATACTTTAAGACATAAAAATGTAGCGCCTTTGCTATTTTGGAGAAGAAACGAGTTAGTATTTTTAAATTTCAAATTTTAGAAACGTTTTAGGAATGTTTATGGTAACATATATTACATGCTATAATTTACGAAAAGATTGAGTCGCCAAAATCGAAAAAAGTGAACATAAGTTACAGAACAAAGACAGATGAAGATTGCAGAGAGCAGGTAGAACAAAGGCGAACTATATGAAATGTTACACAATGAACTCAATAAAGTTTTGAACATCTATTCTTAATTTTCAGTAGGAAAGGTGAATAACCTCGAGAGTCTTGTCGCGAAGAAGTTTGCCAAGCACACCACTTGCAGTACCTTAATTGTAGCACCCCACTTTCAGCACCTCTATCTTACAATCGACTGGGAGTCTGCACAACTTTTTCCGAGGTGAATGGAAGAGAGTCGTTATTCTTTCTAACGATTTCTTGATAGCTCATTTGCTAGTTAAGTTTTAAAACGTCGCTATTGGATCGACTCCTGGACTCATCCGCAGGAGATATGAAGACCATGTGATGGTTTTGGAAACGGGAGCCGTGTAGGAGCTGGAGGCCGTGGAGGATATAGGATGGTCTAGGATCTAAAAGTGATGGTAAAATACAGTAGTCATGGCAGTAGTGTTTGGGCATCGCCATATTAATGGAAGGCGCCAACAGATGTTGTAAAGTGTTGAACCAGTGAACTAATTGTCTAGAACCCTGGGAAGCTTAGAGATTCGATTCGATTTCAGATCTTAAGTTGCTATTCGGTTCGACTCGAAATCGGCTGCCGGATTCGTTTCCATCCGAATCTTTTCACTGAAATATAGCTTGGTACCAGTCATCTTCGTTGTATCACGAAACATATAGTTCTGATGGAAATGGTATATAAATAATATTGAAATTAAAGTGTGATTTCCGCTATATTAGCATCAACAGCATCGGTGCCACATGTCACCAGCCATACTAATTCAAGTCTAACTACTCACCACCATAGATGAAGTTTCATGGCAATCTCAACGATGAACTGTTGCCAGCGGCTAGCCCTGTGCAGTGTCTAGTACCGATAATTCTCGCACCCATTTTTGTTTTTGAACTGCAGTCCTTACTGGGTAATATCCCAGCTACATCACCAAGGCATGCCTTCTACGAAGGCATGCCTTGATGATGTAGTTGGAATATTTTATCAAATGGAACTTAAGCCACTACAGTCGAAACAAATCAGATTTACAGCACCCCTTCCCCAGTCGATCATCTTAAAGATGCCCCTGATTCGATTCGAGGTTCGATTCGATTTCGACTAATAGAGCTGATTCGATTCGTGATTCGTGATTCGATTAGAATCGAAAATGTGTGATTCGCAGGGCCCTATAATAGACACATGTTCAGTTCTCTCTATTGTGATATTTATTCGTAGAGCTAAAATATGTACATAAACATACTTAACTGGTGGAGTGCTAAGTTTTTGGGGGTGTTAAAATTTTGTTCACATGTTATCGCCTTGCTACAATTTATGGGGGAGTGCCTACAAGCGCTCTCCCAATAATTGTAGCAGGGCAATTCCATCCAAACTAAATAATATCACATCAAGAATTAATTGAAGCACATCTACAGAATATCAAGCCTTTGAGCTGTAGTACCTGCACTTCAGGATAAAACCCAAAAATGGGCTTCCAGCACTCTACCAGCTAAGAAAGTCATCAACATAAAAATACTTTTGCTCCGTAAATAATCGCGCAGTAGTTTCCCCTGGTTTATATGATCGCTTGCCTTTTTGCAAGTGACCGAAGGGGAGTAACTCTATGACCTAACCTCCTTCTTTAAGATTTTGCGGGTCTCTTGAGATGCCAGGTTATAAATGTCACTGTACCTTTCTGGTGGTTTCCAATGGCGAGTCGAGTGCATTTCACCAGTAAAAAGTCGGGTGGTGGAGATCTGGGTGATTTGTGCGATTTGGGGTTACTTGGGTAATTTGGGTAACTACCTGATTTGATATCCGATGACCTGAAGCTGCAAACGGCGGTTCCCATCTGTTCACTGGGGTCAATGGCCTAATCTCACAGTCTGGATCACAATGCGCTGCTTGGGAGGACACTTCATTTTGATGGGTGTTAATGTCTCTACCTGCTTCTCTGGGATCAGCATAAATGTCCGCTTCCCGAAATGGATTTGTTTGAGGTGGTACAGTAGTGGCTGAAAAGCTCATACCCGGGGTTTTGATTGATGTTTGAATAAGCAAGACGCAATTTAAAATGATCAATGTGAAGCTTTAAGATGAGTCTATCCACTAATATTACTCGATAAGACAGGGGGTCTTTCCAAGATTATACCTGGAAACCACTTTGGCCCCTTATGAAAATTTAAGCAGTAGACACTATCACAGACCATAATATAATTCACTGATTTATGATCCTGTTCGAACGTCATACGCAGTAACGTTGGGAATAAATCTTGGCACATTCTTTTAGTAGCCTGGACATTCGTTACGTTTGCAATAAGCGCGTAATTTGAAAAATAGTAAAATAAAAGTCTATTCCGATCTTGTCTCTTGTAGAATTACATGTAAACTTCTCGGACGTGACGACCTTTACTTGTTCCCAGTTTCTTATTCGACATTCGTTTCAACCGATTTTATCGGTTGATAACGAATGTCAAATGAGACACTGGGAATAGGTAACGGTTGTCACGTCCCCTTCATCTTTCCATACGACAATGTCAGACATTTCCCTCCATATTTCTGGGGGGGGGGGGGGGGTGGGTAGAAACTATAACCCTGTGAACTTGTAATTGAGAAAGAGAAAGCTGTGGTATAACCAGAATTGTGAAATTAATGGGCCACAAGTATAGTTGAGAGAAAGGGATGTCATGTTTTGGAGATAAGTGGAGTGGAGGGGAGGTGTGCCTAACCCCATATGTCTGTACGGGTACCAAATCAGAGAAACGTTTGCAAATAAACTGATAAAACATACAGCCTACCCAAACAAAACCCTAAAATCTATTTGACTAGGGTTGACCTTTCACCGCCGCGATTTGGGTGGTTGGGGGTGTACCGCGACCATAGAAACTAAAGTAGTTCCCACCAGACTATATAATACCAGCCCAAATTTATATTTGGTAACCGCGTCAACATTATTTGACCTTCGAACATAGATAAAACACCACAGGCAGTATGAATGTGGAGTTTCACAACAATATGGACAAAGAACCTCAAGTTCTCATGTGGAAGCTTAATCATGAGCACAAAATATTTTGATATAAATGAAGCTCTAAAATATGGACGTAAATAGTACGGGACATACCTAGCAGGGCTGCTGGAGATTCGCCACTTTGTTCTTGTCCGAGTCGGGGGGGGGGGGGGGGGGGTGGGGGGTGGGGGTTAGGCAGGAACAACTATGCCTTTCAGGCCTTAAAATTCTTCCCAACTAACGACGGTAAACGCCGTGCCCAAATAAGATATTTGCGCCCAAATTATGCGAAGTTTGAAACTTTTTCCGAAGTTTTGCAGTGTTTCAGCAATATATAGCCAGGTTTCCCTGATGCTTGCAATATAGCTAAAAGCTTACCTTCAAATCAAACAATGCAACGGATAAATATAAAAAAAAAACCCACAGAGTTCGCCATAGAAAAGTAATCGGCGTCGACAGTGTCGTATACGACACTGTCGACGGCGATTGCTTTTCTGTGGTGAATTCTGTATGATCATGAACTGAAAGCTTGAGATCTATTATATTCATGTTGCGGCATTTCTCAGTACACGCCATGCGTAATTTACATTCAAATAGGCTTTAGTAACGTCAAAGGGTGGTGTGAGGAAGCCAGTGATAATGGTTAAGGCCTATAACAAGGGTTTGTAAACTAACATTTTAAGACGGGGGACCTAAAACCTAAAACAGACGCCAAGAAGAAGAAAAGTGCTGTTAGTAGGGGGGAATTGCCGGTTCTGGCTCACTTCAATCGTGTGAGCCAGAAATTTAGGTGAGCCAGAAAAGTTGAGTTATTTTTTAAAAAATCCAATTTTTTTTTGGTAAAAAAATTTATTTGCTTGGAAAATGTTGTGTTTTCCCCAAAATAATTCAATTTTTCCCCGAAAACCCCAGGTTTTTCCCAGAAAATGTTTAAATTCGAGCATTTCTGGCTCACTTTCGACGGAAAAAATTTCCGGTTTGACAATTCTGCTTTTTTGATAAATTTAACACTGATTTTCTCATTGGAGTGAATTTTTTCGACATGCCCGGAATGGCACGCTCGTGACCGGCGGAAATATTAGCACTGAGATTTCCATTGGGAAAAACTCCAAAAAAGACTTTTAAAATTTCGAGCTGGAAAAATACGTGATGGAACGTCGATTCCCATGGTAAAAAACAGCAGTTCGATCGAGGTGAATTTAAAAATTGGGCCAGAAAAAAACTCGATCCCGATACGTGATCTAATGTTGATTCCCACGGTAAAAGAGATGAACGGTTCGATCAAGGTTGAATTTCGAAGATCGGTCCTGTAAAAAACTCGGGACTGTTTGAGATGGAGCTCGCACACGTGAGTCCAATTAAAAAAAAAACACAACAAACAAAATGTATGTAATATATTATTATTATTATTACGAGACGAGTGATGAAAAGAAAGAAAATTGACCGTTTAAAAAACAAAAAAAAATAAAAATAAAAATAAAAAAAAATAAATATATATAAAACATTAAAAAAAAATAAGAATACAAAAAAAACAATGACTTAATCAGGTTCGCGAATTAATATGGAGTACGGACAATATTCAGTCGCAGGACAGGGCCAGGCAATTGGGAGAGATGAAATTGATCCGAGAGGTGACCAAGTTGTTCAGACCCGTCACTGAGATTCAGGAACGAGTGAGGAAAGAGATCGTCGAGGAATTGAGACCCATAAAAGAAGGTTCTCTCAGGATGGGTTCGCACCCCAATAGTTTTGCGTCGTGAACTCCGTCCGGTTACACTCCGGTGAGTTTTACGTTGAGAAGTTTGTCCGGATTCACCCCGGAGTGAATCGAGACCGATGCAAGTAGCGTCGATAACGACCATTATTAGCATCAGATCTGACAATAGTAGTGAAAAAGATTCGATATACGGTTTTCGTGATGATGACGATAATAAAATTTTCATAGGTGACACGGAAGTATCGCTTGAAGGCCGCTATTTGATGGTCGGTTCGAACAAGTATGAATTGACCGACGGATTGTATACTCTGCACTCTCACAAGCGACCCGACGATTATACCAAAGAGGATAACCGCAATTACGGAGACATTCTGGTTTAGACTCACACCATGAAGAAGAGCAGCGATCCTAAAGAGATGAGACCGAAGGATAGGAGAACAAAGAGATGGGATAAAGTGGTGAGACCCATATGGGAGTCGAACGAGAGCTTCGTGAGATCGATGACTGGAAAGGGAACGACCGACACGATATTTCTTCCGTGCAATCCCCATGCCTTGTCGGAGAGATTGAGATTGTTGATGGCCAGCAGAGAGGCTGGTAACATAAGAGTGAATAACGAGATAGTGAGCGTGTGTGATGAATTGTTGAGGCAGAAGGTCTTGACTAAGAATGATTATCAAAAGTTGATGAATCGTTTGAAATAATAAAATAGTAAGTTAAAAGATAAACAAATATTAAGTAAATAAAAAAATATATATATTCATAAACATAATAAAAATAAAAAACGAATTCTTAAAAAAAGAAAAAGAAAAGATGTTGGTGACAAATAACAGGGGATACACTAGATCATACGTCTCTGGCAGATCGAGCATCGTGGATTCGATCATGCGATTTTTAACTTGTAAATTCACTGGCGACGCCATGAAACAGATTGCATTGAGCGCTCTCAAAATCAGAAAAAAAGACAGCGATAGATGCAGGTAAGAAAGCTGCGACTGAAGCGAGCGGTAGAATAGCTTCAGGCGCTGGAAGAGAGGTGCCAACGTGTTGATTAATAAATTGATACCTCCACCACCACCTGCCAAACAACCGAGAATCAAACCAAAAAGTTGGAGAGACTTCTATGATGATGTCGTACCAATACAAGACTTAGCTAAAATGATGAAAGGATCGGGATTGAAAGTGATTTATAAATAAAAAAAAACTTTTATATATATATATATATATATATATATATATATATAAAATAGAAATTAAAAACAAAAAAAAATATAGAAAAAAACATAACTCAAAATATAGTAAAAAAAAATGGAGAAAAAAGTGGATATTAAAGACATGTCTTGGAATCACGCGATGACCAAGAGGTCCAATGACGAGTTCTTTCCCAAGAGCATAAGTGGTCTGATAGTGGGAAAATCGAATTGTGGAAAGACCAATCATTTGATGAATCTATTGTTGCGACCCGGCTGGTTGGATTACAACAGATTATTCATTTTTGGCAAGAGCCTCTTTCAACCGAAATACAGAATGCTTCGAGAGTGCATGATACGTAAATTACCCAAGGACGTCATGTCGAGAATCTTAGACAATCAAGACGAATTTGAAGGACACGAGACTTCGAATATATTGGAAGGGGCGGGGAGAGAATTGACTCAGAAAAAGTGTTCGAATGTGAAATGTCTGTTTTATAAGAATGCCGACGACGTTACCAATCCCAGGCAGTTGAAGTCGGAGAATAAGAATCTCATGATCTACGATGATCTATTATTGGAGAGACAGAATTGATGCGAATCGTATTACGTTCGAGGATGTCACAGCAACAGGGATTGTTTCTATCTGTCTCAGAATTATTTTCGACTGTCCAGACAGACGATAAGGGAGAATGCTAATTTTCTATGTCTTTTTCGTCAGGATCTCAAGAATCTCAATCACATCTATGGAGATCACGTGGCCAACGACATGAGCAGAGAAGAAATCAGGAGATTCTGTAAGAAGGTGTGGGACAGAGGACATCACAAGTTCGTGGTGATCGATTTGACTAGCGAATTTAACAACAGAAAATATCGAAGCAGATTTGATGATTTTTTTTTTATATTTCTGATAATAATAGAGAAGAAATAAAAAAAAATTAAAAAAATATCGATAAAATATACAAATATATAATTAATAAATAATAATAATTAAAAAAAAATGTCAAAACATCTATTAGAACAGATAGTCGAGAATATGGCTGCGAAACAGTCCTTTCAAATCGTAGTGAGTCACGGCACGACTCGATTTCATGACCAAATTCGAACCTTCCATCGAATTGAAGAAGGAAAAGAGATACAAGATGGCATTGGTTAATCTCGAGACTTACTATTCGTTTCCCAGCGTTACCGAAAAGAATAACGCGTTCAAGTATTCCAACAGAGTTGATTGGTTCGAGATTCGAATTACCAAAGGGAGTTACGACATAGTCGATCTGAACATCCAGATGAGACTGAAGACTGATGGTCACGGAAGCAAGATGATAAGACTCACTCCCAATACGAGTACTCTACAGACGATATTAGACTTGGGAGATAATCGAGTGGATTTTATTGCGGAAGATTCGATCGGCAAGATGTTGGGATTCGACTGAAAGATGTATCAAGGTCATGCCGTGTCCAAAAATATGGTCGAAATTGTCACAGGCAATAGCATTTTAGTGAATGTCAATGTGATCGTGGGAAGTTTCGTCGATGGTAGTGCTCAGCCTACGATCTACTCATTCTTTCCAGACATTTCGCTGGGTAACAAGACCATGTAGCAACCTTGAAATCTCGTCTATCTACCCATGATCCTGGACACGTTGTATAGCATCGAAAACCACGTTGACAGATCAGAATGATGATCTGTTAGATCTTCGTGAAGAGAGAGTGACAATCTGATTTCACATCAGAGAGATATGAAATAATAATAAATATAATTTGAAAAAAAAAAATAAACAAAATAAAAATTTTTGTTGTTGTTTTTTTCATTTTTTTATGTATTTATATAAGAAATAAAAATAAAAAAAACTTAAAATTTATAAATTAAATAAAAAAAATATATATAATCAAATCCAAAAAAAAAAAAAAATGACTCGATACATCATTAAAAATGTGAACATATCCGAAGGACAGAAAGCTAAACTTCTCAGAGTGTTGAGTCATCGAGGTGAAGCCATTAGATTTAAATTCAGTTATGAAGATCTGGTGAGTGGCAGGAGCAATTGAATCGCCTGGACTAAAACTCAAATCAAAAGGATGGAGAAAGCGATTCATAATCGAATGGGAATGATGGTGAAACTGAGTCCCACTCAATTGAGATACAATCTGAGAACGAAAGGCAGTTTCTTACCGCTATTGGCCTGAGTCTCCGGCAAAGAATTACCCATTCTCACAAAGACGGTGTTGCAGACTCTGGGCGTGGGAGCTCTCTCAGGACTCTGGAGTCAACAAATTAATGCGTAGAGGATTGTTTTTGAAGAAGAGGGAAAATGGACTGTTTTTGAAGAAGGGAGGAGAAGTGTGTCACATAGACATCGAAGGTAAAGGATTGTATCTAGGACCCATGAGAAAATGCAGTGGTGGCAATGCTTTCCATGGAGATGGTCTCTATCTGAAGACCGGAGAGAATGTGGAATCGATCAGTGAAGGTTTGTTGTTCGGTCAGAATTCACCATTTAAAAATATACCTCTTTTGGGTATGTTATTATAAAAAAAAAAAAATAATAACAATAAAAAAATAATTTAAAAAAATGAAGCAACAGAAGAGAAAAAAACATCTTTTAAAATATGTGTTAACCCTTTACCCAACGTAACGGCCAAAACCGGCCAGCGCTATTCTCATTAATTAATTATCGCCAATTAATTTTCACTATTTTTTTTCATTTTTTGTCTCAAAAACATAGGTTATGACCCCTCGTTGGAACGAGCTCGTCGAGCTCGTTCCAACGAGGGGTCATAACCTATGTTTTTGAGACAAGAAATGAAAAAAATTAGTTATTCAAGAATTTTTTTTGCAAGTGTTGTCTGCTTTTCACGTTAGGTAAAGGGTTAACAAAAGTTTTTTTTACAAAAAGCTTTTAGCTTTTTTCTAAACATTTACACGAGTATGCATTAGAAAGAACAAATCGTATATGACATGCATTTAAACAGGTACGTAACATTGTTTTCGTTAATATTGTTAATCATATCCCTAAATCGAAGCTATTTCGAAAATATCAAAATGATGAAGTGCGAAAAAAAGTGTCTTACCAAGATTATCGCATGATTATAGATGAGCTAGATTGGTTAGAATATGAAGTGAAATTTGTAGAACGTTACAATCACAGGAAATATGTGAAAATTTGTTACATGTTTTTGTACATGAAAAACGTAGTTAACGTATTCGATCATGGTGGTGATGAAAATATTGAAAAATCTATTCGCGAGTGTGTCAAATTTATTCGCAGATCACACTCATTCGTGTTAAATAGATCGTGGATCGAATTTGCTGAAAGGTTAAAAATCATTATCGATTATTTTTCTATCTTTCTAACGGCGATGATGATGAAAAAATGATGGTTTTATCAAAATACGAAAAGCATAAAATCCTTCTTTCGAAAAAATATAATAATAATACGTGCAATCGAAATAGACAAAAAGTATTCGCTCATTTGGAGCAAACCGACCGATCTGGTCAACATGAAATCGCATTCGAAATGGAACAAGGAGGACATTAAATACATACTGATGGTCATCAACGTGTTTTCAAAATATGGATGGATGAGACCTCTGAAGAATAAATCAGGAGTCTGTGTGGCCGAGGCTCTGAAGAGCATATTCGCATCGTCTTCTCAAAAACCGGATAAATTGTGGGTGGACAAGGGAAAGGAATTTTACAACAGTCACATTCGTCCGTTGCTCGACCTCTATTCCGTCAAAAACGAAGGGAAAGCTAACGTGATAGAACATTGGAATAGAACCATGAAGAAGAAAATGTACGAGTATTTCACGGCCAATAAGACTAAGAAATATATTGACGCTCTAGATGAACTGGTCGAAGAATACAACAACATGCTACACAGATCGATCAAGATGATGCCCGCAGAAGCTAGCGATCCTCGAAACGAAAAAAATGCATCTTCGCAAATCTCTATCCTGAAAGGACCAAGACCAAGATGCAGTCCAAACCACCAAAATTTGCAGTCAGCGACCGAGTGAGAATCACTTCTTATAAGTCTCTCTTTGGGAAAGGTTAAACTCCTCGATGGACGGAGGACATCTTTAAGATCATTAGAATATTTTACTCGGATCCGGCGACTTACAAAATAGAAGCATTAGAGGATGACAAAGATAACAGCAAAGACATCATTCGAACATTTTACGAATAAGAATTGCAGAAGATGGCATTTTGAAAAACAATTTATAATAGAAAAAAGCAAACGAATTAACACAACCCCCCCTCCCACCCCCACCCCCCAAAAAAACAAAAAACATGACGAATATATTAAATATAACCGAAGGTATATTGAGAGATGAAAGCATCCAAGAATACGAAGTTCACGAGTATGAACCCATGACTGGAACCAGTCTGAACAATGCCGGTGAAACAAGAATCAACGTCGAGACTCAAGATCTGTTCGTTCATCCCAGTGAAAGTCACACAGTGATACAGGGACGACTCACCAAGGAAGGTGGAAGTGATTACGCCGACGACGACGTAGTCACTCTAGCCAATAATGGCATGATGCATCTGTTCAGTAATATAAAATACATGCTCTCGGGACAAGAGATAGAATCCATGTTTCATCCCGGACAAGCCACCACGATGTACGGTCTCTTGCGTATCCGGACGATTTTCTCGAAATCTAAATGACTCAATCAATTGTAGGTGAAAGACACTGTCGCCGACATGAGTGCAGCCAATACCAGTGCCGCCCTGAGATTCAACTATGTCATCAAGACGTTGAGACCTAAAGAAAGTTTTTGTTCAGGATACCTCTGAAACACATATTTGGATTCGTGGAAGATTACAATAAGATTCTCTACAGATTCAAACACAATCTGACGTTGATTCGAAGTAAGATTCGGGTAAGATACATCTGAACAAGTTATCTTGGTTCGTTCCGCACATGTTGCCTTCAATCGCAGAGAAAACAGATCTCTACAAGATCAAAGAATCGAAGCGTAAATTACTGGTGGGATTTAGAATGAGACAGTGCGACACGGTTAGTATTCCACCACCCAGAAATAATTTCTGCAGACTATACGGCGACACCGACGATTTCAGAAAGAAATATCATTGACTGGACGAATTGATGGGTAATCCTAACATCACTCCCACCAAATACAAATTGATGTGTCCCCTGTTCATATTCGATGTCAGTAAATAGAGCGAGCGACTGAAGAGTAGGGTCTTAGACATTCAGATCAAGATGCAATTCGATAGGAACGTGCCAAAGAGAACCGAGGGTTTCGCTCTAGTCCTATCTGATAGAGAGTTAGAATTTGAATCGGACGGACCAAAAATGTCCATCGTTCTATGAAATAATAATTAAAAACTAGAGGCTCAAGTAAGCCTGAAACGCTCACCTGGCTCAAATTGTCAAAAGCGATGAGTGTATCAGTAAGTGAACAGAAGCAAGAGCAATTTTTTGATTTGCTATGACGCAACCAAAGGCAACTTTTTTGACCATTCATTTCTGTTGGTCGTTTGAAAGGTTCCTAGCATGCTCTGTTCAGTGAAGTTTTAAAAAACAATAACCGAACAAAATATTTGTTTTCTTTTCAACTACTGTGGTTCCCTCTAGCACCCCCGCCCCCCCCCCCAAAAAAAAAGAAGAAAAAAAACTGATACGATTTGAACAAACTTGAATTTGACACCCCTAGAGATGTTACATACCAATTATGAAAGGATTCTCACTGGTGGACCTGAAGAAGAAGAAGTTTCGAGAAATTTTCTCATATTTGACAAGGTTAAACTTTGGGCTTAATAAAAAGCCCAAATATTAACCCAGGAACCTGATTTGAACAAACTTCAAACTAACCCTCCCAGACGTGTTGTACACCAAATATCAAAAGAATCTGACTGCTGGATCTGGAGAAGAAGATTTTTTAAGAATATTCCTCATATTGAACAAAGTTACAATTTGGGCTCCCATAGGGAATCTTTTGATATTTGGTATACCAAATATCAAAAGATTCTGACTGTTGGATCTGGAAAAGAAGATTTTTAAAGAATATCCCTCATATTGCACTAATTTGAACATTTGGGCTCCTGTAGAGTGCCCAAATATGGATCTGGGGGTTAAATTTCAACAGCCATGTGAATCAATCTTCCATAGATGTTATATGTGAAATATGAAAGCTTTTGGAGCAGTGGTTGGGGAGAAAATTTTTTTTTTATATTTTTCCAATTACCTTCAGTGTTAAATAATGCTGACTGAGCATTTTTTCAAAGCCTCGAAACTGTACCTTAGGACAAAACCGATATCGATTTTTTTTCACCATTCCTTTCTATTGGTCCTAAGAAAGCTTTACACCAAACAAAAAGTTTCAGTGCCGTGCAGTTTTGGAGACATGGGTGTTTGAATTTTTTCTATCTTTAGCTCCTGAGGTTCCCACGGGGTAATGGGAATCTTTTGGCATGAATCAAGTACTTAGGATCCAATAATACCTCACAGCAAATTTAGTTCAAATTGGCCTCTCGGTTCGGAAAATTGAAATTTTGGGCGGGGCACAAAATAGGGATCCTCCCGTAGCGAGCCCAAATATTGACTGAGAAAATCTCTTTGAACAAATTTCAATCCTGAGTACAAAAGGAGCTTACATGCCAAATATCACAGCATTGTGACTGGTGGTTCATAAGAAGAAGATTTCAGGAGAAATTGATGTTTTTGGGGCATCACTCACACCCCAGTGGGGCACCGAGTTCATTTTAACAAATTGGAAAGTGCATACCTCCAATATACTGTTTATCAAATTTGTTTGGGTTTGGCCTAGTGGTTTTGAAGGAGAAGACCGAGTTGTGAAAGTTAACGGATGACGGATGACGGACAACAAGTGATGGCAAAAGCTCACACTGACTTTCAGTCAGGTGAGCTTAAAAAAATTAAAATACCAAAAAAAAGTAAAAGAAAAGTAAAAATACCAAAAAAAAAAAAAAAAATATAATTGGATTTTGAGAAATTGAATATTCAATCCCTTAAAATCCAATTATATTTTTTTAGAGTTGTCTCCCCTACATCACAAAAAAGTGACTATTTCAATTTTTTTTTTGTTTTCACTGTTTGTTCAGAGGATCGAGTTCGATCAACAGAGAGAACACTGAAGTGGCGGTTTCAGTATTATTGGTTTTCATCTTGAAATTGATCCTATCCTCCATCTGCACCTTCAGAGGTGTACTGAAGACTCTAGTGTTCAAGCATCGATCCTTCATCTTTTCAACTCTGTACCTCTTATCAGTTTCCACACCATTCACCATGAGATTGACGACCGCTCTATTGCTCAAGTCCGTAGAAGTGAGACTCATTCCAATGATATCACCTCCCACCGGCATGGGATATCCTATCAGACTGTGCAGCGGTAGGGAAGCCTCCATTTCCAAAGGACCATTCAGCTTTTCCACATCTAACGCACTGCTCTCCTCGGCCCAGATGGTGATCAATTGTCTGGCATATTTTATCTTTTCCACGATGGAGATCAGAGTGCAGGCATCCGACATGTGAGTGGGATCGGGTAGATTCGTGAGTGCGTGTCCTCCCATGTCCAGTTTGCCTTCCATGATATCACCCTTTCTCCAGACCGTATTTTCGTTCAAGTACTGTCTGCTGATCGCGCTGGAAGCAAATTCTAGTTCGTTATATAGACCAAATAGATTGTGGCTAGCCATGTCGATGCCGGCCTCCATGGTTCCTCTGAATTTTTTGTTCGGATACAATTCGTCGACTTGAGGTTTCAGATAGGATTGAGAATTCTGTAGGGCAGAATTCACATAGCCTTTGTTGACCACCATCGAGTCTTTGTCTGCATCGTCAATCTGGGACAGATTCAATATCTTGTTGAATCCCGCATCCAGATCCGATTTCATTTCTAACTCGTTGACGTTATTCTTTCTCAGTTCCAAGTCTACATATTGTTTGGTCACTGCATCATTAGGATTCATTGGAACAGGCACTTTGGTTATCTTGTTAGAATTCACATTCAATTCGGACTGCATCACTTTAAGAATGTAGCAATCTCTCAGATGTTTACTGAATCTTCCATGAGCGTCGTCCGCATATCTTTTAGTACCAACATTGGTCAAATATCTAGGATCCACTACATTCTCGACTCATTCAGATTTCAAGTTGAGATCATCCGTCATGTCTTTATTCACGTAATTATCTCTCATCATCTGCCAGAAATTTTTGTCTCCTCTATCGACGTATTTTTTATTTCTGACATATCGATCAGTTTGGGAAGATTGTAGATTTTCTTATTGTTTAAGTTTAATGTCTCTTCTCGAGGTTCGTATCTCCGGATGTATCTTTCATCCAAGTTGGCAATGTCACTGCCACCAACAACTTCAACCGTTCTTCTTTTCTTTCTAGAGGGACCTTCATTATTGTCAGTGCGACCAAATTTATCGACTGTCATGTTTGTTTTGTTTTGTTATTACTATTTAATTTTTTGTTTGTTTTTATTTTAATTATAACTTTATTTTTTTTATGTTCTTTATTTATATATCTATCTATATCATTTTTTTTCTTTCTCCTCCTTTAACCCTTTACCCAACGTAACGGCCAAAACCGGCCAGCGCTATTCTCAAAAATCGCCAATTAATTTTCATTATTTTTTTCATTTTTTGTCTCAAAAACATAGGTTATGACCCCTCGTTGGAACGAGCTCGTCGAGCTCGTTCCAACGAGGGGTCATAACCTATGTTTTTGAGACAAAAAATGAAAAAAATTAGTTATTCAAGAATTTTTTTTGCAAGTGTCGTCTGCTTTTCACGTTAGGTTTAGGGTTAATGTAAATTGTTGAGAAAATCCTGAAAGTGATCTCCTTCTGACCATCTCTTGAGAACATAGATACACAGGTGGCTGCAAAACACTCGATCTGGCACTTGCACTCATTCGGTATTGCAAATAACTGGCGTTGAATAGTTCCTTATTTCTATTGGCGGTGAGATTCCGTAGCTATCTAAATAATAAATTTTATTGTGATTCAAAAACCACGTGACCCAATGCATTCCCTCACCTCCGATATCATCCAGATTTAAAATTCCACATTCCGAATCGTCGTCTTTTTTTCTCAGTAAAGCATCTCTAGAAAACACACCTTGAAAATATTTGATTTTTAAATCTTTTGCTGCTTTCAACAGATCAGTGTTGGATAGGGGTTCGTTGGGTAAGACGACACCTTCTACAGATATGTTTTTTATTTTCTTCTTATTCATAAATATGTTTTTTTTCTTTATTTTTTTTCTATTCTTTTTTTTAATTTATAAACTCGTGAGTTTTGTTTTTAAACTTACAACATTTCGATGTCCTCAGTCAAACTGCATTCATCATCCTTCCGATTTTGTTGTTGAAATGTTGCGGAATAATGTCCAAGTGCGAAAGTGTGTATTTTATCCTCACATATAATTCTCTTATCGTCGTCAGCCATCAACGCAATCTTATTGATTTCTTTGGTGTACATCTCATGCTTTTCGCTTTGAATCACAGTCATCTTTTTATACACCATCGCACCTTTGAAAAGACACTCTTTTTCTCATCAAAAGTGATGTTTTTATTTGTCACACATGCTTGAACGCCTTTACATCTCTTGGTCTCTTCACCGTCGAGGAGATAAGCATACAATTTCGGTCTCTAACCCACGAATTCGGTGATCTGTCTTCCACCGCTCTCATCTTTGAATTTACCCAACACCTTTTTATTGACACTCTTTGGAATCTTAGATGGATGATCGTCGGGATAATTACTTATGTTGAACCATTCGTTCATGTCTGGCGCTATGTCCTCGTAGATGTCTCTAGTCTCTATCTTGTAAGCCAGACTGTCCATGTCGGTGAATAATAGTTTGGCTTTTGAACCGAATTTGGATTTGATGTAATCATAGTGAAACTCGTACATCAACTGCTTGCTGACGTCTAAGATGATCGCTCTGAGATAACAGGGTTTCTTGAACTTCAGAAGCGTCTTTTTCATGTGTACGGCCACTAGATTTTCGTCGAATATGATTCTATGTTGATAATTGGGTTTCGAGATTAATTTTCTAGACCTCTCTTCGGATGTGACGAGTTGAACGTTGGTTCTATTCCTAATGTTTTCCATAGATTTCCCGTACACAGAATTGTTCATGAGTTAGAAGAAATCTTTTTTGAAGGCGTTCTTGGCCTGCATTCTTAAATTCGTGTTGAGATCGATGTAGTTTTTCATCCAAGGCTCCTCGTCGAATCGAATGATTCATTTCACGCCAATCAATCTCATTCCGCAATCGTTGTAATGTTTCAGGTTTTCGCAATAAACCACATTCTTATGTTTGTGATTTAAATTATGAATGAGTTTTTTGACACCGTTCAGTTTCATTCATTCAGGAGCCAGCAGATAATCGTTGTGTGAATCGTGTAACGTTTCCGGATAGTCCAAATCGACCTCTAAAATACAAGGATAGTATCTCCAATTTTGTTTTTCTTCCGACGTTTTGACCCATTTGAAATGTCCGATCGGTAAAAGATGACTCATGGTCCAATTGTACAAATTATTAGCATCCCAATACTGTATGTATTTACTCAGCTTTTCCGAATCGAAATCTTTTCCCATGTGAGAATAATTAGCTTTAGCATATCTGGTGGAAATCATAGAGACGCCACCCCTCACGGCCTTTTCAAACATGAGCAACATGTCAACGTTCGTTAATAATTTCAATCGAACCTTGGTCATCTTCAAGAGAGCATCCCAGGCAAGTGAGGGTCCCGTTAAATACCAAGCCAGATCTAGTTCATAATGTCGCCGGCACACTGATCGAAAATTTTCGAACACATCGGCCAAGAGAAGCACGTCAGTTTTCAAATAAAGGTTGTGATATGCTCTCGTAGATTTTGTGTCGAATAATCTCCACACTTTTCACACGTGTTTGTAATCGTCGTCGGAAATGTGAGACTGGTATAATTTCGAATAAAAATCTTCTTTAGAAGGTAGAGCAACTTTCTCGAATTTCTCGAGATCACTCATGTAATCATAAGGGTAGACGCCTTTCCTCAAAATGACGTCCACCAATTGTCGTCGTCGATTGTTAAAATGTTTACTCATGATTTTAAATTTCTCCCTACTCAAACTGTCGACTAATTATTCCAGACTGGCTGACATAAATTTATAACTGTCGATGAACCGTATCTCTTTATGGTTGACACCCGTTATTTCCTCACTCAATCCATACTTCTTTTTAATCTCTGTCTTTTCACCGACGACCTTCCATTTAGTGAAGGTAATGTATTTTTGCTGCTTTTTGCGATGCAGCTCAACTCCCCCCCCCCCCCCCGCTGACACCCATATTTGTATGTCCAGGTGACTTCATAGCCCGAGAGGTTGTGAAATGTCACTGGATAGAATTCTGCGTCTCAAAATCTTAAATTACATATGCTGTGAGCAGCGCCATGAAACAGACCTGTGTAGTGATCGTGATCTCTAACTTTTTTTCCTTATTTTCACAATTATTATCGAATGGTTGTCTACAGATGTGACATTCGGTGGTTTCACCATATTCTCGCTCTTGCTCTGGCGTGATGATCATGTCTTCAGATTCTTTATTTTTAAATTAGTCGTATAATTCTCTGAACGTTTACTATAGACGAATGGACCTGATGATTGAGAATTGTCAAAAGAACATTTCATGTAATAACAATTGCCCGAAGGTACGTGCTTCTGATGTTTTTTGCGTAACTCCTATGCTTGTCAGGCTGGCAAGAATTTATTTTCATGGTAAACATTCGAAATCGGCGTAGATGACAAATGGCGGCTCCAATCTTTTTTTGTAGTTGTAAAAGTTCACATAAGTATTAATTTTAGGCATTTCGATGGCAACGCTTCAGTTTTTGTTACAATATTCCTGATGATGCGTCAACGATTTTTGACAATGGTACAAATTCATGCACTTGAGACAAATAAATCTCTTGTGCTCATGTTTAGAAATCTGCTTCGACAACAATCTACTCATTTTTTTAATCCAGCAATAATATTGATTGTCACCCTCGGCAATTAATAACAAATTAACAATATTTTCTCTCTCTTTGTGCGAAGTCAGTCTGAGAGGATAGACTATTCCGTTTTTATCATTTCCTTCGTATCCCAAGACATTCATGGCCATGGCGAGATTTAGCTTTTCGAAACACTTGATGTCTTCCAATTGCATTGGGAAAGGCACTCCCGTCCAATCGAGATGTTTACAAGTCTCCACGTACTTGGAAACTCTATCAACATTCTTTTCTACAGGATTAAAGGCTGATATGATCGCCCATTTGAAACACTCGCTATCATTTTTATTTTTCACGTTAACCAAAGCTTTTTTATTATATAGGAAACGAGACAATTCTATATAGGAAGATGTTCTCAAATGATCATGTCTGTCCACATGAATCTCGAAATTCAATATCTTCTCGAACGTCCAACCACTTCCATTCTTATGACAAATAGCCTTAGATTCCAACATCTTGTCTTTCATCGCTCCATAAACATCAGATAATTCGTCGTATCCGAACACAGTCTCCATTTTAGATTGAAAATAGGCATCTTGCACCACGCTCTCACCCGTTTTCGCATCGACCCTTTTCATCAGACAATGCAAGATCATTTTTATTTTTAAACCCCTATCTAGATGTTTTCAAAATACATCCAACACTCCACCCTTTGCCTGTTGAACGATTCGGGATCGAGATTTGTGAGACCGGGAATCGCATTGAAAGTTTTAAAATATCCTTTAATGGTGACATCCCTCTGTATAGGAATCAATGATTTCTCTAACTCTCTCAATACAATTCCCTCTATCACATCGCATCCCTTTTTTTCCTTCAGCGCCCTTATGGCTGCATCCATCACTTTTTGTAATGAATCGTCATCTCGAACCGTGTCCCCTTTCAATTTTTTTTTCATTCTCTTTCGAAACCTGTCGACTTCCTGTTCGTTTAACAGTCTTCTTCTTGTTCACAGTCGTTTGTTGAGGTTGTTTCGTCTTCTCATTTCTTTGCCTCCATCGTAGACCTTTCATCCACCCCCTTCCCATAGAGTAAATGATCGATACATTCTTCTTTTTTCATGTGTTTGACACCTTTCAAATTCGATGACTGACGTACTTTGGCTTGTAAATTTACCAGTGTTTGGTCATTAGTCTCAGCATGCACAAGGTTAATCAATTCTCCTCTGGTCCTATAACTGCTGCGATTTTTAATTCCTAGATTTCTACAGTACTGTTTAAACTGGGATACAGTAGAAAAATATAACTTTTCCACATTGGACATTTTTGGCATTTTTTATGTTAAAACTTCTTATTTCAATATATATTATTTAGAGTTTTTTTTTTGTTTTGTAAAAAATATGGATTCGTGAATTTTTTAAACTTCTTATTTTAATATATATATATATTTTTTTTAGCATGAAACGCCAATTTTTTTTCTAGAGAGATTCAATTTTTTTTCTTAAACACAAAACATCAATTTGTTTTTAAGCGTAATTCAGTTTTATATAATGCAAATACAAATAATTGTGTACTGTAGAAAAAAACAGGTCGCTTTTTCTCACGTTAATAGATATCGTGACAAATTCATTCAACTTTTATCCACTCAAGTTCAGTGATGAATAACGTTTAACGCGTGATTATATTTTGACAACACCCAGTTTATTCATTATACAAACATTTCTAAGTTTGTGAAAAGCATTCACACTCCATTAATAATTTCAATCCAGCGATATGCTACAACTAATGTAGTAGTAGGAAACTTGAATGAGGACGGAAGTTTTTTTTCCGAGTGAGTTCATAAATATTAACCCTTCGTGAGACGAATGATGGATAAAATTGTTTTTGTCATTAATACCCAAATATTAACCCTAAAAATTTGTTTTTTTGGTGCTTTCTTCGAGAAAAAATTGAATGAGGATGGATTTTTTTTCCGAGTGATTTCATAAATATTAACCCTAAAAGTATTTTTTTTCGTGCTTTCCTCAAGAAAAAATTGAATGAGGATGGATGTTTTTTCCGAGTGATTTCATAATGTCAAATCTGCAAGAAGGATATTAACCCTAAAAGTATTTTTTTCGTGCTTTCCTCGAGGAAAAATTGATTGAGGATGGATGCTTTTTTTCTGAGTGATTTCATAATGTCAAATCTGTAAGGATATTAACCCTAAAAGTAGTTGTTTCAGTGTTTTGGAAAATGAATTGAGGACTCAGATTTACCTTTGAAAAAGTATGTGATTCTGAAGGATTTAAACCATATTTCTGGATTAGTTTGTTTGATAAATTTGGATAAATATTACGCCCATATATCCAAGATAAACTATCGGAGTTAAACCTTTCAATCTTATCCACTAAAATCATTGACAAATCATTGTGATATCTGTAGATTAGATCCAGAGACGTTTCGCTTAGTTTTAATGGTAAAACACCTTTTCCATAATCCTGTGTTAACCCACTACTTTCCACGTCTGTTAATTCAATAGGATCATGAGATTCTAACCTGTAAATTTTAGTGCAAAACTTGGAATAGCATTCGACTCTTTTCAATTTTAATGCAGAATTTTAGGTGTGGAGGAGTTCATGACTGATAAATTGTTTTATGTCGTAGTTTTGTTTGAATTTTTTTTTAATAAAAAATATTAAATTTTATAGTTTTTTTTTAAATGATAATTATTATTAATTGTAAAAAAATATTTTGTTTTTGTTTTTTCTTCTTATATATATATGTAAAAAAAATAAAATAACAACTTTTTTTTTCTTTAATGACAAAAAAAAACAAGCTTGTAATGGTCGCAACTACAATTTTTATTTTTCAGTTCATGTTCAGTACACATTTTTTGTTTTTTCAATAAGATATTACATACATTTTGTTGTGTTGTTTGTTTGTTTTTTTTCTATCGGACTTGCACACGCACAACATCTCGAATGGACTCCAGTTTTTTACTGGACCGATCTACGAAATTCAACCTCGATTGAACCGTTTGTCTCTCTTTTACCGTTGGAATCGATGTCAGATCGCATATTGGGATCGAGTTTTTTTCTGGCCAAATTTTTAAATTCACCTCGATCGAACTGCTGTCTTTTAACATGGGAATCGATGTTCGATCGTGTATTTTTCCACCTCAAAATTTAAAAAAAACACTATCTTTTCAGAATTTTTCCCAATGGAAATCTCAGTGCTAATATTTCTGCCGGTCACGATCGTGCAAAGTTGGAAAATCAGTGTTAAATTTATCAAAAAGCGGGATTGTCAAACTGGGAATTTTTTAGACATTTTCGACAAATTCTGTCAAAAGTGAGCCAGAAATGCTCGAATTTAAACATTTGAATTATGTTTTGAAAAAACCCAACATTTTCCAAGAAAATCAATTTTTTTACCAGAAAAATTTGGATTTTTCCAAAATAACTCAACTTTTCTGGCTCACCTAAATTTCTGGCTCACTACAGTCATATGATCCAGAACCGGCAATTCTCCCCTACAGCTATTTCTCCAACCATGCCACATCCACATTTGCTGTTGTGCCCTAATTAGACTGATCTGAAGGTCTGGTGCCCTTTCACAATAATATGTGCTGTGATTCAGGTACAATTGTCTTGTTTTTAAACCAACCATTGAAGCATTGACCTTATACGTAATACTTTGGGGGACATGACAACCATTACTTATTCCTGGTTCCTTGTTCGACGAATGTAATATAATGAACTGGGAATAAGTAACAGTTGTCACGTCCATAATACTTTGAACTCTCAATATAAAATTGATGAGGATATGAATTCGCTGCGAATGTGACAGTCGATATTACATTATTCAACTTGAACATTCTGACACTCTGCATAATTTATTCTCAGACTCTCACTCCTCTACGTTGACTTGACTTTTTCGCACCTTTAAAAACTGTTATTGGTTATTTAGTATCTGAATCAGTCAGTAGAAGGAAGGATGGGAATCGGGAAAAAATAAGACACAAGGCCGAGGGTATACGGCCAGGTAATATCCCGGGTTGAATTTATTGTCTGACTGAAAACCCACTTGAAAACAAAATCTTGTTTAAATGTGAAATAATTTTATCACACCGGGGAGAATAGAAATTGAAAATATGAAAAGTTTTTGATCGATGATTTATTGCTCAAAGACAACAGCCCGCTGTACACGGATATCTCAGTAGAAACTTGGTCAGATCAGATTGAATGTTGGGTTTGGAACATAACTGCGTATTTTTTAAAAAATAATGCTCGGTAAATCTTAACAAAAATATATACTTTTTGTTCACAGCGGTTATTCTTTTGGATAGCAGCGAAAACGAAACCAAGGCAGTTGCCGGCAGGGAGATTTAAGCATGGATAATTGTTGGTCAGATGTATGAATTAGCTAGACTGAAAAATGGGGTTTGGGGAATCAGCCAACATCCGAATTAGCCAACATCTGAATGTGCCAACGTATGATTCAACTAGTATTCCTATCGCTGCAATGTGGTCGAGTTGGCCAACCCGAAAAGAGGTTCCTAGCATTTACCACAGTAGTACCGGTTTCCGTTAGTGGTCGTATTATGTTAGTCATTTTGGAACATATATTGGCACCACAGCCCTTAACCGCAGGTGAGATATTATCTTACATGAATAGCGACTTTCCTCAGTTCTGTTTCAATCAGTGACGATGTTGAATCGATCAATTTAGACGAGCTTCACTGAACCTCCAAGTGGTCATGTGACAAGCGTATTTTCATCAACGGCATTTCTGTCAGAGTTTACTTCTATTTCCTTGTGCTCTTGGCAGGTAAGCTTCTGTAATTTCAGCCGTACAAAGAATAATAAACACAAATGCGTCACTATCAGCAATAAACTTGTTAGTAGGGATGCATACACTATATACATAGGACTGTATTGTTCCATTAAATATCCCAATATTACAGGAAGTATCATAGCACCTAGAGCAGCAGTCAAAACCGTAAAAGATGTATATTTCCCAGTGGCCGATAATATATCATTTATAGCCCAACCCGTCACACAAGGCAGTAGACTTCCTTCTGACAGACCATGTGCTGCAGTTGATATCCAAATTACAACATTGTTTTTCAAATTACAGCCCAACAAGAATACCAATAAAGATGCGAACATAAAAATAGCACTGCACAGCACCTGTGTGGATAATTTGAGTATGCGTGAAACACCAATTCCAAGAAGTCCCCCAAGTGCATACATCCCCCAAAACAATGACATAATATCCGAACTTAAATATTTCTTCCAGTTCATTTCGGCCACCAAGAAATGCGGTAAAAACTGTGTTATGAAATTTTCTGTTCCATTTCCTAAAAACATTAATAGTCCAATTAAGCATATCGCAATGATTGTATGTGACCGTTTCATTGCACGAACATTACTTTGGGACCCCAGGTCGCCTACACACCATTTACGACGTCTCTTGACATGTGGTGATTTGCAAAGCATTACTAGAAATGGGATTATGGCGAGAAAGCAGAGAATTCCGCTTACTGCGAATGGTATGTATAATTCGTCCGATTTATTCTCAGATGTATAATTATAAATCAAGGGCAAACCAGTGGTGTTTACTGGAATATCAGTAGTAGTGTTTTTGCTTCCTCCATCCTTCAAAAATTCTGCAACTACCAACGGCGATAGAAGTGCGCCGAACGGCATGAAGAACAGCATTGCCTGCAGGTATGTCCTAGCAGCCTTGTTTCCTTTCCAGATCCTGGCACACTCTGTGATACTACCTGCAATATTAAAAAGGCTTCAGATAAATATTTTCTGAGGACGTCTACACAGAAGATGGGATCAAGAGAGACCACATCTTTCTCAAGACAAATTTAGATCCAACTTCGCCCAAACCAGTAGCGGAGAAGGGCTGGTGATCCTGAAAGAGTTAACCACAACAGTCAGTTAAAAAAATTCTATACCTTGACATTTCTACACCTCGAGATAGCAAGAGGAGGCGGCAGTTGTCAAGTCGATTTATAGACTGTAAGACTTAAAATCACAATACAAGGGTTGTGGGGGTATTCTCTAGAAAAATACCTCTCTGCATTTTCAACCTCTTTTGCTGATTCCCGCATTTACAAAGCAGTACGGAAATTCCTCATACCTTCGATCTAAGTTTTCAATGGATAGATAAGGCAGGTCGGTATTTACTCGTATCATCGAGATAAGCATGGAACATTTCGACGAAATTGAGTTCATTATATTTGGTAAGTTGTCCACTAGGAAATAATTATGATGCGATGTCTTGACCAAAAAGTTTGTGACTTTTGTACCAAAAGTATGTGACATTTTGACCAAAAGTATATGACGTTTTGACCAAAAGTGTGTAACGTTTTAACTAGAAAATGGGACGTTTTGACCTTCTTAAAATATTATAAAACAAAGCCAAAAGGCTAGCTCCAAAGGTATAGTAAATACACTCTTATTGCAAAATTGTGTTTTGGCTTAACGATATCATACCTGGTATTTTATATGTCAATAATGACAATATTCACATTGACTCGTGAGTCGTGAAAGTAGATATGAAAAGGGCATTCTGTCCAAGCAGACATGCGTTTCTGACCCACAAGGTTCCGCTCTACAGTTTCGAACTATTGCACAGGGGTGAAATTCTACACACAGGGCATATGTTGAAACTAATGCCATGTAAATTGGAGATAGATTTTTAGTATCAGATATATGAGTCTGGAGTCTGATGCGCAAGGGTCAATTACCAGACGAACTATGGGAAACAGTGGCTTCGAAAAACCTGCTGTTTGTTAAAATGTCATTTTTACACGACTTTGTCACCAGGCATGTAATTAAAAAATGAGACGGACACATGGGGAATTTTTTTTTAGATTTTTGAAACAGGGGGTTATATGCTCCAGGATCAGGTGAGTGGGGATAATGGGAAAGTCTGCTTTTGAGGCTGCTGGGTGGCTGAACATGACTGGCATCGGCATTTTTTCGTGCAATTTTGCAGGTTGAAGTCTTGCCTTTGACAATAAATTATTTGGCCCACGTTCAGATTATTTATTTTTAATTAGTCAGATAGTTTTATATGTTTTTAGTGGATTTGGGAAATGTAATACATGTTATGGGTTAGATAATTAAGTTACTGAATTTTTGCATTTGAAAGAGAATGTTTGGCAAGTCATTTTAGAAAATGCCTGGAAAACTGTTGAGCGGAACACAATGGGAATCAACATTGAAATATTTTCTTGCCCAGCTAAAGTCGGACTTAGTCAATTGTCGCCTGGGCTGGTATTTTGACTAAGGTTAATCCAATGGGCAAAATAAAAAAAAAGAATTGAACTCGAAGTGGGCTAGAATGAGACGATCTTCTTTCCATGTTAATTTTCCATAGGGAATTGCAAAAGTGTCAAGATCGCCAGCCTTGGATATTTGCGAAAGCGACCTTTTATGCACACTACTCGGTGTTATTTTCTCTTGGGGATTTGTAATGCGTTTCCCTTCGCCAACTCAGTCCAAGTCGGCTAGAAAAGACGAAGCCGAAAAGAGTCTCTTCCAGTGGAAAATTCCCATTAGAATTTGTAATGCGCTCTCATCTGGACACCGTCAGTCCTGATTTGTATTTGGACATGTTTCTGTTTTGCCCCGTGTTATTCCAATGGGGATTTTGTTGCATTTGCAATCGGTGTTCCATCGCTGTTACCTAAAATATAGGAGGAAGTGGTGCTCGATTATTGTTATTATTTTTTATATCTTATATATCAGGGACCGACCTGGACATGCGTCAGTGCGTATTTGGTTCTGAAACATCAGGACCTGGCTCTTAAATCTCAGAAATAGGCTTTTCAGTTGGCGCGTAACTTCTCAGATCATATTTTGATATTCTTTCGATGGATAATCGAGAGAGACACTCTTACATGTATTATATATATGATTATCATTTATCATTGTTGTAGAGTGCTTAAGTTAATACTTCAAGTCTTAATTACCAAGAATTAATCTTCACTGTGGTTTCTGATCAAGTCTTGGCTGCCTAAATAGGCAGCCAAGACTTGATCAGAAACCACAGTGAAGATCAATGTTTGCTATAGTGTACTAAATGAAAATGATGAGAGCTGTTACATACTTGCAGTGTGTGTTACAAACAGCAGTGTGACTCCGTAAATTGAAATCAGGCGCATGAATTGAAAAAATCGGCTCCGAGGCTAGAGCGTATTTTAAATAGTCCTGATCGGTCCCTGATATATATTCGGTTTGCACGATGGGGAAGATGGCAATCTCTACATAGGTGACAAAAAAGTGGAAATGACCAACCATTATAATCTGATCATCAAAGATCGTGAATACGAAGGTACAAAAGGATTGTGGAATCTAGTCCTCCTGGCTAAACCTAATGAATATGAGGAAGAGGCTGACAAAAGATACAGCGATCTCCTGGTTCGTACGAATTTCATGAGACAAAATAACAACTTCAGAGAGGCGAGACCGAAAGCGAGCAGAAATTCGAAGTGGAAGAACGTGGTGAAACCCATATGGGTTGCGAATAAAGCGTTCTGCAAAGCATTCATCGGACAGGGAATGACGACCACGATCATCCCTTGCAATCCCAATGCCCTGCTGGAGAGATTAGATCTCTTGATTGCGAGTCGCGAAGCTAGTAATACTGGAGTAGCAAACGAGATGGTGAGCATGTGTGATGAATTGTTGCGTCGGAAGGTGGTGGATAGAGATACTTATAAACTGATTATGCATAGTGGTGAAAGGGAAAATATAAAAAAATAATAGTAAATAAATAGAAAGTAAAAAAAACTAAATTATAAAAAAATAATTATTATCCAATTACAAAATGAAATAATGCGGAGAAAAATTTGTTATCAATAAAGAACAGAGGATTCATGAGATCGTACGTGTATGAGGATCGGGTTTGCTGGATTCGATGATGGGAGCTCTGTCGCGTGCCTTCACCGGTGATGTGGCGGAACAGATCCCTTCTATCACAATGTAGGTCTGAAAGAAAACCGCCATGATGTGGATAAAAAAGCTGCAATGGAAGCGAGCACTAGAATCGCCTCGGAGGCTAGCAAGAGGGGTGCCGATTTAATTCAGAAATTGATAAGACCTTCGGCTATGTGAGCGAAATTATCATCGAAATTGGAAGAGATTCTAGCGAACATGAAACGTGGAAGTTTCAAGGGTTCAAGTATTGTGCCGATAGAGGAACTCACCCGAACGTTGAACAGCGGATCTGGATTAAAGAAATCTAAAAAATGAAATGAAAAAAACGAATTTATTTGTTTTATATTATGAAAAATGGAAAAAAATTAGTTTTAAAATAAAAAGCATAAAAACATAATTTGGAAAAAATAACCCCAAAAGAAAGGAAATTAAAGATTTATCGTGGAATGCACTAAAGACTGAGAGGTCAAATCACAAACTCCTTCCTCGAAGCATAAGAGGATTGATAGTGGGGTAATCGAATTGTGGAAAGACGAATCTGTTGATGAATCTGTTGTTGCCACCGAAGTGGTTGGATTACAATTAGGGCTGTCACGATTTTTTAATTTAGGAATCGATTAATCGTCGCAAATAATCGACGATTAATCGTACCTAAATGACCCCCCCCCCCCCTCTCCTCTCCCTCTCTTTGAAGTCGATAAAAATGAAGTTCAAGTCAGTTGACCTACCTCAAGGAAACAACGAAGACGATCCTTTTTTAGGTGCATTCAAAGCTTTGATGTTCTGAACTTTTGAACCGTCAGTGTAATAATCAAGAGCGGTCGGCAGTTGCGAACTTCGCAACTATCGACCGGTCTTGATTATTACACTGACGGTTCAAAAGTTCAGAACATCAAAGCTTTGATGAATGTACCTGGAAGACTATTGCTTCCAACAGCATCGTGGGATTTAACATCGATGTTCTTAACTCTTTACCTTTAGAAACAATAGTTTTTTCATCAAATTTCTTTTAATTATTAAACGTCTAGAACGGGATACAATTTACCGATTATTCGACAAAGAAAAATACTAATCGATTTCGCCGTGACCGATCAACAGTCGATTAATAGATTAATCGTGACAGCCCTAATTACAATAGATTATTCGTGTTTGGCAAGAGTCTCTTTCAACCCGAATACAAATTATTGCAAAAAGCTCTGAGCGCAAACTTGCCGAACAATTTTATAATGAGAACCTTCGATCACCGAGATAAATTCGAAAAATGTGATCCGTCGCTCGCAATGATCTTCCAAGAAACGCCGAGAGAGCTCGAAATGATAGAACGTCCCATGTGGAATATCAATTTTCCGAAAATGCGAACGACATGCCTGATCCTCGAGACTTGAATTCGATGGATAGAAAGAAACCCCATGATATTCGATGACTTGATTTTGGAGAAACAGAATCGGTGCGAATCTTACTATGTTCGAGGACGTCACAACAACGTGGACTGTTTCTATCTATCTCAACATTATTTCGGATTGCCGAGTCATCAAGATTTCAAGAATCTCAATCACATTTACGATGATCGCGTTGCCAATGGCATGAGCAAAAATGAATTCAAGAGATTGTACACCTTTCGTGGTGATGAGTGGTAAATACTATGGAAAATATAGGAATGAATTCAATGATTTTTATATTCCAGAGGATTGCAATTAATAAATGAGAAAAAAAAATCATATTAAGTAAAAAGTAAATAAAAATAAATAAAATATACAATTATTTAAAAAAAATAATATAAAAAAAATGTTGCGAGACTACGAAATTCAATTATTAGAAAAGATAGCTGAGAACACTTAAAAAACAACCAATAATACGACAGCAAAAGATTCTTTTTCGATCGTGGTGAGCGATGACAAGACTCGATTTATGACAAAATTCAATCCTCCGACTGAATTGAAGAGGAATAAGAAGTATGAGATGGCACTTGTAAATCTGGAGACGTACTATTCGTTTCCAAACATCATGGAGAAAAACGTTCAGATATTCGAATGGAACAGATTGATTCACGATTCACATTCCCAAAGGCAGTTATCGCATAATCGATTTGAACGAACTCATTCAGATAAGAATGAAGGTCGACGGTCAAGACGGAACTGCCATCAACATAACTGCCAACGCCAACACTCTGCAGACGATATTGGACATGAAAGAGGGTCATCGAGTGGATTTTAGAGGAGATGACACCTTTGGAAAGATGTTGGTATTCGATCGAAACATGTACGAAGGACTTGCGGTAATGGAAAATGTCATGGACATTCTCTCTGTCAACAGCATTTTGGTGAACGTGAACTTGATCTCTGGAAGTTACGTGAACGATGACACACAACTCACGATCTACTCGTTTTTACCGGACGTTTCTCCTGGCTACAGGATCATAGAGCTACCTCGAAATCTACTCTATTTGCCTGTGAAAACTCATCCTTTATACAGTATGAACACTGAATTAACGGATCAAAATGGAGAGCCGTTAGATCTTCACGGTGAACGTATGACAATGCGATTTCACATAACAGAAATTTAAAAGAAAACAAAATCTGTTAAAATAGTTTATTAAACAAAGAGACAAACAAACAGAATAGGAAAATTAATTAAATTAACAAATTTTAATTTTTTAGAAAGGAAATAAATCAATTTTTATATATATTAGGAGTAAAAAAAATAGAATAAATAAATTGAGTGAACAATTTTTTTTCAACAAAATTAAAGTTAAAAAAACAAAAATTATGACGATATATATAATTCAAAATGTAAACATATCTGAAGGTCAGAAAGGCCAACTTCGCAGAGCATAACAAAATCGAGGAGAAGCTATAAGATTGAAATTAAGTCATCAAGACTTGACCAAAAGGACGCAACAAAATCGCTTGGACCAAAACACAAATTAATAGAATAGCCAAAGTGCATCGTAGAGGATTGAGATCGAGACCGAGTCCCGCGCAATTGAGATATAATTTGAAAATGAAAGGTGGTTTCTTATAATTGTTGGCAGGTTTGACCACCAAGGCATTACCAATTCTCCAAAGAAATTCTCACCAAAACCGTGTTGCCGGCTTTGGGTATAGGAGCTCTGTCTCGATTGGCCAGTTCTGGTGCGCAGATAATAATGGGGAGCGGAGTGTTTCTGAAGTGAGAAGGAGTTGTGTGTCGAGTCGAAACGGATGGTGTAGAGTTAGTTGTGTCTGAAACCTGCCGCGAAAGGTAGCAATGTATTTCAAGCTCACGGAGACAGTCTCTATCTAAAGAGAGGAAACAATTTGTTCCTGCTTGACATAGGCGATGATATAAATTAAATTCAAGCAGTTGCATCTTCAAGGATCTTCCATTAATTGAGATTCCTGTGTTTAAAAGCTGGGTCATAGACCATTATAACGGTAATCTGTTTCAGTTACTTTGGATGCTAAGGCAAACAATCCACGGGTAAATCTCACAATAAAATACAGGCTACTTGTAGACAATTACGAATCATCCCAGAAAACAATTCCAGCAATTCAGTAATTGTCAATTCTCTGATATCGGTCTCGGGGCGAGTTGTAAATGTAAACTAACATACTGGCTGAGTCAATTTCAACCTTTTTGGGGGTTGTCATTGGCTCAGTGGTGTGGTGGCAGAACATTTATGGCCAGGCGATTGGGTGTCGTAGATCCGGGATCGACTTCTGTGGAGGCCATATTCCAAACAATTCCACAGTTTTCAATCCAGTGGCGCGGTGTTAGGACGATGCCTGGTGGAATTTCGGCTTGGCATAGGCGATATAAATTAAATTCAAGTAGTTGCATCTTCACAGATCTTCCATTAATTGAGATTCCTGTTTTAAAAGCTGGGACATTGACCATTTTATCATATAACTCGTCCGTTTTGTTCACTTTAAAACATTTGATATTTTGTTTTCATATTAATCAGTGATAAATAAAGCCTTCCGTCAATTTCATTGGTCAATTTCAAAACTAGACAATTTGATTGGCTAAACAAAAAACAACTGGGTCACATTTGCATAATTTCAGTAATGTATAAACGTTTATTCAATTGAACTTTTGGGTGATGTGATACGTCAATGAGGATAGGGATGTTGAGGTGATTCATCCTTGAGGAAAGGGATGTGGTTGATGAGAATTATATATATTATATCCGTGCCCAGACACATATGCATATCCACAGCACATACTTCATAAATCAATGAATGCTTAAACTAGGTATTTCATGAAATGCCTGGTTAATAAATTGAACTAACAGTACAAGTGCTGGCTGCTGGTGGCAGTAAATCCCCAAACCACCACTTCAACACACTTGTATGTGTGGTTAAAATGATTAATCAGTGCGGGTATGGATGTGGTTGAGGTGAATAATCAGTTCACATGTGCCATATTTGTGGCTTCACTGATGAAAATCCAGTGACGGGTATGGATGTGGTTGATGTGAATTATTAGTGAAAAGCCCCACTGTATACACTGTGTATATTTGTTTACTTTAATCTATGGCTGGAGTGATTCATCGGTGAGGTATGGATGTGGGTGATGTGAATTATCAGTTCCCATCTGCCACATCTGTGCCTTCGCTGATGAATTAATAGTGAAAATGGGGATATGGTAAACTGAAAATGCAGATATAGGGAGAACTATAACTAAGGGGTTAAGGTGTTGCAATATATGCATATCCACAGTGTATATTTCATTATTTTATGAGACCTATGGTTCTAGTGATGTGATTAATCAGTGAAGGTACAGATGTGGTTGACATGTATATTTGATGAGGAAGTAAATCCCTAAACTGGGGGGGGGGGGGGGGGGGGGGGGTCTCATAACACTTATTCACCTGAAATCATTAAATATGGGGTTTACCATATCTACATTATTGGGGGTTTTCGCTAATAATTCTCATCAACCACCTCAATGCCGTCAAGTATGGTTGAAATAATTCATCGGAGAAGGCATTGAGGTGGTTGATGAGAATTATTAGTGAAAACCCCCAATAATGTAGATATGGTAAACCCCATATTTAATGATTTCAGGTGTTGACTACTGGTGGCAGTAAATCCAGAAACCATGGGTTTTATAAAATCTATCCACTTCATTATATATGGATGTGGCTGATGAGAAAATGTGAATTGTCAATTCGTATCGGCCACATCTATGCCTTCACTGATGAATCATTTACACAAACAGAGAAAATGGGGATAAAGCAAGCCACACTTAAAATGTACATGTAGGAAACTATAGCTGATGGGTTCAGGTGTGGCAATATATTAATATCCACAGCGTATATTGTATTACTTTATGAGATCTATGGCTGAAGTGAATCCTTAGTTAAGGTATAGATATAGCTAAAGTGAACCAAGTTGTTGTTTATTTATTTATTGGTGTTTAAGATCACATACTTATGCACAATGGCTAATCATGACCGTGACAGTTTTTCGGGTGGAGGAAGCCGGAGTACCCGGAGAGAACTACCGAGCAACGACGAGCAGCTGCCAGCTCCCCAACATCGTAACTCCGCACTGCAGCACAGGCAGGGTTAGATTGGTTGAAGACATGCGCACCATCGACGTGCAGTACGCCTTAGTACACGGCGTCATCGTGCCCCCATGTGGACAATCGGGGTTAAGTGCCGTGCCCAGTGACACAACGCGGGAGTCCGAATCGATCGCTCAGACGGTCACCCATCCGAGGACTAACCGGGCTCGACGCTGCTTAACCCTTTACCCAACGCAGACGATTTCAAAATTTATTATTTTAAATATCATTTTTTTAAATTATTCAAAAAATTTCAACCAAACCATATCATGTGACCCCTCGTTGGAACGAGCTCGTTCCAACGAGGGGTCATATGATATGGTTTTGTTGAAATTTTTTGAAAAATAATATTTTTTCAACTGCTGAATTTACATATTACGCGGGCGGATGCGGCCGATTCGTTGGGTAAAGGGTTAACTTCGGTGATCTGACGAGAATCGGTTACTGCAAGTGAACCAACAGTAAGATATATATCTCACTTCAGTCCATGATTGGACTGATTCTTCGGTGAGGGTATGAATGTGGTTGATGTGAATTATCAGTTCACGTCTGTACCGTCACTGATGAATTGGCTGAAACTGGCAGAGAAAATGGAGATACGGCAAACCCCATTGTAAATGCAGATATGGGAAACACAAAAACCTAAAGGGTTAGGGTGTTGCAAAAAATATTCATGTGTTTAATTTTTTTTAATTTAAAAATGTTTTTGTTTTGTTTTTTTGTCTTCTCCCCTTTAAGGGCCTATATAAGTAATGGAATTTCGTTTATTTTGAAATTCTCACCTCTCATATTCCTTAAATTCAGATTAAATATACACAACTTATACATCAAAATGAAGGTTGGGATGAATAGAACACGAAACACATTTGTAATCAACTCATAGAGTCGACTGTAGGCACCACTGGTTCCTGGAAGTCTGCTACCGTATTCGCACCAGAACAGATAATAAAATAATATTTCATCAGAACTACTTGTGGCCAAATGTGCTTCATATATCCAAGAACAAAACTAAGCATTCAAAACACTTTCGAATACAGCGATAGGACTGCATTTTGGAAAAGGACAACACTGTCTGAATTTTTTATTGAAGATGGTTTCCATGCGCGACAGACATGCGCAAATCATTCGTTACCTCCAATTTCCATCGAAAAACAAAATCGTAATTCTAAGAAATTTCAACAGGTATCATGATACCTTGCATTGAATATGGCAACTGTGCAATCTCTATCTAATAACAGTATACTGTATGAAGGCGATCTTTTTCATTATTTGATTTTAGACGGCGTTGTTTTTACATGCGTTTTCTGTCCGATGACGTCGACCGGAAATCGAAGGTATACTCATACGTAAACAAAAGCAAAGGCTTTGGAATTTTCCCCAATGCAGCTCTGTCGCCGTGTTTTGAAGAATTTTTATCCCCTAGCTTTGTTCTTGAATATATAAAGCACATTTGGCCACAAGTTGTTTTCTTGAAATATTATTAAATTATCAGTTCTGGTGCGAATACGGCAGCAGACTTCCAGGAACCAGGGGTGCCTACAGTCGACTCTATGAGTTGACTACACATGTGTTTCGTGTTCTATACCTCCCAACCTTCATTTTGATGTACATTTTGCGTATATTTAATTTGAATTGAAGGAATATCAGAGGTGAGAATTTTCAAAATAAACAAAATTTCATTACTTATATAGGCCCTTAAGAAGCCCTATAATAGCGGATTATCCGTGCAATGCGGTTATACGAGCAATGTAAAAACAATGGTTGTCATTTAATTAATTTGGTCGTGGGGTACCCGTGCAAATAGTGGTATGTCCATGTGTCACTGACCCATTTATATCAGTTAGCCAGCAAACTTCAGATCAGAACTTCATGAAAGCAAAGAACAGACTGGCTTTCTTCAATTGATTCACTGTAGTGTGAGGTGCATTTATAAAAGTTCACGGCAATTTATTCTCACATGAACTAGGGCAGAGGGTCATAGAATCTATTAATTTCAATTTGTAGTTGAGATGACTATCGGTGAGGGCATGGATGTGGTTGATGTGAATTATCAATTTGCATCAGTCAGGCCACTGCCTTCATTGATGAATCATTTGGACTAACAGGAATTGGAGATTTGGCTATCCCAACTGAAAATATAGACAAGGTAAACACAATATCTACAAAATGTAAATATGGAAAACTGTATCCCCAAAGGGTTAGGGTGCTGCCGCATATGCACACCCAAAGTGTCATGGCTCAGTAAATTGATAAATTTTGGAATTCGTGAAATCTATGATTGAAGTGGAGTATTATTGAAAATATAGATATGGTAAACTACATAGGTAAAGAGTTCAGGTGTTGACACATCTCCATAATCACGGTGTGTATTTCATGAGACAATAAATTCATAAACCAGGGGTTCTATAAAATTTATCCACTTCAGTGTATAGTTGGAGTAGTTCATCGATGTGGGTATGGATGTGGTTGGTGTGAATTGTCGGTTCATATCTGCCACACCTATGCCTTCACTGGTGAATCACTTAACCCTTTACCCAACACAGACGATATCAAAATTTATTATTTTGAATATCAGTTTTTTAAATTTTTCCAAAAAGTTCAACAAAACCATACCATGTGACCCCTCGTTGGAACGAGCTCGACGAGCTCGTTCCAACGAGGGGTCGCATGATATGGTTTTGTTGAAAGTTTTTGAAAAATAATATTTTTTCAAGTTGTGAATTTGCATATTACGCGGGCGGATGCGGCCGTTTCGTTGGGTAAAGGGTTAAACTAACGGTGAATTCCACCAGACATCGTCCTTGCATAGTGTGTGTGTTTGCACTTGAATGTCATAATCGGTCCCTGCGTCTTACATGAAACCATCCCCATCAATAACTTACTAGTGAAGGAGGAGGGGGGGGGGGGGCATATTATATGTTCGGTGTTTCTGTGGGTGTTTTAACCCTAACAAAATAGTTTCCACAAACACTATACTGACTTTAAAGATGAGAAAAGATGACCATTACACGTTATACTTTATGCGATGTCTGCCGTCCGAAACGTTAATCATGCTTCTGTTTCATAAGAAATTACATCTTTGTTTATATTTGATGTGCACCTTTGTATCGACATTTGTTTTTGTTTCCATTATTCAAATATATTATCGCGCCATCCATTCACACCGAATTACTGAGTGTCAGACTTTCAACAATATATCAAAGCCTCTATTTATCTCACCAAACACTGGGACACCGACGTGATCGGGTTCGCCTTTATTGGAACAATGTGTTGGCCCTGTCGATTACACGGAATATCATGGCGGGTAATATCAACTTGGACGAGGTGCGGGAAAGAATGGAATTTGACTTTATAAGCCTGTACAATAACAAAACAGACGATGTGGACGATACTAGTGATTCCCCTTTCAGAGACAACTCGGGATGTACTTATTATCTGCTCCACGATCTTCGAACTACCACAATGAACACTCTTCATAATATTTCCTTGTTTCATATCAATGTTCAAAGTATCTCCGCTCAATGGGACTCTCTATGCCATATTTTGTCATCTCTCCAGGAATCAGAAAATAACTTTAACGTTATTGCACTTAGTGAACTATTTCAACAGCCTCATAATATGTCCTATACTTTAGATGGTTATCACAATCTTCTAAAAAATACCCGACCAAATGGTGATGACGGCCGGGGTGGTGTGGGGCTCTTTATAAAAGAGGACCTTACTTATCAAGTTCGAAATGACCTATCTATATTTATACCCCATGTTATTGAATAGCTTTTTGTTGAAGTTAAATGTGGAAAGACATCAAGATTAATTGGTGTTATTTATAGGCCAAACGCCAGTTACGCCATCATCGAAAAGGGTCAACCACGATTCGTGCGGCGTTGAAAGCAATACTATGGAAGATGACTTTGATGACTATAATTTGGATACCGAATGTGAAAGCGTCAGCGATAGTGGAAACAACAAAACAAAAACAAAACACAGGAAAACCACTATTATGAACATTAACTCAAAACTAACACAGTCATAAACAAACTGAAACAACTAATAACTAAAACTGAATTTAATAATATTATGGACGAGCAGCTAAGTAAAAGGGAGTTCGAAACGAAAATGGAAGCTGTAAAAACGGAAATAACAGAAAAAAACTCACTCGGAAAATCGAGCATTTAGAATGTAGAATCTTCTCTCTAGAAAAATCGCTGGACGAACAGAAAAATGAAAATAAACGTTTATCAGCGGAATGTACCAGTCTCCCAGCAGCAAGGAATGATAATAAATATACATTGAATGATACGGAACAGTACAGTAGACAAGACAGTGTGCGTATCTTTGGCGTCCAAGATGAAAAAAAATGAATCTGTGGAGAAATGTGCTGAGAAAGTTTGCAGGCTTGTGTCCAGGGAGCTCCAAGTGGCACTTGACATGTGTGACATTTCCACAGCTCACCGACTTGGAAAGGCAAACCCCGAGCAAACGCGTTCAATAATCGTCAAGTTTACGACCAGGTCTATGAAAAGCAGGGTGCTCGAAAAGAGAAATCTTTTGAAGGGTACTGGCATAACTGTAAAGGAGGACCTGACAAAGCTTAACTCTTTCCTTCTGAACAAGGCTTTCCGACATCCAGCTGTGTCCAATTCATGGTCATCGAATGGTAAACTTTTTCTAAAAACACTACGTGGGGAAATACATCGGTTCTGCACCGAGAAAGAGCTCAACAAAATAATAGGTCATGGTGATTTACCAAACAACAATCATGAACTAGTTGTAAATTTTCCAGATGGTGATTACTATTAATAGCTTGCAAAATTACCAACAGTTTATTTCAAACTCCCCAAAGTTGTATTACGCTAGCCACCCTAAATTGGCAGGTTATAGGTTTGATTCGATATATTTATATATATCTATACACAGGTGCAATGCTGTAAACGCCTGGACATTTCTTCTTTTTTTTTTTGGGGGGGGGGGGATTTTTTTTTTTGCCATTCAAGGGAGTACCCACAAACTTTCGTCACATGGACGACCGGGTGTAACCCGGTGGTCCATGTGATGGAAGTTTGCGATGCTTCATATCTTATGCTGCTCTAAGTGTCGCAAAATGGTGAAATTATGATTATTTTTTTTGCACGCGCTGTTCCGTATGCTACTAAACTTGGGACTTGGGCTCTTGTGTTTCACAACTAAGTACAACCATGTTTGAGTGGAGTCACACCCCCCCCCCCTTCAGCGGGCAATAGGGCAATACCACATGGAGTGCCAGCAGGCTTTCGTCACCTGGACGACCAGGTTAAACCGGTGATCCGCGTGATGAAAGTTTGCGGGAGCTTCGTGTTTCTCTAAGGAAAGGTTTCCGTTTTATTTTCGCTAACTCCACCCTTAGATGCCACAGTACTAGGGACTTGGGCTTTTGTGTTTTGCAACAAAAAGAGAAACTATGTTTGAATGGAGTCTTGTCCTTTATTGATTCTTAAACACTGAGGTTGAGACTAGGGAGTCCTGCCAGTATATTCTGCACTCTTCTGAAGAGATAGGTCATTGGATTGACGCACTTTAGTTTCGGGCAATAATGTATGGAGTACCTAAATATTTCCGTCACATGCCCCCCCCCCCCCCTTCCTGGGTGGAACCTGCTGATCCGTGTGATAAAGGTTTGCGCGAGCTTTGTATTGTGATGCATCTAGGAAAAGTTTTTGTTTGTTTTGTTTTTGCACACGCTGTCCTTATATGCTACTAAACTAGGGACTGGTGCTCTTATGCTTCACACCAAAAGAAACAAAATATATTTGAGTGGAATCCCCCCCCCCCCCCCCCCTCTTTTATTGATCTACAAATTTCGCAGCTGAGACAAGGGGCCCAGTTAATGTATCTTGCACCCCTCTGAAGAGATATCGCACTGGATACGCGCACTCCAGTTTCAGGCAATGTAATGGAGTACCTACTGACCTTCGTCACATGGACAAGCAGGTACCACCCAGCGGTCCGTGTGGCGAGACCTTGTGGTGGCTTCATACATATTTTGTGTTGTTTTAAGGAGAAGTTTTTGTTTGTTTTATTTTAACACCCGCCTCTCTTAAATGATACAAAACTGGAGACTTGGGCTTTTGTGTTGGCATCAAAGGGAGACTATGTATGAGTGGAGTCTCCCCTTTACTGATTTCCAAATAGGTTAGTGTATTTTGCACTACTTCTGAAGTGATAGCACACTGGATACTGCATGGAGTACCTACGAGCTTTTGTCGCATGGACGACCGGGGGTAAATCGGTGGTCCATGTGATGAAAGTTTGTGGGAGCTTCAAATTGTGTTGTTTTAGATAAAGTGTTTCTTTGTTTTCATTTTGCACACAGTGTCCTCATTGGCTACTAAACCAGGGACTTGTGCACTTGTGGTCCTCATCAAAAGAATAAGCCACGTTTGAGTGGACCCCACCCCTTGCTGATTTCCAAATACTGCGGAGAGATAGCTCGCAGGATATGCGCATATGTATATCTTGGGCCATTCAAGGGAGTACCCCCAAACTTTCGTCACACGGACAGCCGGATGTAACCCGGTGGTCTATGTGATGGAAGTGTGCAGAGATCGATACCTTGTGCTGCTTCAAGTGTCGCAAAATGGTGAAGCTATGATTTTTTGTTTTGTACATGCTGCTCCCATATGCTACAAGACTCGAGGCATGGGTTCAAGTGTTTCACAACTTTGTAACACCATGCTTGAGTGAAGTCCCCGCACCTACATCGGGCAATACCGCATGGAGTGCCGACAGGCTTTCGTCACTGGGACGACCTTGTGTAAACCGGTGGTCCATGTGATGAAAGTTTGTGGGAACTTCATACTTTGTGTTTGCTTTGGGATTAGTTTCTGTTTGTCATGTTTTTGCATAAGCTGCTCTTATATGCTACAAAACTGAGGGATCGGAATACTTTGTTCCACAACTAAAGGAGATGCCACGTTTGAATGGAGTCTACCCCTTCCCTTCTACTGAGGTATGGACACTAGTTGTTCTGTCAGTATATCTTGCATTACTTTGTAGAGATAGCGTGCTGGAAAGGAACAGTTTAGTTTCGGGCAATTCTGCTTGGAGTGCCTTCGAGCTTTCGTTGCATGGACCTCCGGGTGTAATCCGGTGATCCATGTGATGGGGTTTGGGGGTGCTTCATGTTGTGTTGTTTTAGGAAAAATTTTTGTTTGTTTTGTTTTTGCACACGCTATCTCCATATGCTAAGAAACTAAGGACTTGTGCACTTGTGTTCAACATCAACAGAAGAAGCCACGCTCGAGTGGATCCCTCCCCCCCGCCCCCACTATCTTGTTAATTTACAAATACTGTAGAGATTTAGCGCTCTGGACATGCGCACTTTAGTTTCGTATAATTCAAGGGAGTACCCGCTAACTGTCGTTACATGGACGACCAAGTGTACTACCCCAGTGGTCCATGTGAAGAAAGTTTGCGGAGTTGCATACCTTGTGTTTCTTTAATTGCCACAACAAATGGGGACACCATGATTGAGTGGAGAGTCCCTCTCTATTGATTTCCAAATACTGCAGTCTCGACATGGGGCCCTTCCTCTAAGTGTATTTTTCACAATTGTGAAGTAATAGCATGCTGGATAGGCGCACTTTAGTTTCAGGCAGTATGGCATGGTATATCTTTAAGTTTCAGTCACATGGACCATGGTTTGTAACCTGATGGAACATGTGACGAGGGCTTGTGGGAGCTTCATATTTTGTGTTGTTTTAAACCAAACGTTTTTGTTTGTCTTATTTTTGCACACGCTGTGAAGTAATAGCGCGCTGGATATGCGCATTTTAGTTTCAGGCAGTATGGCATGGTATATCTTTAGCTTCAGTCACATGGACCATAGTTTGTAACCTGATGGACCATGTGACGAGGGCTTATGGGAGCTTCATATTTTGTGTTGTTTTAAACGAAAAGTTTTTGTTTGTCTTATTTTTGCACACGTTGTTTGTATATGCTACAAACTAAGTATTTGACTACGGGTCTCGAATCGAAAAAAGAATCCATATTTGAGCGGACTCTTCCCTCTTTATTAAGTTTTAACGACAGTGGTTACGACTAGAGGTCCTGTCAGTGTATTTTACCCCTCTCTGATGACATAGCGCGCTAGATATATGGATGATAATTTGCGGAAACTTCATATTTTGTCTTGCATTAATGAATAAATTCTGTTTGTTTTGTCATTTCACACGCTGTACTCAGATGCTATAAAACTAGAGACTTGGGGCTTTGTGTTTTATAACAAAAGGAGAAAATATACTTGAGTGGTCTCCTCCCTCTATGGATTCCCAATTACTACAGTCGGGATTAGGGGTTCTGTCAATATCTTCTGCGCTACCTCGAAGAGATAGAGAGCTGAATAAGCAAACTTTAGTTTCGGGCAATACCACATGCAATACCTACAGACTATCGTCACATGGACCACTGGGTGTAACCCGATGATCTATGTGATGTATGCCTGTGGGGGCGTCATTTTTATGTTGCTCTAAGGAAAAGTTTTTGCTCGTTTTGATTTTGCTCATGCTGTTCCGATATGCCTGAAAACTAAAGATGTGTATTTTTTGGTTCGCAACAATGGGACAAACTTTGTTTGAGCGGAGTGCCCCCTCTTTATTGTTCTCTAAATACCGTGGTTGAGACTAGGGGCCCTGCCAGTGCATTTGGCTGCACTACACTGAATAGATAGTGCTCTGGATATACGCACTTCTGTTTCGGGCAATACCATATGAAGTATCTGCACGCTTTCATTATATGGATAACCTATGATGAAGGTTTGCGGAGGCTTCATATTCCGTGTTGCTTTAAGGAATTGTTTTGTTAGTTTTGTCTTCGCACACGTTGCTGTTATATGCTACAAATCTAAGGGCTTGGCCTTTGGTATTCCGTTACGAAATGAGAAACTACGTTTGAATGCAGTCTTCCCCTTTATCGATTTACAAATTCTGCGATCGAAAGTATGGGTTCTGTCAGTGTATTTTGCACTGCCCGGATGAGTTGGCACACTAGATATGCACACTTTGACCTGGGACATTGCCCGGTGATCCATTTGTTGAAGGTTTGCGGGAAAACCATATGTGTGCAAATTGGAGGGGGTGTGCTACATTAGTGGTCAATAAACCACTGCATTATCAATGACCGGTGAGCCCCCATACAAAACTGTTGATTGCTGTCTTATCGTATGTCTTGGGAAATGCGGCAGAGACCACTGGCTTTGAGTTTTATTGCACAAGTCAGTTTCGATTCTTAGGGCACGCCAGGCTCTCAGTTATTGTTTTATTTGTAATGTTACACCAGTATTGTCGTTAGTGGTTTCTTCGCGGGCTATAAAACACGGGGCACAGGTCATGTCTCTTGTAGCACAGGGAACTACCGAAACCAACACTGCACCAATATCCCTTTTATTGTCAATGTGATCTTCCACACTTCAACAATTATGTAAAATATGTCCGATGCACTTGGAGAAATCCGTTACTCGATCGACCCACTTCTCAAAGATGATTGCCACCGTGAAATTTTTGGTATATTTTCTCCGTACATCATGTCATCTGGCTGGTGAAAATGACGGCTCTGACTACTACCATGACACCTTGACCCAAAGGCATCCAAAACCTGGTCACTGCGTGATTCAGGAAACATTAAAGAGAGATTTTGAGGTAAAAGAGCGCATGGGACTGAAAACTGGTAATGGCGGGTAACATAAAATTAGACGAGATCCAGGCGCAGGGGGAATGTGATTTCTTTAATAGGTATGAAGAAAGACTTCTTAATACTGATGATAACTATGAGTCTCCGTTTGGGACATTCAAGCCCCAGTGCGAATACTATTCACCCGAAGAATTTCGTACTGCATTTACTAACCAAAATAAAACACTCTCCTTGTTTGTTCCATATAAACTGTCAAAGCTTAAGCGCACACTGGGATGGCCTTAATGAATTACTATTTAGTGTACTTGAGCAAAAAATTCCTTTGATGTGATTGGGTTGACTGAAGTATTTCATTTTCCCGATGACATCTCTTACATCCTCTCTGGCTACCAGCCCCTATGTTATGCAAATAGACCCGATAACGATGACCATAGAGGTGTGGTGGGACTTTTTGTCAGGGAAAATGTTGAATATAAAATTAGTGAGGATCTATCTGACTTTATCCCACATGTCATCGAATCGATATTTATAGAACTTACGAAATCCAAAAAAATACTCGGTATTATTTACAGACCCAATACTCCCCCTAGTGCAGACGTCGATGTGTTCATAACACGGTTAAATGGCATAATCGAGAAGTTAAACACGGAAAGGAAAAATTATTATATAATGGGAGACCTCAATATTGATCTCCTGAAAATGGATTCCCATACAAAAACTGAAGAATATGTAAATCTGTTGGTCAGTAATGGATTTTTGCCTTCTATTACAAAAACCCACAAGAGTCACCGACCACTCGGCAACAATAATTAACCACATATTCACAAACAATTTACAATGCACCGCTTGTTCCGGCATAGTACTTACCGATGTCTCTGACCATTTTGGAGTTTTTTTTACCTCGAAACCCACAATAACGAGAAAGATGACATACACAAGCCACTTAGAAGAAAAATAAATCCCCAAACTATTGAGAATTTTAAGTCATACCTCTCTGTGTGCGACTTTTCCTCTGTTCTAGACGAAAACTGCCCAAATGAAAGTAAAAACAAATTCATCAACATCTACCTGCAAGCATTCAATATTTTTTCCCGATAATCCATACCAAACCCAGAAAAAAAATCTTGAAGCGCCAACCATAGATGACTAAAGTAGGGCTGTCACGATTAATCTATTAATCGACTGTTGATCGGTCACGGCGAAATCGATTAGTATTTTTCGTTGTCGAATAATCGGTAAATTGTATCCCGTTCTAGACGTTGAATAATTAAAAGAAAATTTGATGAAAAAACTATTGTTTCTAAAGGTGAAGAGTTAAGAACATCGATGTTAAACCCCAAGACGCTGTTGGAAGCAATAGTCTTCCAGGTACATTCATCAAAGCTTTGATGTTCTGAACTTTTGAACCGTCAGTGTAATAATCAAGACCGGTCGGCAGTTGCGAAGTTCGCAACTGCCGACCGGTCTTGATTATTACACTAACGGTTCAAAAGTTCAGAACATCAAAGCTTTGAATGCACCTAAAAAGGATCGTCTTCGTTGTTTCCTTGAGGTAGGTCAACTGACTTGAACTTCATTTTTATCGACTTCAAAGAGAGGGAGAGGGAGGGGGGGGGGGGGGGAGGTCATTTAGGTACGATTAATCGTCGATTATTTGCGACGATTAATCGATTCCTAAATTAAAAAATCGTGACAGCCCTAGACTAAAGGCCTCATCAAATCCTCAATTACCAAAAGAAAATTTCACATTAAAAAGTCCCAATGAAAGAAATAAAGACAATTATAAACGTTATTGTAAAATATACAATAAATAAAAAAACAGTGTAAATCCATGTACTTCCGAAAATTACTCGAGGATAACATACACAACATAAAAGCAACCTGGAGAATTCTAAATGATATCATCAATAAGTCCAAAGCCAGAAAAGAATTACTATCCGTTTTTATTTAATGCTCAGGCATCAATTCACGCTGAAAAATTAAGTCATATTCCCCTGTCGGTCGGCAAAACGAAATATCAAAATGATATTTAGAAATCGATATTTCATCGTAGGTTCATTTCCACTGTCTTCGATGTTCAGTGGCAGCACGTTTAATGGGCCGATAAACATTTACATGCAATCATCACAGAGTCAGCACATCAGTAATGAATTCCAGAGTCCCAAATACAAACGAATTCGAATAATTGATAGTGACAGTGACTAAATCAATTCATTAAATCAGCGGTTTCAAAGTTTGACTTTCTCATTCACCTTCCAGCGAAAAGCCGAAATCACTTTCAAATTTCTTCAGTTCAACTTCACACGTCTTCAGTGCATTGAGTTCAAAAAAAATAAAATGACGTGTCTTGTTAATGAAAATAAGAAAGTGGTGTTTTTTGTTATTGTTCTATTTCTTCGAAACACATTGCGATTATTTCAATTCGCCAGCCTTGGTAAATCGTAAAGTTAGGGGAGAAATAAGACGGGACTACTTTTTGTGCGGATATTCACACATTCCAATGGTTGGAGTTTGGTTGTTGTAATTTTTGTATGGACGCCGGTTCGACACATAAATTTTGCGCCTTAATGGCAAATAAAGGCCACAAATTGGAGAGTTTGTAGTCGTAGAGCATTAAATAAAAAGAAAATTCACGAAAATTTGATGAATACCGAAAATATCTCGTTCGTGGCTACAAGAAATATGAGGATCTTCACGAGCGACTGCGTCGCTCGTGAAGATCCTCATATTTCTTTGTAGCCACTCACGAGATATTTTCGGTATTCATCAAATTTTCGTGAATATCCTCTATTTATTCACAACAATAAGGAACTGAATGAACCTTTTGAAATCGCCAACAAATTCAACACCTTCTTTTCCGGCATTGGGTCTGCAACGGGCGAACAAATACCACAGTCTAACAAATCAGCCGTGGATTACATGAAACGGAATTTCCCTAACAATTTCTTCCTTAGTCCAACGTCTCCCTGCGAAATTATTAGTATAGTAAGGAAAATGAAATCGAAGACGAGTGAAGACTGCGATAGCTTAACGTCAGCCATTATGAAACAAACAATACATGCCATTGCTGTTCCACTAGCTCAAATAATAAATAATTCATTTGAGCAATGTAGAGTACCCGACAAAATGAAAACAGCCAAAGTAATTCCCGTATACAAAAGCGGCGACGAGCGCTTATTTACTAACTACAGGCCCATTAGCATTATCCCTACATTCTCCAAAGTGTTAGAAAAAGTTGTGTCTATCAGACTACGAAGCTTCCTACAAAAATTTGATATTCTCTATCACCATCAATACGGATTTCGTAAAAGACATTCCACTATTCATCCAATATTGCAGCTCATTAAGTATGTTACAGAGGCTGACAATAATAATAATGCTAAATCCTTGACTGTTTTCCTCGACTTTTATAAAGCTTTTGATACATTAAATCATAATACACTTCTGAAGAAACGCGAATGGTATGGGTTTATGGGGATATCTAATGACTGGTTTAAAAGTTATTTATCTAGTAAAACGCAATACATGAGCTACCGGGGTCAAATGTCAAATTTAGCTACTATTACATGTGGCGTCCCACAAGGTTCAGTTTTAGGTTCAATTTTATTTCTTTTATATATTAATGATATAAGTGAGTCAACCTCCATAAATCTTTTACCGTTTGCTGATGACACGACTATGTTCACATCCGAATCTGACATAAATACTTTAACAAGTACAACAAATACCGAGCTGGATAAACTATCGAACTGGTGTTATGCAAATCGACTGGCCCTAAATACAAAGAAAACAAATTACATTGTCACTAAAGTCAATTCTAGTCATACAATAACAAACATTATACGTATAATAGAGTGGTATCTGATGAAAATATCAAATCTATAAAATTTTTAGGAATAAGACTTGACGACAAATTATCCTTCAATTGTCATGTTAATCATTTATGCTCCAAAATTGCCTGTGTAAATTACGCTTTGAAAAAAGTAAAAAATATTATACCATTGAAGGCTTTGAGAACTATTTATTATGCACTTATCCAAAGTCATCTTGTATATGGAATCCAGGTATGGGGTAATTCTAGATCTCTTAAAAAACTTTTCTTAATGCAAAAACGCGCAATACGCATAATAGGCAATAAAAGGTACAACGCCCACACTGAACCACTATTTTCGAAATGTAATATTCTTACAGTATACGACCTGTTCCAATTACACAGTTTACTATTTGTTTTTGACTGGCATAAAGGAAATCTTCCATCATCGTTTAACTCATTTTTTGAAAGTTCTGATTCGCATAGGCAGAGAATATCACGACAATCGGGACTTCTCTACACTCATCGCGCAAGAACTAAATCACTCGATAAACTTCCACCGTATTCCTTTGTGAAAATGTGGAATGACTTGGACCCTAAACTCCGCGTAATGGATAGCAGGAACTGTTTTAAAAAAGAACTAACTCATAGGTTTATTTCTTCATATTCTCAAATTGTAGAATGTGATAATCCATATTGTCCCGACTGTTCCACCTAGTAAATGGCCCCGATATGAAGCGTAGCAAGCACTACGGTTTTATGCAATTTGGACTCCCTTGCGCTTTGTACTTTTCTCGTCACATTGTGAACGTTAGTCTGTGACTGCTCACTTTTCTCACCTGGGGCGGACACCCGCTCATTGGCCTACGATGTCTGTGCTGTGCTGAACGTAGTACTTCTGTGCAGGGCGAAGTACAGACTGGGGTTATGACGTTTGAGAGCTGACAGGTGCTCGTCGTTGCTCGGTGGTTCTCTCCTGCTTCCTCCACCCATAAACCTATCACCGACACGATACGACCCTGGCTGTTAAAGTGTCGTTAATCACCAATAAATTTAGCCATAGTGCATAAATATGTGACCTTAAACACCAGTAAATAAATATCACCAATAAATAAATTAATCATAACGCCTGTTGTCACAACTGAACTCTTGTGACAAGGTATACGATTGCACCTTTTAGCAAGCAGGTCCAGGTGGGAAACAATAATCCTAATCCTCAAGCACTTGTCAAACGGCCATTTATTGCCAATAAAACCTCACATGCCTCTGGTCCTGATCTTAGATCTTAGCCTTCTGTTGTGATGTTACATTATTTCAATCGTCTACCCTGGTTCCTTCCTTACTTATAAGGTTATCCTCAGCGTCATGGCCATTCATATTCACCACCAGATTATTATTATTATTATTATTATTATTATTATTATTATTATTATTATTATCAACTCTTTTTCTCCTTTTCTTCTTTTTTGTGTCCTTTTCCTACTCCTTTTCTTTTTTTACCGTTCTTTGATTTTCTTTTACTCTTCTTCAAGGGGAAATCAGGAAGACAGCCAATATGGCTATGACTTTCCCTTGCAATATACTCTTATATACTGTGTAATGATCTTTGTGACTTGTTTGACATTCTTGTGTTACTTTGTTTTTTGCAAACATATGTATGTAATTATGTATATTGCTGAATAAAATTAATCAATCAAGTCAATCAGATACTCCAAGAAAATCATACTCGTATAGATGAAAAGGACATAACGGATCAAAATACCATTGCCCAAGAATTTAACAACTTTTTTTGTCAACACAGGGACCTGAACAAGAGACCAAATAACTAGTAACAATACTTCTTTCACAGACTCTATGTTGGGAAATTCCAATAATTTTTTTTTAAATCCCACCTTGGACCACGAATAATAAATGTATACGAAATGTAATCCAACATTGTGCCAGTTCCATGGACGCTCGACCTGCTAGCATGCCTTTTATGAGGCTTGTCGGTAGCTGAGTGGTCTATGGCGCTGGTCCAGTTTCGCTAGAGGATTGGTGCCGCAGAAATGTACTCTCGTCAAGGCAGTGGTTCGATCCCCATCGGCGTCTGAGTTATTCTACTAATCTGGTGGACATGCAATCATTGTCTAGACACAACAAAGGTGTGAAATATCTCTTGACGGTCATAGATGTGTTTTCGAAATACGGACGGATGAGAGTGTTGAAAAATAAATCGGGAACAAGTGTGGCTGAAGCTTTGGAAAATATCTTCACCACTTCTTCGTGAAACCTGAGAAATTATGGGTGGATAAAAGTCGAGAATTCTACAACGTTCATATTCGTCGAATCATCGACACCTTTTCCACAGAAAACGAGAAGGTGGGCATGGTCAAACGATGGAATAGAACCATGAAGGAGAAAATGCACTGATATTTCACGGCCAATGCGACTAAGAAATACTTATCCCTTTACCTAACGAATCGCCCGCATCCGCCCGCGTAATATGCAAATTCAGCAGTTGAAAAAATATTTTTCAAAACATTTCAACAAAACCATATCATGTGTACCCTCGTTGGAACGAGCTCGATGAGCTCGTTCCAAAGAGGGGCCACATGATATGGTTTTGTTGAAATTTTTTGAAAAATTTGAAAAAATGAAATTTAAAATAATAAATTTTGATATCGTCTGCGTTGGGTAAAGGGTTAAACGTCTTAGACAATTTAGTTGATGACTATAATAATATGCGCCACAGTTCCATCAAGATGACATCCGTGGAAGCTAGCGATCATCAAAATAAAAGAGAGGTCTACGCAAATCTCTATCTATTAAAGATGGCGGCGGCAACAAAACGACGACCGATATTTGCTGAGGGCGATCGAGTGAGAATTTATGTGTAGAAAAACATTTTGAAAAAGGTTATATATCTAGATGGACGGAAGACATTTTCGTGGTGGTGCGAGTGTTCTACACCGATTCCATTACATATGAGATAGAAGCATTAGATCGTGAAGAAATCACGGGAAAGTTTTATGAACAGCAATTGCAAAAGACATAATTTAAAAAAAAAAAAGAATTAAAATAGAGGAGGGAACATTTTTTGCATATATATAAGTAAGAAGCTGAAAAATGAAGAAGAGATAAGACCCAATATTGAAACACAATATCTCTTTCTCCATCCGAGCGAAAGTTATCTCCGAATGGAAGGACGATTGATGAAAAAAAGTATGGAAGCGCTTATGCATCTTTTCAACAGTATATCGTATAAACTCTAAGGTCAAGAAATAGAAACTGTATTTCATCCTGGTCTAGTGTTCAACCGATGATCGGAACCGGTCACCACAATCGGCCGATTGTAGGCAATCGGATGACGACGGCAACGGCTCCTGGAACATCGGTTCAACCGATTGTTACCAAGCATTTTGCAATGATTCATTAATCGTATTTTATTATCTTGTTCAACTGCTAATGTAAAATGATGCCAATGATACCATTCAATAAAGTTGAGAAAGAACCACAGTGTGTATGCTTAATCTCTCCAGACGCCCCTTTTACGGGATACACAAGTTAAACGACAAGTGAAGCTCACAATTGAACGTACTTGCGGCAATCGCCAGTTCCTACCAGGAAAGTGAAGGTTGTACTCCATTGACTCAGGTCGCAGTAAAATGACCAGTCGCGCGCACTTGGTCGGTAAACGTGGCTCTGCGAGAGCCACGTTTACCGCCCAAGTGTGCGCGACTGGTAATTTTACTACGACTCCAGTCAACAAAGAAAAATGTTTAGTTTAATGTAGTTCTTTCTATCCTCGACTTGTCTAGTAGTGCATGGTATTACAATCGGGATCGGCATCAGAATCGGCCGATTGTGAGCTCAAATAACCGGTAATCGGTCTTCGACCATTTTTGGTAATTGGTTGAACACTATCCTGGTCAGGCAACCACGATGTTGGGACTTATGAAATATCCAGATCATTTTTCCAAATCTAAAGGAATCAATCAACTGTGGTTGAAAGACACTACCACCGATGCGACTACCGAGAATGTGGGTGCAGGCATGAGATTTAAACACATCGTTCAAGCATCTTTGCCTGGAGGAACGTTCTCGTTTTGGATTCCTCTGAAACATCAAATAACTTGGGATTCGCTGAAGATTATGACAAAATCGTCTACGGATTGAAACACAATCTCACCCTAGTTCATAAAAATGACGACGATATCATTGTTAGAGCAGCCACAACAGATCCGGACAAAGTGCATCTAAACAAAGTGTCGTGGTTCATGCCACATGTACTACCAAACGACGAGCAAAGAATGAAACTCTTCAAGATCATCGAATCAAAAACCAGATTACCTGCTGGCTTTAGAATGAAACAGTGTGATGTAACAAACGTTCTGACGTCGACTCAGTTCAATTGGAGATTGCCTGTGAAATCTTCTTCAGAAAAACTGCGTTTCATCATAGTGGGATTTCTGACGAACAGAAAGGATCGGGTCTCAAGAAAAGAATCCATCTCTATTCGATCATTGTAATTTGAGAAACATGCAGGGGTTTCTCAATTCCATGAGATATCCAGCCATAGATTACAATGCCTCGTTCGAGAAGAATGATTTTCTAGGATGTATGGTGATGCAGCAGACTTTAGATCGAAATATTTGTCACATTTGCTTCACATCGGCTCAATAGTTCCAGAGAAGCAGATGAAAATGTTATTTCCCATAGGGTTTCTAAAGTAACTATAAGCCACAATTGCAGACATATTTGCAAACCGATCAACATTGAACGAGGGTCGTTGGTAGAGGGTGTTCCAGTCATCAGTGACGTGAAGTTTCAAAACACTTGGCCTTGTAGTTTCAAAGGAGAAGATATCTTGAAAATCCACACATTTATGAATTCTATTTCAATAAAAGAAATCAGTAAATGAAGGTTAAATATTTTAAAAATTACAAATTTTTTCAGACAGTACTCTCTTTAAAATAGCTTTGGATAGGTAAAGGGTTACAGAAAACACAACATTTTATTCAAACAATTTGTCATATCTTAAATGATATCATAATTGACCTGTCAGCTCCAAATGATGGCATACAAAACACCTGTCATCAATCAGTATTTCTGATAAGAAACATAAGAGTAATATTAACATAATTACATGTATAACTGCAAACTTGTTTACAGTACAAGTCAAAATAAGTTGTAGGATAACCACTATAAACTCTGTATCCTTCTCTTCCTACACTGATAACACCAAAAGCTGGCATCGTTTTCTGGAAAGCTCTCACTGATAGCCTTCCAGTAAATGATGTCAGATTCTGATCTCATCAGTGCAGGAACAGAAGTATACTTAGTTTATTGTGGTTATGCTACAATTTATTTTGACTTGTACTGTATACACAATATTTTTTGTGTTTTTTCCCAGTTTGAGTGTTCAAACTGAAAACAACCTTTACCAGATTCTCAAAACACAGGTATTTTGCTGACAAGATAGGCATTGAGTTAAGCATTAGGTTATAGCCTCTGGCGACCACGTATTACCATCCTCTCATAGACCATTCCTGTCAGGTTTTGGTTCACACTGGCTCAGTAGTTCCAGAGAAGATGAAAATGTGATTTTCCATAGTGTTTCTATAGTAACTATAAGCCGCAATTGTGGCCATGTTTGCTGAACATTAAATGAAGATAATTGGTAGAGGGGGTCCCAGTCATCGACTCGATCATGCAAAGTTTCAAAACATTTGGCACTGTGGTTTCAGAGATTTTTCAAAATCCTCCAACCAGAATCAAAGAATACCTCTGGCGGCCTTGTTTTTCAACGCAGGGTAACAAAATGAGGACCGTTTGTAGAGGACCTGCCATAGACTATCTCTGCCAGGTTTGATTCACGTCGGCTCAGTAGTTCCAGAGAAGATGAAAATGTGATTTCCCATAGAGTTTCTATAGTAACTATAAACTGCAATTGCAGCCATGTTTGCAACCCGATCAACATTAAATGAGGATCGTTGGTAGAGGATGTCCCAGTCATCAACCATGCAAGGTTTCAAAACATTTGGCCCTGTGGTTTCAGATGAGAAGATTTTTGAAAATGCACCAATGAGAATCAAAGAATGCCTCTGGCGGCCATGTTTTCAAACCCACGGGAACAAAATGAGGATCGTTTGTAGAGGACCTCCCATAGACTATCCCTGCCAGGTTTGGTTCACGTCAGCTCAGTAGTTGCAGAGAAGAAGATTTAAATGTGATTTCCCATAGGGTTTCTATAGTAAATATAAGCCGCAATTGCGGCCATGTTTGTAATCGGATCAACATTAAATGAGGACTGTTGGTAGAGGGTGTCCCACTCACCAACCATGCAAAGTGTCAAAACATTTGTCCCTGTGGTTTCAGAAGAGAAGATTTTTCAAAATCCACCAATCAGAATCAGAGATTTTCAAAATCCACCAATCAGAATCAGAGAATGCCTCTGGTGGCCATGTTTTTAAACCCACGGGAACAAAATGAGGATCGTTTGTAGAGGACCTCCCATAGACTATCTCTGCCAGGGGTGGTTCACGTCGACTCAGTAGTTCCAGAGAAGAACATGAAAATGAGATTTCCAATAGGGTTTCTATAGTAACTATAAGCAGCAATTGCGGCCATGTTTGTAAGCCTATCAATATTAAATGGGGATCGTTGGTAGAGGAGGTCCCAGTCATCATTTATGTGAAGTTTCACAATATTTGGCCTTGCAGTTTCCGAGGAGTAGATGTTTTGAAAATCCACCAATCAAAATCAAAAAATGCCTCATGCAGCCATGTTTTTCATCCGCCGGGAACAAAGTGAGGACCGTTTGTAGAGGACGTCCCATAGACCAATCCTGCCAAGTTTGGTTCACACAGGCTCAGCGTTTAAGAGAAGATGAAAATGTGAAAAGTTTACGGACAACAGATGATGACGGACGCCAAGTGATGAAAAAAGCTGACATGGCCTTTTAAGCCAGGTGAGCTGATGAAAAGTAAAAAAAAAATTTTTTAAATTAATAAAAATATTTTTTTTATTATATATATATTTAAAAAAATTAAAAATTAAAACTAATTTAAAAAATGGTAATGGAAAACAAAATCGAATTAAAAAGAATAACTTCAAACAACAGTAATAAAAATACGTTTTATTTGAAACCTAATCCAATCCAATTGAATGATGTCGAAGTAATAAAGTTTGATTATTATAAACTCGAAACTTTTTTCATGGGATTAACACTGAACGATTGATTTTGAAGATTTGTGTCGCAAACCCTTGAAAGAAGAGGGAGAAAAAAATATCAAACAGTTCAGTCTGATCTACGGCAAAAACAAAATATATCAAAAAATCAATAAAGTGTCGTAGATCGACTCAGCAAAGAAGCTCTAAACAATGTTAAAAAAGTAACCAAAGTAAACATGATCATTCCACACCTGCACAAAAATGAAGAGGGGAAAGTGATAGCTCGCACACAGATAAAAGATGTGACTTTGTAAAAAAAAAATTGAAAGTTGTTTTTCATAAATAAATATTTACATTTTTTGTTTATTTGTAATATTTGTTTTGTTATTTATATATAGACAAAAATGTTCAATTATTTTCTATTCATTTATAATTACAATGTACACATTTTGCAATCACAGTACTTTGTTCGTTGCACAATCTTGGATGCACAGAATTAATTAGTATTTATCTTTTTTTTTACATTTTTTACATTTTAAATAGTATTTTTTTGTTTCATTGTTAAATTTAATATCTTCGAATTCTTCGTTTTCTTTTAACTCATATTGTTTAAATATTTTATTATTTCATCCCAAGTCTTCCAGATTAATCTTTTCCCCCTTGATCATGCAATTTCGAATTTCACTTTGTATCCACCTAACATAATAATTATGTTTTTGGTTTGACTGATATAATTCTTTTCTTTGCATCATTTACACATTTTATTATTTCATTTACTTTCATTTTTTTAATTTAGTGATTTTTTCCTCCATCATGCAAAATTGGATATTCTATCTATTCCAGTAAATAATGCAAAATATGCTCTCGATCTTCGGTTGTGTGAGTTCTAGCTCTCAATCGAAAATCTGAACATTCAAATTCATCGGGTCTCGGATCTCCTACATGCAACACAGTCTCCTTCAAATTGTCATCAAGTCGCGCTTGCTGACCATATTTAATGCCGGTGTAAAAGGAATGGAAGTCCGTAGGAAAGTTAGTCCCTCTGGACTATTATTCCGCGGAATTATAGTCCTAGGTCTAACATATTACATAGTAAATGTTTAAGTCAATGGCATCATTTGTGGGTATGGAAAATCCTCTAATAAATTCTGGAGTCTGTAGTATCAGCATACACTTGTGGTATTATGCATGTGTCTTTCAAATATTTTTGATGGAAACACCATCTCGTCGTAGAATGTTTGAAAAATTTACGTAGTAAATGTTTGAGTCAATGGTATCTTTTGTGGGTATGGAGAATCCTCTTATAAAAAATTCTGAAGTCTGTAGTATCAGCTTACACTTGTTTCGTGATCATTATCGATTGGCTCATCTGAAGTTCTCTTCCAAAATAAGATAATCAATCAATTTCGGCGTATGGGATGGCTTAAGGGGTTGGACACGGCTAGGGAACTCAATACATTTTCAGAGAAAGAGCAGAGTATTTCAACCCTCTGGACCGATGTGATATCTTCTATGTAATTTCAGTGACAGCAACTGGAATGGACAATATTAATTATTGGTGTGTGTGTGTGGGGGTGGGGGTGGGGGTGGGTGGGGGGTAGACCTATTACTATTTTCAATGTGCAGTCTTGAAGCTGCACGTTGAAAATATTTATTGGTCTACCCCATACATTCACTTAGCAGCATCCTAAGTACTGAAATTATGACGTATCATTTCCTGGGCCGGTAAAGCGGCTTCTCGGGTTCAAAGGGTTAACCCTTTACCTAACATGAAAAGCAGACGACACTTGCAAAAAAAATTCTTGAATGACTATTTTTTTCATTTTTTGTCTCAAAAACATAGGTTATGACCCCTCGTTGGAACGAGCTCAACGAGCTCGTTCCAACGAGGGGTCATAACCTATGTTTTTTGAGACAAAAAATGAAAAAATAATGAAAATTAATTGACGATTTTCGTGAATAGCGCTGGCCGGTTTTGGCCGTTACGTTGGGTAAAGGGTTAAGAGAAAATGCTGCATAGGTAACTTCATTTTAAAACGTATTTTCAGGACAGATCCTATGTCTATGAATGTGTGACCAGGACCATCTGATCCGTTTCCAAAGAACCATTCATACTTATTAACTGCTAATGAGCCGCCCGACAGTCACTAGGCACGGACCACGCTGACTCTCCGGGTTTTCTGACAAGGTTAATTTCCTTACATTCGTCTGAGCAAACATTTCTTATTATCAACAATTTTAATATTCTACAATTTTGATCTCAATTCAATAAATTTGGTGATCTTTTCAACACCCACGACCGATTTGAACAAACCAACAACTTTTTTTACTTTCTCGACCTGAATGAATGATTTTAGGGGAAACTGGCGGATACACTCAGCAATGTTCGGGTCACACATCTGAACTGATGCGCACAAACACATGACCATCCCAGTGTTATCGTGATGTACAAAGGGATATTCAGGAATAAATTACTTTGCTTACCGACATATATTAGCTTTGAATAATTTCCCATGTTTCTGCGGTTATGATTCTCGGAAATGAAATGGGTTGGCAAAACAGTTTCTCTGATTTTTGTTAGGAATAGTGGGTTTCAAAAAAAAAAGTGGGAAATCAAATTATGCCTTCTTCAAAGCAACCTGGAATTGTTTTCAGGGCAAACTGCTGTGTAAACAAGCATTGCCGTTGTAAGCGGCGGTGGAACGGAGAGGTGGAGGAGGTTGGTTAGTGTCAAAGAAGGCATTTGCTTCACAGAAAAAAGCCCCCTATCAAACTACACAAATCTGAACCAAACTTGTCCCCTACCGAACAAATATCTAGAACGCCACTGGCATTTTCTGTGTTTTAAATTTATGTCACCATATTCAGCCTTGTATTTTGAACGAGGAGACTCGGTTTCGTTCTTTTTTCTTTTAATTTGAAGAGATTTTACCGGAAACTGCGACAGATCACAATTAAAATTTCTACTTTCGGTTTCGTTTTTTTTTTTTGAAAAAATTAGTTAACATTACTAATGTCCATATCAAAGGAAACCCCGACGAGCGAAGACCTCTCGAATTACGCTAACCCTCAAATTGCGCTAAAACCCATTTATTTATTTATTTATTGGTGTTTAAGGTCACATATTTCTGCACAATGGCTAAGCATGACCATGACAGTTTTACGGGTGGAGGAAGCCGGAGTACGCGGAGAGAACCACCGAGCAACGTCGAGCAACTGTCAGCTCCCCAACATACTAACTTCACACAAGCAGGGTTAGCATTGGTTGAAGACCAGTGCACCATCGACGTGCAGTACGCCTTAGTACACAGCGTCACCGTGCCCCCACGTGGGCAATGGGGGTGAAGTGTCTTGCCCAAGGACACAACGCGGTTGCCGCAGGTGGGATTCAAACCGAGGACCTCTCGGCTTGCAGCCTGCACCTCGACCTACTGAGCCACCGCCCCCCACCCCCCGCGCTAAAACCCATAAATACGTGATAAGAGGACCCATCCCATTTGGCGGATATGCTTGCCAGCCCCACGATACATTGCAAAACCGACAAGATGACGTCTCTGTGCCAAATGGTGTCGACAAAGCTGACCTGTTTCTACCTCAAGATCGTCTGCCCCATGGTCTTTGGTTCATCAAAGGTCGAAAGATCTTCAAATATGCTCTGACTGTGGTCGTTTTGGCTGGTCATTACAAAGGGGCCGAACCTCTGACCTCACATGATTCAACAGAGGTAGCTAGCACTTTCTCACACATGCACAGCCACAGGCTCTGCGGTGACCCAAACTTCTTCAGGTGAATCCTGTACGAGAGTTCATGGGTTCCGTGTACCAACTGTGCACCGAACACGGTGTCCAGTCTGGTATGGTGAAACTATGGGCAGTCTTTCGTGGAATGGTTCAACTGCACGCTTGCAGAGCTGTTGCTTGACCACCGGTAGGCTCAGGAGATGAAGTGTGAGGGTCAGAGATACACTGACTGAGTTGCGCAGATGGCTGCTGTCGCCTCAGCTCAGTACGGATAAGTGACGCGTATGGCTAATAAAAAGCCTACCGAAGCCATAAAAGCTACTGCAGTGATACAAATGGGCTATTATATCGTAAACCGCAATGTTGGTATGACAGTGCTAAAAATCTCTTCTGATGTGGGTGTGTGATACCTTTAACCATCCGGTGAGCTGGAAGGAGGTCGCCGCCGTGCTTCTGGCTCGAGAGGTAGATGATGAAGACAGGTGAGCCTGTTCTCTATTACCTTTCCCATGGACATTATGGGTCTGTGCCGCGTGGATCTGTCCGGTAAGAACTGCTGGTGGTTTCACGTGACATAATGTTGCCATCTAATGATGTGCTTACTCGCTGAGGGCCATATCTCCTTCTTTTTAGCTGCACCCTAGCCAGGTATCGCGCACATTTTCTGTTCTCTATACTGAACCCATCCGTGCCTTTGGTCCCATAGGTAGTATTTCATTTCAGTGTTGAACGCGACGCAATGATTGTCTTGGCTCTTTTGACCTGCGAGATATCGTTCACCTTAATGTTAAATCAATGGCTCTCAGCCTCGTTATGGCGCTTGTACGCCACGAGGTCCTTCTGGATGGCCTTTCGGATTCCTTCCTCGGAGAGTCGCCCAAACTTAGTTCCAACCACTGGGTGATAGGTCTCTCGCTGGAGCTGGTTCTCAGCCTTGAAGACACTCGGGTATCCCAGGTTTGGCAACTGAAAATACTCATCGATGATCCACACCGTTTGCAGAGCTTTCATTGATTGTCAACCCATGGCTGGCGGGGGGGGGGGGGGGGGGGGGGGGGGGGGGAGGGCATGCACACAAGATCTCTTTCGCTCAAACCCGTCGATGGTCGGAAATAGAACCACATCAACAAATGTTATTCAGGACCAGCACTTCTTGGTCCAGCTGCCCAACGTCAATCGGGGCATTGTGACCGGAATGATCTGCCGAACGCTGGTTTTGGAGATGGTACAGAAGCTGTGCAGATGGGAAGTGTAATTTGTTTCTCCGGAAGAGAAACTCGTGGAATTTATCGCGAACTTTCTGGCCGCTGGTAAGGATCAAGTTCCCCGACTGCCACTGCTTCACAAACCTTTCCAAGATCTTTATTCATCTGGTACTTGGCTCTATTTGATTTGAGGCTTTCTTAGGAGTGTTGAGAGCTTCATTTTTCGCCCTGTGGCCAACCTCATCCTCGTCATAGTAACGGACAAGTTCTATAAGCCTGTCATGCAGCAACTCTCCTCCGATGGGAGGGCCTGGCCCAGGTCACCGCAACATACGCTCTGGCAGTCCGAGAAGGTTTCGAGGATTAAACCCAGAATAGTGCGACGGAAGGAGCTGGCCTTGGTCACCACAACAAACAATCTCATTCAATGTGTACAAACCTTAGGAGTTTTCGAGGATTAACGTCAGAACAGACAGCGCAGACATTGTCCCAGATGATGGCACGCAGGGTGTACCTTTGACCCTTCTTTTTGGGTGTACAGTCGGTCTTTCCACTCCAAGGCAGAAGTTGCAACAGGTCTGCTCCTCCTTTATACCCCCTGCCCTTGCTGTGACAGATCCGCGACTTGCCCCCACCACCTGTATTTTTTTTTAGCGAGACGGGGCGTCGGGGTCAACATCAGATGATCTCTGACTCAGAATTCGACCGTCGTCTTCACATTGTCACCACCGCTGCGTACGTAGGGAATCTGGTGATGGGGGAGAGGGTCATGGAGCCTTGTAGAATCTGGGGTGTCGTTAACGTGCTGCCAGTATTCGGTATGCAGTGTGGTCCCGAGGCATATACATGTGCTTGTCTCACCATTCGTCGGGGGCTACTGCATGCAGATACTAGAGGCATTATGTACACATGTCCTTCCCTCAGTGGCAGGTTTTTTAGGCAACATAGGTTTGGACACCCGTGAGTTTGTGAAGCGCAGTCTTCTTAAGGTTGAGTTTCACCTAGACCTCAAAGTTGATACTCACTATGTATGTAATTGATGTGTTACCACTCTGCGAGTCCGCCATAGCCGTGTTCTACGCAGGCCTTCTCAAAATCTGGCTGCAAAGAACTGATTGGAAAGAGCGGGGGTCGGTTTCCAGTCTTTTCTCTTTTTGTATGTGGCTGTGAGTGCAACAACATGGTTATTGCCAGCGACCCTGTCTGCCAGAGCTTCGTCTTCCAAGTCTGCAAAGCTTTGATTAATGCGTCACCATTTTCCTGTGTTGTGTAGGTCCGGCTGGCTTGAAATACAAGTTGGTCAACAACTTTAGACTGTTTGCCTTACCCACCCAAGAACCACACTACAACTGGCTCCTTATGGGTGTCCTCTCTGATGGTCTGTCAGACGTTGCCCCATTAAATGTGTATCTGCCTGGTTCTAAGAAAGTTGGGGTCTTTGGACCAGGCGATGAGTTCTACATTGCTCTGGATACTCTTCTCCAAGTGGGCATTTGCAAAAGTTGTATACTCCTCGCCTGCGTTATTTTTCAAGACAATGGCCGACTGGTGAATCTTCTGGAGTTCCAACATGTCCTGAACAGTTACTGTGACTTCAGTTCCAAGGAACCTCTCTTCTCACTCGTGTATTTCCTAGTCCATGGTCTGGGTGACCTTGGGCCCCTAATGGTATCCTCACGGTGTTCGACGTCTCTCTAGATAACACAGTTCAGACCATCAATTCCGCGTGGGGCTAGGTTTGGTGGGATTGGCTGTCTGTAGAGCCTGTGATCCACACTTGTGACGTGCTAGATAGTTTTGAAGTACGGACTGGCAATCCAACTCAAGGTGTCAGTGCCAGTTTGGTATTTTGGGTAATATTCAACAACACCCTGGCCTTTCCTCCCTTTTATCGTTACAGGGTCAAACCTGTTCTCAACCCCTCAGTTTCCTTTGCTCCGCTCTCACAAGTACTTGATTTTTAGGACATAGTCAACCTCTAGGAGTTGTGACGTGCTGCTCTCTCGTTTGTCAGCCGGCAATCTAGGGTCACACGCCCTGCACTAGTTACGACATCATCTCTGAGTTTTATATTTCCAAGATCAAACCGATCCTCTCCCTCAACCCATCACCCCGGGTGGAAAAGTCCGCGACAACACTTAATTCTTCGCCTTGGACCCAAGCTTTGATGTCATTTGAACTAATATAGTATTTTGACAGTGTCACCAGGTGTCACTAGAAAATTTTTGTGACAAATACATTACACAAATTGCACATGCCAGGCTCAAAATTACTATTTCAGTTCAGATGACGTCAAAGCTGGGTTCCAGATTAGCAACCCTGATGAATAATTTACAGAAATTTACTACAGGAATTCACGTAAGAAATTCTTTGGACTCAATTGGCGCCGTAGCGACAAATTTTCTGCATGAATTCCCACAATGTACGTCTGGGCATCAAGTAGCACCCACAAGTACTCACTTTTCGACATGTATCTAAAATTATCGTTTATTCGATATTGAGAAAAATGCTTAATTGCTATATCGCCCTAAACGATAAATAGTTTTAATCGGCGATAATTTTTTTAAATTTATGAATTAAAACTACTGACAGCTGTCAAACAGGACTTAAAACATATTTTGGCCACTGGACGTTTAATTGGATTAGCTTACGCACGACTATAAGGCCCTGCGAATATTCGGTATTCGAAATGGTATTCGATTCGACGGCAGTATTCGATTCGAATTAGATTCGGCAATCGGTGGCGAAAAATCTACCGGATATTTCTGATTGTCCTTGTAATCTTTCTCTCTGTCGGAATGGACCGGATATCGGCGGGAGGAGAGCGAGTTTTAAAAATATGCACACAATTCCATCTCACGCAACTCCACGTTCAGTGCTGTCGACGGATTTCTCCGTCGCTCGTTCTTCCTGTTTCATATGCAGTCGGCGAATATATCCGTCGCCGGAACATGGAATAGGGAGTACGGGCAAACATCCTTATGTTCCGAACTAAAACATGATGTTTTCCCAGTGGAGCTACCGGTAAACTTTCTAATAAATGCGATTCGATATTCGATTCGATTCGCGAATAGTAAGCAGTATTCGATTCGGTATTTGATTCGATCGCATTCGAATATTCGCAGCACCCTACGCAAGCCATGATCTCATTCAATGTGTACAAGTGTGTTTTATTCATTGATAAATGAAAAGTGAGATTTATTTTTGTAACATGATTTTCCGTGTGGCCTATGAAAATTACTAATATGTGCAGGTAATCTTGTCATTAATTTGTGATATCTACACTGGCTCGAATTAATGACATAACTCCCTTTATAATATCAGTATTTTTTCATGGTGGGCGATATTTAATCATATTGCAATATTTTCAATTATCGTGTTCGATATTTTTTCCTTTATTGCTTCACTCTATTTGTGAAGTGAAATTATTCCGACTGCATGTATTTGCCTTGGAACAATTTATGGGAGGGTGGTGGTGGGGGGGGGGGGGGGGGGGGGTGTACCTAGGTACAATTTATAGGCAATGCACATTGAATACTTACAATATATCTTAGTTATTATTGACTCTTCCATAAACTGTACCATGACAAAGAAATGGGAGCAAATTTTGATAACCAACAATAAGTTAGGACTCTTACCAGTTAACCCTTTAACTAACGCATAGTAATCAAAATTTATTATTTTAATTATTGTTTTTTCAATACGTTTCCAAAAATTTCAACAAAACCATATCATCTGACCTCTCATTAGAACGAGAGCTCGTTCCAACGAGGGTCACATTCGATGGTTTCGTTGAAACTATTTGAAACTGCTAAATTTGAAAATTACACGGGGGAATATGGCAGATTTGTCAGATAAGGGGTTAAAAAACACCTGATCCAACTCACAAGATCAGTTTCATCAGCTGCATAATAAAATGAAAGCAGGTATTGGGAAGGAAGCAAAGCTCAAATATTCAACTTTATACATACCAGTGACTGTTGTGCCGAAAGCATGACCTTGGAGGAAAGTTACAAATAGCATAAGCCAAAAGTTTGCGCACCAAGGCAGCGCAATTGTGGTGAAACCAAAAGTGAAACAACTTAGTATCAGTATTATCTGTATGTTCCACTTGTCAATGATAAAACCTCCTGATAGAGAACCAGTCAAGAGTCCAGTAAAGTAACTCCCTATAAACATCGATCCCTTCCCTGTATCTGTTCCTGTTAATTTCAAGAAATATGGAAACGCAGGTCCTCGCTGACCAACAGGCCAACCCTGAAATAAACAAATGATACTAGAAGAACCTTGCATGTACGTGAAATTATTACAATGTTCGTCGATACAATATGTTTCCATCAATTACTGTATGAGATATCCTTTATTTATCATATGACTCGTCTGGTTTGTTCACTTTAAAACATTTGATATTTTGCTTTCATATTACCCAGTGATAAATAAAGCCTTCCGTCAGTTTCATTGGTCATTTCAAAACTAGACAATTTGATTGGCTGAACAAAATAAAACTGGGCCACATTTTCATAATTTGCATAATTAGAGTTGGGAGCTTTGATTGGTCAATTTCAAAACTGGACAATTTGATCGGGCAAACAAAATACAACTGGATGACATTTGCATAATTTCAGTAGGGAGAATTTACGTTATCTGTCCTATTTGGGATGGGTTATATTGTATTAATCTTTTACCTACAAGAAAAACGCCATTCATTTTTTTATATTTTCACTTTTGCTTCCAAAACATAGATTATGAGACCCTCATTGGAACGAGCAAAAAATGAAAAGTTTTTGTGATACGAGGATGTTTTTTCCAAGTGTCGTCTGCAACTCAAGTTAGGTGATGGGTTAAAAGGGTCATACTAAGTGACTAATTTGTGCGTGTTTGTGCCATATGATAAATAGAATATGAAATGAGTGTTTTTCTCAAATAATATTATGAAACTCGTCCGAATTTTCCGTTTGGGCTCTCCAAAACAGAAAATTCTTAGACTCGTTTCATAAATATTATATGAGGCAAACACTCATTCCATATCCTCTATTTATATCGCACTGACTAGGTAAAAATAAATTGATTCAAGATTTGATTTGCTCTCCTACAGCCAAGGAAGACGGGTTCACGTAGTTAGCAGATGCAGTTGTCCTGTTTCCCTCCTGAGATAGCATGCATGTGGAAGGAGATGTATACATCTGTGAAGATGATGGGATGAAATTGTGCGTTGTTGTGTCGGGGGATATGTGCATTTTATTTGGAGGAATGTGCGTGTGCGAATCAGGCCCGTAAAATTGACAAACGGTAGTCCGCTTGTGCTTTGTCTCTATTTTGCGTTCGTCCACATAAATACACCTCAAGACAAGTTACAAGACAGTTTCCTCTGTCTATTAATCTTCATTTATAAATTGTACAGAACACGAATAATTTTATAATGCTGATAAAACTTAATGTTCCTTGACTGTTATGATGAAATAATGAGATGTCAACGAAAAACGTCCCCACTCCATCTTTGAAAGTTGTCAGACTGTGACGACAGTCACGATGTGACAGCTTTCAGACCATAAATGATCAATAATGACTACAATATATTATATGTATTCAATGTGCATTGTAGTGTGCATTGTAGTAAAAAATATGCTCGTCTTCAACATATTTATTTTTCGCCGCTATCAAAATATATTCTGAAAAGGCAATTGACTGTTGTGAGGAGTCGGAAAACTGAAGACTATACCTTGAAAAATATTAAATGTCTCCCTCGTCAAGATGCCGGAGGCTGGGGTGCTTTTCTATTTGTGATCCAAAGAGCCTTCCAACAATACAGTTTTATGGAGACCGGTAGATGCAGTACGGCTAGGGGAGTAGGGGAGGGGGTTAGGGAGGGGGTGGCGTAGAGAAGGTGAGGGGAGGGAGGGGAGGGGAATTAGGGAAGGGGAGGGAAGGGGTTAGAGAAGGGAGGGGAGGGGTGGGGTCCGGCTAGGGAGGTGTATAGGAAATATTAATTTTTTTTGTGTTGGACAATTTAGTTGAGGGTTATAATCATAGTTTTCCATAGTAGTATTCAGAGAGAGAACTCCCGTTTCAGTATCATTAGAACATGAAGTGGCAGTATCTCAACTTGAGCGTTTTATCGCTGGTAAAATCTGTCAGAGTCTCAGAGATTAGGTCTTATTACTCTACTGTGTAAAAAGATAGGGATAATGTCGAGAATTTGAAATTCTAGGGGGCTCCTACCCCTACGTAATGTAGGTTATAAAATCCTTGCAAAAAGCAGCATTGTCCTTACGATAGCGCGATGTGTTACAGTATATTGCTCGCCTGGATCGGACCTGGAAATGATCAATGGGTTTTCGTGAGCGAAAGAGGAGAATTCGAAGTTCCTCTGGAGGGTAAAAAAAAAAAAAAAAAAAAAGATGAAAAAATCGTTCGATCCGTTTACCAAACACATATTCGATTTTCAAGACAGATTGGTCAAAAGCAAACGATTCTTACAACTCGAAAACGTGAGAAGCAAGAAGGATAAACTGCGTTTGATATCGTGTTTCGCGTTTTATCAAGGAGAAAAACTAAAAGACGTTTCTAGGTTCAACAAACTCTTAGTCATTATTTTTATGTAAAAATTAAGCAAACAGCAAGAGAAATGTATATTTCGTGCAGTTATAAACCGTTTCCAAATCTCGATGAGGTTAACACCTCTTGAATTGAATTAAAAAAAGAAGTCTTCACGCAAAGGGACTCGAGTGAGTGAATGGAAGAGAGCTGTCCACCTTGATGTACTCGTAATAAAACCCTAACCTATCTCATAACAACAACACTACTATCAGTTAAAAACTGATTTTTTTAAAAAAAATATTGATGTATTATTAATTAAATTAGACCATAAAAAAGAACGTCTGTTTTTCAGGCTCTCGCGCATGGTCATGCAACCTTTTTATGTCATCAAAAAATCTTTAAAAAAACCATGAGATATTGTGCTCATTTCGGTAAATCGATATCGATGAGTTGACGAATTCTTTTTTTTAAATTAACACTTCAAGCTTTTTCTACATCATACTTTAATAAAGTGGGTGGGTTTCAGCAGTATTCACGACAGAAAGTGTTTTATTTTGTAAAAGGTAAGTCATAATGAGAGCAAGAAGGAAGGTGTCTTTCAGTCTGACAACAAACAGTCACAAAGGGGAGTGGTCGATTCGCGCCACATTTGATTCGCACCAATCTTCAGAAAGTCTGCGAAGTCAGGTTCTATGTTGAATGGAACACAGTCTCCTGGTATTTATTTTAGTAACATTTGTATTGTAAATGACTGTCATTGGGAATGTGTGTCCTGTTATTTGAAACCGTTACGAGTTTCCCAGTTAATTTAAATAAATGCATTTGAGATGTAGGATATTTGGATAACTAATAGTAACCGTTGCTTGATATAAAAGTAACAGACATAGTTGAAAATAAATCGCATACAGATAGGTATGTGCGGTCGAATTGGTTCATAAAAACACACAAACATTCGTTTTGTATTTCATTTTCAGATTTTCCAAAAATATGATTTATGGATGAACTACCCGTTCAAATGGGTTGTGATAATTTTGAATATAATGAGTGAATAATTGTGATTCACGATTTTATTAGGCAGGTTGTGAAAGGATTTTTTTATTATTGGTAAAATAAATCTGTGAAGTTGGCGCTTCAACATTTGATTTGTCCCAGAGACTTTTCATCCTGAGACGTTTTCACCCACGAGGCGTTTCGTCCTGAGTCATAATTTTCACGTTTCACTTAAAAACAAATATTCAAACCTCACTTCATTTCTGACCCAACACCCCTACGGTGAATAACCAATATATTTTGGGAAATTTTGCGTGATCCATCAGGCGTTTGGGTGGGGGTTGAATTACCATAAACAACCTCTCAGGGAGAAAAAAAGACTGCCCGCCCGAATGCTTTTTTGGAAAAAATGGTTTGAGAAACAGACAATCAACTTTGTATGGTCTTATTAATTTTTTCTATTATCAATTTTTTAATATATATAATTTTTCTTTATGGAAAAGGAACAAAAACTGCAACGAATTATAGTTTATAATATTTATTTGTTTTGTTCAGAGTTACTTTTTCCTCGAACCTAACCCGTATCGTAACCCCTGATCATAAACCTCGGATGTGTTGTTATACAGAGTTACTTCCCTCGAATCTACCCTGATGACTTCATAGTAAACCTTGGTGTTACAGAGTTACTTCCCTCGAACCTGTTACTTTGTCCTCGAACCTAACCCGTATCGTAACCCCTGATGACTTCACAATAAACCTGGGATGAGTTATTACTTCCCTCGAACCTATCCTGACGACTTCATAGTAAACCTTGGTGCTACAAAGCCACTTCTCTCGAACCTATGGATGATAGAGTTACTTCACTAAAACCTCACCTGTATCACGACTCCTGATGACCTAATAATAACCTAGGTGTTACAGTGTTACTTCCCTTGAACCTACGAATGATAGAGTTACTTCCCTTGAACCTAACCTGTATCATGACCCCTGATGACCTCATAATAAACCTCTTCCTATGGTGTTACAGAGTTACTTCCCTTAACCTACAGATGAGTTGTTACTTCCTTGAACCTAACCGGTATCTTGGCCTCTGATGGTCTCAACGTGGTCTCTAATGTACTCATCATGACCTTTGCTGTACTCATAATTCACCTCTACCTACGGCGTTACAAAGTTACTTCACTTGAACCGAATTATTTTGACGGATGACAGAGTTACTTCCCTTGAACTTAACCCATATCATAACCTCTGATGACCGCATAATAAACCTCTACCTATGATGTTACAGAGTTACTTCTCTCGAACCTACGGATGAGTTGTTACAGAGTTACTTCCCTCGAACCTAATCATTTGACAGGTGAGTTGAGAGTTACTTCCCCGAATCTACGGATGATAGCGTTACTTCCCTTAAACCTCACCTGTATCATGACTCCTGATGACCTAATAATATACCCTGGTGTTATAGTGTTACTTCCTTGAATCTATGGATGACAGAGTTACCTCCCTTGAACTTAACCCGTATCATAACCCCTGATGACCTCATAATAAACCTTGGATGAGTTGTTATACAGAGTTACTTCCCTCGAACCTAACCATTTGAACGTATGAGGTCTCGTTTCCTATTAAAAGGTCATTTCCGAGGTTATTGGATATCCTCAGCCAAATGACTATTTTGAGCTATAGTTTTAGTTTATGGTGGTGTGGATTTAGTAAATAATTCTCTTTAATGGTGATATGGCCAAAATAATCTGTTGATGGTCTTGATTCAAACTGTGTATTGTCAAGTGCATTTCAATTGGGGGTCAAGGTCACATGGAAGTGGTAAATGACAAACCCAGACCTGTTTGGGACCTGACAATTTGCAGTTTACAAATGGGACAACTTTTGGGTAAATTTGCTTTGAGAAGGCCTTCTGAAAAAATGAATAAGAAACCCATATGTTTTTTATTTGTCAGAATGATCATGTTATGCTGTAAAATCCTCAGTGGAGGAATGAGGAATTCCTATAACACAGTTTTATCACTATCGATGCACAAAAATTGGAGATTTATCCCCAAAATGAGAAAATTTTGACCATTTTGAGCCATTTTTTTTGCCATCAACTGTGTCATTCGGCTGAGTGTATTTGAGTGATATTGTAAGATTTTTGTTGTGTACAGTTGTCTCTAGAAAGGGCCATATTCAGAGCTTCCAGAAACTATACACATTGTGAGTATTGTGAATAGGGGAGGTAATTTAAATGCGAAATATCCTCGGCCGTATTGATCAGAAGCTGAACAATTCTTGAAAAGCTGACATTTTCACCTGAATAACTGTAACGAGACCTTAAGTAGAAAACAGTGTTTGCTTTCATTGCAATTTCTGGCCTCCAATCTCCATAGCAACCAACTGTATTAGTGGGAATATGTTGTAGGATAAGTAAAAGAAATATTAAAGCATATTTTTCTTTTTTCAGTGGTACCCTGTACAGACATAATTTCCTGGAAAGTTCTCCCTCTTGAGGTATTTAAAGTCCAGTAATGGTGTTATCAAGAGAATTATGTAGGTTTTTCAACACAATTTTATTTGAAAATGCTGTTTACTGGTACAGTCATATGGAGAACTCTTTCTAAGAACTTTCCAGGGAATTATCAGAGTGTAGTCTGATTAGTAGAGATAATTTGGGACTGAATATTCTTAATCGTTACATTTACACAGCTCTTTTCAAATAGCACATACTTCAAATGTCAGTCTTTTGGATCAGGTCAGGAACTGAAATGGGTCTATTTTTAACCCTTTAGCAAACACAATGTGTGCTATGCAGGAAAATGTGGTTACAAGAGATCTGTAGGATTTTTTCTTTTATGATTACATTATATTATAATTGATAGAATCAGTGAAATATGCTTAGCCAAATGAGGAAAGTGAATTGAGAATGCTGTGGAAAAGAGTGGGTGGGTGGGCACTGAAATATGCATTTTGAGGGAGGATGCAGTTTACAAATGAATGTAATTTCTGGGTTTTTCTTAATTTTATCAGTTAATGTGTGATCCTGATGTAGCTTTTGGTGCTGAAAGTGACTGTGCACATCAAAAATAAATCATCCATCACCATTGGTTTAGTCTGACCATTGGCCAATATACCAACACAGCTGCCATGATAGCTATTGCCCATGGTGTTACAGCTGTGCATCCATCTAAATTGAAATCTAACTTCCTTCTCTCGGGTTAAAGCATACTGCCTTGGTAGAATAGGGGAACCACTGGTGTTACATGCTTTCATCTAAAGCAAAATTTACTCTACAGAGCTTTTATCAGAGTCAGAAATGTGAAGAACAGGCCTTCTCTCACTGAACATTACTGCGTAAAAAAACGTAAAGAAACTGGCTGTCAGAGTGCTCGGTCTCCCGCTATCCATGGGGCTTAAGGGCACTAAGTTAACAATTTTTTCATATGTGCCATACATCATTTTTCTCAGAATTAAATACAGATGCACATTTACTGTTTCTGAGAGTGTGAAGAATTTTTTATTTTTCACTTAAGGTCTCGTTTCCTATTAAAAGGTCATTTCCGAGGTTATTGGATATCCTCAGCCAAATGACTATTTTGAGCTATAGTTTTAGTTTATGGTGGTGTGGATTTAGTAAATAATTCTCTTTAATGGTGATATGGCCAAAATAATCTGTTGATGGTCTTGATTCAAACTGTGTATTGTCAAGTGCATTTCAATTGGGGGTCAAGGTCACATGGAAGTGGTAAATGACAAACCCAGACCTGTTTGGGACCTGACAATTTGCAGTTTACAAATGGGACAACTTTTGGGTAAATTTGCTTTGAGAAGGCCTTCTGAAAAAATGAATAAGAAACCCATATGTTTTTTATTTGTCAGAATGATCATGTTATGCTGTAAAATCCTCAGTGGAGGAATGAGGAATTCCTATAACACAGTTTTATCACTATCGATGCACAAAAATTGGAGATTTATCCCCAAAATGAGAAAATTTTGACCATTTTGAGCCATTTTTTTTGCCATCAACTGTGTCATTCGGCTGAGTGTATTTGAGTGATATTGTAAGATTTTTGTTGTGTACAGTTGTCTCTAGAAAGGGCCATATTCAGAGCTTCCAGAAACTATACACATTGTGAGTATTGTGAATAGGGGAGGTAATTTAAATGCGAAATATCCTCGGCCGTATTGATCAGAAGCTGAACAATTCTTGAAAAGCTGACATTTTCACCTGAATAACTGTAACGAGACCTGAGTTGTTACAGAGTTACTTCCTTGAACATAACCTAAAACCTGGAGGTTTCTCAAGCACTTCTTAATATGGTGAATCGAATTTTAATTTTTGTTTGAACGGATGATTTGTTAGAGTTACTTTCCTCGAACCTAACCTAAAATGTTTTTTTTAAGCACTTCTTAGTATGGTGCATCGAATTTTAATTTTGTTTGGATGAATGAGTTGTTACATAGTTACTTCCCTTGAACCTAATCATTTGATGAACCTAACCTGTATCATAACTCCCGAGGACCTCATAATAAACCTCTACCTATGGACGAGGTGTTATAGAGTTACTTCCCTCGAACATAACCGTTTGACGGATGAGTTGTTACGAAGTTACTTCCCTTGAGCCTAACCTGTATCATCACCTCTGATATACTCATAATAAACCTCTACTTTGGGATGGGTTGTTACCGAGTTACTTCCCTTGAACCTAACCTGTATCACGACCCTTGATGATCTCATAATAAACCTCTACCTACGGATGAATGGAGTTACTTCCATGAACCAAACCTGTATTATGACCTCTGATGGCCTCATAATAAATCTCTACCTACGGATGACAGAGTTACTTCCTTTTGAACCTAGCAGAGTTACTTCCCTTGAACCTAACCATTTGACAAGGTTTTTTTTTTTTTTTTTGTAAACTAAACCCTGAACGCAATCTGTAAAAATCAGAAATACTGCACAAGCGAATGCAATTTTCAGAGAACAATTCACACGATTTCTATACTAATTTCTATTATCAACCATTGTTACGGAATGTTAGGGAAAATTTATCGATCAGAGATCGTAAGATCGGACTATAAACGTTGTGATAACTGGCAGTTCTGTGAGGTCTCACCAGCTCTGGAATTTTGTGTTTCCTTACCAAACGATATCAGGCTCATTGAATAAAGATGAGTCCACTGAATCCTCAAAATAAAACCTCAAGAGCTCGAGCTCTTACCCGAGCTTGCGAGCTTAAGCAACCCCTATAGACTCACTTCGCAACACCATTCGGATGATGAGTTCAAGTTTATCTAGCAAGGAGATGATGACGATGTCAAATTCGATGCGGTATAGTATGGTGATGCGGGAAGGAATTTACGATTTGTGTTGAAGACAATACAAATCGTAAATTTGTAATATTCAAGAGGTAGTGCAGTTCCAATATCGTATTGTATGATTAGTGTGGTGACGTTAGAATACGGCGACAATCGTAGTTAGAAAATGAGTCGTTTTCGTTCGATATATTGATCAACTGTTTTGTCAACTTTCCACCAACAACTGTGTCTGATCAAGAAAAAAGGGAGTCGTTACCGAGATGTATTTCACCCGTTTTATAGCGTTAAAAGATAATTGTTTTGGACAAGTGGTATGTCGACGTAAAAAGCTTAATGTCTTGGCTGCTGTTGGATGACATCAATATCGCGACTACTGATGTAATGCTTCGCTATCAGGTGGTTAGAAAAAGAGCTTTTTCTCATTTTCATTCAGTCATACGCTGACACCTGTAAACACTGCTTTTTGTTGTTGCTGTATTTATATAACGCCACCTATCTTAAAATATTTTAACTCCTGTTGTAAAAAACAAAATAAAACAACTTTTCCACACGTGCGTTTAGACTGTTTACAAATCTTTTCTAATACGTGACAAATGGTTTTTATTTGAATTTAGTCAAGATTAATACTAGTTTAGTTTTGTAATGTCTTCTCAACGTAGGCATTTTGTCCTAAAAAAATAGTTTGGATTGACACTTTTTTTCGGAAATGGTGAAATAGGCTATCCTCAATATGTAGAAACGTTAGAAGATCAACTTATAATTTTTTTATTGACAAATCTATGGTTCAATAAACAGAGTTATTATTGAAGGAAACATCTTAAGGCGTGACTTGTTAATAAGCGAGTGCATCTCTAATTTGCATAACAATTTATTGAAGGAAACATCTTAAGGCGTGACTTGTTAATAAGCGAGTGCATCTCTAATTTGCATAACAATCATATATTGAAAACATACTTCACGTTTTTAACACAGATATCAAAAATGAATGATGCATCAGATTCAACTTGTTGTGTTTTCAATTTAATATGTTCCATAACTACCTTTTCTTGATACTTTCGATTTCAAGATGGTCCCAACTCCACCGTTATAAGAAGGGAAAGATCATGATTTTCATAATATCCTTGTCGATAGCTTTAATTTGATAGGTCACACGACTATCTTCTCGAAACTTTTGATTTTCTGATCGGTGTTAACCCCATCCCCACGGCGATGGTGGAAAATGTCATTTTTGTAATGTATTCAAGCCCTTCATATCAGTACCTCACATGCTTGGATTTGTAAAAAGGAAGACGTTTTTTGTCTCTGGTCGTGACCCCACCCCCACATAAAATGAAAAATGTCATTTTCGTAATGTATTCATCGAGCCTTCATATCAGTACCTCACATGCCTGGCTTTGTATAAAGAACGACGTTTTTCTTCTCTGGTCGTGATCCCACCCCACGACGAGGGTTAAAATTACGATCTTCTTAATCCACTCGTCGAGACCTTCAATTTGATAGGTCACGTGACCACCTTCTCGAAACTTTTGATTTTTATGATGGGCGTGACCCCCACCCCCACATAAAATGAAAAACGTCATTTTCTAATGTATTCATCGAGCCCTTCATATTAATACCTCACTTGCCTGGATATGTAAAAAGAAAGTCGTTTTTTGGCTCTGGTCGTGACCCCACCCCACGACGAGGGTTAAAATTACGATCTTCTTAATCCACTCGTCGAGGCCTTCAATTTGATAGGTCACGTGACCACCTTCTCGAAACTTCGATTTTTATGATGGGCGTGATCCCCACCCCCACATAAAATGAAAAACGTCATTTTTGTAATGTGTTTCATCGAGCCCTTCATATTAATACCTCACATGCCTGGATATGTAAAAAGGAAGTCGTTTTTCGGCTCTGGTCGTGGCCCACCCCATGACGAGGGTTAAAATTACGATATACTTAATCCACTCGTCGAGACCTTCAATTTGATAGGTCACGTGACCACCTTCTCGAAACTTCGATTTTTCTGATGGGCGTGTTCCCCATCCCCACGACGAGGGGAGATAACTTTGTATGATTAAGTTTATGAGAATCAAGCAATCTGATTGGTTAATTGGCGTTAGGAACGTGAAGTGATTGGGTGATTACTTATTTCAAGCTCTTCGAGCTTTTGGTTTTTGGTATACATTGCTCTAGCCATTATATCCACGTTATTAAACGCGATTCACCTTTTTATGACGGGCTTGACCCTCACCCCCACGACGAGGGGAGATAACTTTGTATGATTAAGTTTATGAGAATCAAGCAATCTGATTGGTTAATTAGCGTTAGGAACGTGAAATGATTGGGTGATTACTTATTTCAAGCTCTTCAAGCTTTTGGGCATCAAAAAGTGGTTTGCGGGTTCGGTAGCACCTCTTTTCCACGTGTCGTACATAAGTCGATTTCTGATGTAGAATTCGCAAATGGGTTTCCGTGTACGCCTCCACAGGGATTCAGTGTTAAAAATCGTGTACAGATACGGATGCTACAGAATCCGCAAACCACTTTTCGACGCTGCTACAGAATCCGCAACACGTTTTTTTGCTCGCGATTTAACACTGAATCCTATGGGGGAAACCCATTTGCGGATTCTGTATCAGACGGTACACCTTTTTTTCCTTAAAATTTCATACATTTTTTCACTCTTGAGCGATGTGTATATAAAATCCAGTGCTACAGAATCCGCTTTGCGGATTCTGTAGCACCATAAAAAACGACAAATCGTGTATCTGTACACGATTTTAACACTAAATCCTATGGAGGTGTACATCGATGTACGTGTACTTGTACGAAATCGTGTATAGGTGCTCCCGAATCCGCCTTTATTACCTACTAGAATATCCGAAAATGCTTTCGAAATTCGGATTCACAGTTCAATTCCAAGAATATTTTCTGTTATAAGGTTGCTGTAAAGTTTAACGCAATCCCTGTCTCAGATGCATAATGGTAGATGCCATCGAAAAAAAAATCATTTTTTTCAGAATTTCGTAGGTTTAAGTGACAATTTACTCCATTCCTAATTCATTGAGCGCTGAATGTTTTCTATGCCTGCATGCAGCAAGCATAGCATGACAACTTCTGTTTTATACGTCATTATCAAAAGTTTAACCCTTGGCTTATTTAGGAGTTCCCATGTGGGTATAGTCGGAATAATTGTTATTTTCGTAAAATCAATCCCTGAATATATTGGTAACCGTGCAGTGGCCTTTCAGTGGTGCTACATGAAGCCGCAAATAGTTAAGGTTGAAAAGTTCATCAAATAGACAAATATAATGCCAAACTCAGCCGGTGACAGGTAAATAATGAATGGAAAAGTCGTTGAGTTGAGAATAAAGTAGGGACGAATCGTGCCCTCGGTTTCCACCTGATCCACGGTATTTCCACGCGGTCTCGGCACTTGACAAAGATACTAAACTGTCGGGTAGGGACAGTAGGAAACATTCTGAGAATTTCAAGTTGCTGTCTTGCATGATCGGGACATAATTGGAATATATCCGACATTGTATCTGTCGATATATTCCGATTATGTCCCGATCACTTCACCTCGACTATCCGCATGGGGGCACCATGGCGCCGTGTACTAAGGCATACTGCACGTCGATAGTGCGCATGTCTTCAACCAATCTAACCCCGCCTGTGCTACAGTGCGGAGGCACTATGCTGGGGAGCTGGCAGCTGCTCGTCATTGCTCGGTGGTTCTCTCTGGGTACTCCGGCTTCCTCCACCCATACAACTGTCACCGACATTATATGACCTTGGCTGTGAATGTGTCGTTAAAACCTAATAAACAAATAAATAAATCCAGTACCAGTTTTGCTCGTACAAATATTAATACCGTCAGATAAAATTCATTTTCCGATTAATTTCGTACTTTTCTGTACTCACCTTCCCTGAGTAAGATTGGTATACCTTTTTAATCTCAGATTTAACCCTCAAGCACAATGAGAGTGAGAATAAGTGTACCATTTGGAAATACCCAAATTATCCAACTTTGGTTACTCTCTACTATCATTTTGGAATGGGTTAATTTGAGACACTTTGGCCACTTAAAAATAGCACTGTCTGCAAAAAAATGACTTTGAGTGAATACTCATTTGTCCAAAAACAAAAAGGAAAGAGCTCTTTGAGATTTTCATAACTGCTTTCAAAAATCAATGGGGAACAAATTTTGTGTTATATGTTTTGGTGTTCCGTGTTATCCAACACCAGTTTGACCGTACAAATATGAATACCGCCAGGAAAGAAAGCACATTTTCTCAGTGGTAGACTGTTTGACTTCTATGATAGAGGTCCCGAGTTTGATCCCTATCTGGGACGACCCACGTAATGTCCTTTGGCAAGGCACTTTATCCAGGTTGTCAACATGGGGGCACGATGATGCCATTTACTGATGCGTACTGCATGTCAATGGCGCACATGTCTTCAACCGCTGGTTCCCTGCTTCAGTGGAGCTTGAACATAATTAGAATGTTGAGCTGACAGTTGCTCGTCGATGCTCGGTGGTTCTCTCTGGGTCCTCCGACTTCCCCTACCCGCAAAACTGTCACGGTCACGATTAGCTATTGTGGATAAGTAAGTGACCGTAAACACCAATAAATAAATACCGTCAGGGAAACCCTCTGTGAAATCCTTCTGTCAATAAATAGCAAAGTAGTAGTGTAATGCAAGAAATATCAACAAGCTGTACAGCATCCCTTTAATCAACTCATTTTGACTTGAACTGTACCCATCACTGTGTATACTAGCTCTCTAGATGGTTTAAACCATATCAAATAAACAACTAATTTGTGTGTGACAGTAACTCATATTACATGTATTTCATTGTATCTGAAACAGATATGTTGGAAAAATTGTGAAATCATGGAGTAGGAAGCTTACCCTTGTTTGTTGACAAATCCCACACATTCACAAACAGACAAAATGATGGAGAATAAATTAATTATTGATATTTAAGGTCACTTTCAGCATCTACAGCTATATCATGACCATAATATAGGTATTTATTCAAGTCCAGGTATTCATTGCATAGGCATACAGGGCTATTTTTCAGGTGGGGGGGGGGAGGGGGTGGGGAGGGGGTGAACCCTTTTAGCCCGAAAAAGTTGAATTTCAGGAGGAAATGCCAAATGTGGGTATGGGAGGGAGGGGGTCTCCCTCCCATTGAGTACCTGGAGAGAACCACCGAGCAATGGCAAGTGACTCAGACTCCCCAACATACTAACTCCACAAAAGCAGGGGTAGCATTGGTTGAAGACAAGTGCACCCTCAAAGTACCCTTAGTACACATCGCCATCATGCCCCCCCCCCCCCCCCCCCACCTGGGAACTTAAATTGGGATGAAGGGTATTGCTCAAGGACATAATGTGGTTGCCACAGGCGGGATTCGAACCGAGGACTTCTTGGATTGCAACAATCATCTCTACCTTCTGAGCCACCGTGCTCCCGTAATATGCAGTAATAGAGCTCTTTATATGTACTTGTGTGATTATAAATGAATAATATTAACGTGGATACGGTTCCACTGAATCAACTTGTACAGTATAATGGTCAGTTTATTTGCAACTTCTAAGTGATGAGATAGAAAAACAACATTTTGTGTGGAAAACCAAAATGTTTTGTGGTCATTTCTGGCAACTAAATTGTCCGAAATTTTCTGGCATATTGGCCGAAAAATCGGCTCCTTCCTGACTCAGGGGTGGGTTGGGGCACAGTCCTTCATGAAACCTCGGCCCGTACGCCCATAATTCATATGTACTAATTTTTTCCAAAGCACAAAGGACATCGCTTGTTTTGCTTTCTATGAAAAAATTCTGTAATTACTGAAGAGCAAATGTGTTAAATGTTTTGGTGTCCTGCTGTATCTCAAATATCTGTTTTGGCTGCATAAAAACTAGTAGCATCACAAAAACTTTGATTTCCACTAAATTTTCGGTTTTCAAAACTGATCGATAGTTTTGTGTACAATACAGTTTGCCTTTTCACATTAAAAAGTTGGGAAAGCCCGTAATTTGTCCAACAAATTACAATTCTCTAGTTTTACTTTATTTTCGACTTTATATGAGTGGTGTCACACGTGTTTCCGCATGAAGTAAACGCGAACAGGTTTTCGAATTCCCAGCTCTTGGTCGAACTAATGATATCTTATTCGACCAATCGGGGGCGCGGTGGCTCAGTAGGCAGAGGTGCAGGCTGCAAGCTGAGAGGTCCTCGGTTCGAATCCCACCTGCGGCAACCGCGTTGTGTCCTTGGGCAAGACAATTCACCCCATTGCCTACGTGGGGGCACGGTGACGCTGTGTACTAAAGCGTACTGCACGTCGATGGTGCACCTGTCTTCAACCAATGCTAACCCTGCTTGTGTGGAGTTTAGGGCTGTCACGATTAATCTATTAATCGACTGTTGATCGATCACGGCGAAATCGATTAGTATTTTTCGTTGTCGAATAATCGGTAAATTGTATCCCGTTCTAGACGTTTAATAATTAAAAGAAAATTTGATGAAAAAACTATTGTTTCTAAAGGTAAAGAGTTAAGAACATCGATGTTAAATCCCAAGACGCTGTTGGAAGCAATAGTCTTCCAGGTACATTCATCAAAGCTTTGATGTTCTGAACTTTTGAACCGTCAGTGTAATAATCAAGACCGGTCGGCAGTTGCGAAGTTCGCAACTGCCGACCGGTCTTGATTATTACACTGACGGTTCAAAAGTTCAGAACATCAAAGCTTTGAATGCACCTAAAAAGGATCGTCTTCGTTGTTTCCTTGAGGTGGGTCAACTGACTTGAACTTCATTTTTATCGACTTCAAAGAGAGGGAGAGGAGAAGGGGGGGGGGTCATTTAGGTACGATTAATCGTCGATTATTTGCGACGATTAATCGATTCCTAAATTAAAAAATCGTGACAGCCCTAGTGGAGTTGGTATGTTGGGGAGCTGATAGTTGCTCGCCGTTGCTCGGTGGTTCTCTCCGGGTACTCCGGCTTCCTCCACCCGTAAAACTGTCACGGTCATGGTTAGCCATTGTGCAGAAATATGTGACCTTAAAAAGAAAAATTAAAAAAAAAAAAAAAATTCGACCAATCAACGAACGTATGAAAATTCATTGCGCGGTTGCTGGAAAGCTGGTACCAGTTGTTGATTGGAATGGTGGTGGCAATGTGACTTGAACGCCATTCTGCAGTTTATTTGAGGAAGGTCGGTGAATGATTCGCCGTATCACAATGTTTTTTCAAATAACGGCCTGGAAAATAACATACCTTGTTGTTTTTTTTTGCTATTGATAGTATAATAGATATGTTAACACTTTACCTAACATGAAAAGCAGACGACACTTGCAAAAAAAAATTCTTGAATAACTATTTTTCTCATTTTTTGTCTAAAAAACATAGGTTATGACCCCTCATTGGAACGAGCTCGACGAGCTCGTTCCAATGAGGGGTCATAACCTATGTTTTTGAGACAAAAAATGAAAAAAATAATTAAAATTAATAGGCGATTTTTGAGAATAGCGCTGGCCGGTTACGTTGGGTAAAGGGTTAATGAATATCTTAAACTCTGCTGATAAGGCGAGTGCATGTGGTAACGAACGCCTTCATAAAAATATATTTAAAACTTAATGGTATTTTGCATAATGTAAATGAAAACTATGGTTTCGACAAATGACCAACTATTGATTTCAAATTAGCAGATTTCTACAAAACTGTTGGCATTCGAATTTCGAGCAACCATCAATTTTTCTGGCGCACAACAAAATTTTCCGACAGACATGATATGGTATTGTGCTATGCGTCCCACTAGCTTCAGGCCTGGAGATTAGTTCAAACATGGCCTGGAAGTCCACAATATAATTTTTTGGTTTGGTACGTCCTTTGAAAGGACGCACCAAATCCAAAAATTATATTACGGACTTTCAGGCCATGTTTGGACTATGTACAAACGAACACCGTATATGGTCTCAAAATATCCTAGATCACCAGAAATACCAAAGTATATTATGGCAATACCATGGTGTACCACAATACCTTTCCATAAGGACCCTACGGAAACCTGAAGCTCCCAGAAAACATCAACAGCTGCCGACTCTTCAGGTATCACTGAACTAAATATTTGAATTAGAAATATCCGCCTTGAAATGTTGCACTGAGTGATGCAGTCTCTAAAAAGAAACAGCCTTGGGAAAATAAATTGTTTCAATAAACGTTTGAAGCATTCTATTGACATCTTGCATTATTGATGAATATTCCAGATAAAAAGAGGGTGATTTGACGACTTGTGGACCTAAAAAATACAATTTACATTTGGTGTGTTTTTGTAGGGGATTCCTTGAAAAATATATGCACGTGACCGGTACTTCCATTGCTGTCAATTTTTCTCTCTTATTTGTTGCATGACCCCCTGTTTTGGGGTCAGAAAAAGTTGTCTAAAGGGCTATACTTAACAAAGATATTTGAATGCCAAAATTAAAGTGATGCGATCATATTTTTTTTTTGCCTGAACGTTATAATGGTCGCCTATGGGAAAATGTTTCGTTCCGTGATACCCATTCAACGATTTGATTTGACACTACGCTCCCACTAAACAGAATTCATGTACCCGCCCCTTGGGAGCGTTGTTGAACAAAATTAATGCAGATATTTAAGCTTACCGCTGCAAACATGAGATAGCAAACAGAAACATAATGGCACAGGTTTCTTGCGAACGTTTTACTGGCTTTTGGTTTATTCGTGGCGTTGGCATCGTTCGAACAATCAGCTATCTGTAGAAGCTTCCCTTGCGGATCTGTGTCTGTTTCGATATTTCCTACATGACAATAACTGTTTTCGGTTTTTCTATCCCCCATTTTCTAGAGATGTCTCGGCTCTCAGTCGAACAGTGGTGATAAATCCGTCCGTTATCTGAACATTTTAACTATTTTAACTGACACGGGAAGTATAATCGATTTTCACAAATGAATTATTATTGACCTCATTGAACTCACGTCGCTTGGTGATTCATACAACACAAACAATGGATTTCTCCTATATTATCAGGATGTCATTGCGCTGTCAGTTGAAGACATGCCCACAGGGTATAGGTTACAATACAGTGTTTTCGTGCAAACAGTGCCTCTAGTGGTTGACACCTTTAATGGAGGATAAAAGTTCCTGGAATTATCCGATTGGTGGAAAATGAACCAAGCTTGTAAGTGTGAACAAAATTTTTAAAGTGCATGTTTTGGAAAAGATATAAAATATTGTTGACTATTGTCTTCTGAAATGTGTGAGAGAAGATTAAAATAGGGTGGGAGTAGGTAAAAATATGTCTATTTCATTCAGTGCGAAACTGGACGGGAGTATAGGAAGCTCCAAATTTGAAGGCAAAATTCACATGGCGACCTACATTTTTTTTCAGTATCTTTTTTTCATGAGATGATAAACTAAATGGATAGATGGTTGTTTTTGCCCAAATCAGCTTGATGAGATGGGGAGGGGAGGAAAGATTAGTACTGTCGTCAATGGAAAAAAAACACTGTATTGTAACCTAAAGCAGTATTTCTTGTGATTTCTGTCGAGTGATATTTTAAAAAATAGTTTTGGATGTTGGCTCTACCGGTGTTATTACTTTGATGACTGAAACCAAGTCGGTTTGTACTTGGATGGAAATTTTTGAGGAACGGTAATTTTGAAGATGTAGAATGCCCATTTTTCATGAAATAAAGCCTATTTTAGAGGGCCCATATGCATAAAATGCTGGCCAAATGATGAGTGAATCTTAGGTGGAGAAAAGATGGTACAATTTGGTTATTTTGTTGTGTTTGTAGTTAATCAGAGGCAGGCCAATGCGAAATGGCAGTATTAATTGAGCTAAATATTGTTGTCTGTGCAAAATAAGCAAGTTTTAACCCACCATGGCCAAACTTGGAATGGAGCATATTTTCAACCTGAAAAACATTCAGTCAAGTTTATTATTGATTTCCACTTGCTAACTAACCCCCATCCCCAAATATAGTCAGTAGAAGTATCATTTTTTTCTATTCCAGAATTTAACCCCCTCTGTCTATATATGCTTGCTGAAAATATGATTTGTTACATTCTGCAGTGTGAGAAACAGTCACTGAACACTTCAACAGGGGTTTTTCTTTATTTTGGCAGCTGTGATGGTCAAATTAATGAGAAATATCCTGTTCCAGCCTGTGATTTGATTCAAATGTTGTTTTTATGAGATGCATAGGAGGTTTTTACTCCATGATTGCAATTTGGGTGTGGCACTACTTGATTTTTCTATGTTGAAATTACTATTTTCAATTATTTTTTAACAGAACTGTAGCTACTTTATTACCTTTGAGTGCTGGACACCCTGGGCAACTTTCTAATCTTAGTTTAGAGAAAAACTCTGCTTTGAAGTGTTTTTTGTGCCCATGAGTGCAAAAACTACCTTTTGGGCAATTTCTAAATGCACAAAATCACTACACTGTATGCAACTGCTCCTCTCATATTGACAGCATTCACTGGGCTTAACACTTCTATTCTCTCAATCAAACTTGTAGCTCTAAGGGGTTAATCTGTAATAGTTTGGTCCATTATATGTGCTTTGTTATTCACAAGGTGATGCCTTCACAAGAATGTAGATATCTGTCTTATAAATGGCATTTTGTGTGCTTCCTCTGTCCTTGGTGTTTCATTTGTCATTTTTCTTACCAAGAACTGGTACAACCACCTTAAAAACTTGCATCCTGTTCATGTAGAAGGTAATATGCCTTTCATTGTTATAGACAAATAAAGAGAGATGCCTAGTAGTTTAAAAGTCTGTTGCATTAGGGAGATTTCAGTTAAAATAAGTTGTTGGACCTGGCTGGAATGAGCTACTATGCTGATCCCATTCAGGTTCAGCAACTTTTTTTTTGATAATGTCAAACAAGTGGAGATAGAGTGGATTTGGCATGTGGCTAAATGTACTATGCTGGCTTGATACTTGAGAATGTGGGTCAAATGAAGAAAAGTTGTGAGTGATATTGTACAGCATTGAGAGAGTCCAAACTGAATTGTGGTTTTATTTTGGAAAATTCTACCCCCCCCCCCCCCCCCCACAGTTTAATCTATCCTGATCAATTTAATTTGGAAATATGACTCCCATGAGTACCACTGGATGCCTCATATGGTTCGTACTCACACATTTTTTATAACATGTAGGCTCAGCTCAATGTGCTGAGAGCACACCAGTTCTTAATTTGGTCTCAGTACAAAAGCAGGAGAAATTTCCACTTTCATCTCATTTTGGCAGTGTCTGTATCACCCAAATGTAGGATTTATTAATTTTTCAAGTATCTTGTTAACTCTATGCCCTGTATATGTGGGAAACAGTTGGGGATTCTGACACTAGAACTGAAGTGTGTGGACTCAAAAGGGTTGAATGTAGGCTTTTCTGCTAAACTGGTTGCAGGGGTAGGGGTCAAATAGCCAGCACTGCTTGTTCATTTGTTTCTTTCTTCATTCAGGTCATATGATTATCTCATGTTAGAGTGTGCTTCTGCCAAATTGTGTACTTCTACTGTAAATTGTACTTTATCCAAACACCTTTATCAAACAAAAGTACATTTTTTTCATTTTTATTTTGAGAATAATGGAAGGGTTAATGTTTTTGGCTTTCATTACTGTGAGAATAACTTTTTTACTTTGATAGTTTATACAGCTACTCTGTTGGTATACTGGTGCAAAATGATGGCAGTTTGAGGACAACAAATTCATTAAACATGTTGTTTGGAATCAGTTTAAAGGGCAAAATGTAAAAAGTGACACATGACTTTTTTTCACTCAACCACTTGGGATGGGTTAATTGTAACGCTGATAGATTAGGCGAAGAGCATTGAAATTTGAAAAAAAGATATTTAATATATTAGACAGTATTTTTTCTTTAATTTAAACCCATAATTATATATATTTTTATCGCCTTTGTAGAAAGTATAAACCGTATAAACCTTTAGCCGGAAGTGGAGATAAGCGAGGCGAGAGATTTCTATTTTTATCTCAAAGTTTCAGTCGCAGCGTATCAAAGATCACCGAAAACAAGATTTTTTAAATAAAATGAATGACCGAAGAATGCAAAACCAGTAAGTATAAAACAATATTTAACAATGAAACGACACAACTTAATGGAAAAATCGACTCTTGTAGTATGAAAAAACATCTGCTGATCATCTCAGAAAATGAATTTCTCAGGCAAATTTCTCCTTCAAATATCGTTTTTCACATGTTCGCACAAATGTAACAGGTTAAAATCATAGATCGACAGATTCGGCGTTCAATTCCACACCAGAAACTATCAACCATAACAACGAAGGAGGTTCGGTGCTACTGAAACTGTTCAAAATATAATGTCACCTTATCGATGTTTTTATACGCCCAGTTGGTAAACTCGTTAGGGGGCGCGGTGGCTCAGTTGGTAGAGGTGCAGGCTGCAAGCCGAGAGGTCCTCGGTTCGAATCCCACCTGCGGCAACCGCGTTGTGTGCCTTGGGCAAGACACTTCACCCCGATTGCCTACATGGGGGCACGATGACTGGTGCGCATGTCTTCAACCAATCTAATCCTGCCTGTGCTACGGTGCAGAGTTCAGAGTTACGATGTTGGAGAGCTGACAGCTGCTCGTCGTTGCTCGGTGGTTCTTCCGGCTTCCTCCACCCGTAAAACTGTCACGGTCACGATTAGCCATTGTGCATATGCATAAGTATGTGACCTTAAACAATAATAAATAAATAAATGGTAAACTCGTTGATCGGGAGTTGGTGATAATTATACGTCCAGTTGAGATTATTCGATTTCCCATATGATCGTTTCAATCAGTTCCAATGCCCATATTTGTGCATGTACGAAGGTCTAATCAGTTAACAAACTATATGAACAGACTCGAATGCACAACGTTGACGCCACACCTTTCAACTGAAACACTACTGACTGAACCACTGAACCTGCAACCACGGGGGGGGGGGGGGAGGGCGAGAGGACCGCTCCTCCCCCGAAGAACTATCGCCCCCCCCCCACACCCGAAAGATTTCAGACCATGTTTTTCAATCGGCATTCATTTTTTTAATTTACCTATGCATTAGGGTAAATTAGTTCAGTTACAACTGTAACACTTCATTTTGCCTTGGCTCTAATTCCTTCACACCTGTAATTAACATATCCATAATCACTTGTCTTTGAAGGTAATGCCATTGTTATTTGTGAGCTGTTTATTCATCACACATACATTCACACAGCTTTGTCGGGGAATTATTTTTCCAATTGGGGGTATTTGGGGTTTGTTTCATTCTTTTTAATGACCTTTTTAAAAACTTTTTGTTTACCGTTTTTGACCGTGGTCGTTTTTACTTCATAACGATCATGTAGTGTCTATGTTTTGCGGTTTTGCCTGGCTTTTTTAATTATATTTTTCTATTTATTTTATTTTATGTTGTTGAAGTGTGTGTTTGTGGGGGGGGGGGGGGGGGGGGCGACAGTCGAATGGGAAGAAAATGTTTTCACTTCAGATAACGGCGTGTTATAACAATACGCCAATCCTCTGTTAATTGAAACCAGTTTGCCTGACAGCATGCTGAGCTTGCAGTTTATTCGACAATAATCCCTAACCCGACCCCCACCTCACCCTCTCGCGCTCTCTCATTTTCACTCTCATTTTGGCAACAGTCTTTTGTGTCCAATAACTGTCGAACAAACATCAAATGGGCTATTTTTTAGTATTCTCGTCGAAGCAACTGCATCAATAAGTATCTGGCTTTTAACGATTCCATTTTTAGAGAAATTAGCGAAACACTATGGAATCCTACATGAAGTATAACATACCTATACTTTTGTAAATATTCAATGTTGTTCTTTGAGAACTTATTTTATCTGAAATAAATACTGTTTAAACTAAACTAAAGTATTTTTAGATAAGGCGTGACGTCACATGGGATTCCCTCCATAGATATCAGAAGAAGTGTTCTATCCGATATCTATGATTCCCTCGATATCTCGCCAATGTCGTGTTGAAACCAAACATATCCAGGGTCGAAAACAAGCTTTATACTCACCAAGCGAACCCTACCGTGTGACAAAGGCAAAAAGATGAAATAAATAGAATAATTCGCGCCTTACATAAGTATTTTATAAATTTTCATCTTATTTTCACTTAATTTACATACGACTTCACGGAAACAGTTTCGAAACAAGACTTCGGTTACCAGTTTCCTTTTTGAAACTTGAATGCCAAACAACATTCTACATGATGTAGGATAAGCACAGTTAGCTCAACAGCAGCTGAAATTAAATTACGTTGTTGTCAATAGCAGTTCAGAGCAGGGTCAAGTTGTCAAAAATACAAAGCGATCATTTCTTTCAAATTAATCGATCACATTTATTGTCCGACGATAGCCTTCAATACTATTCACATTCTCATTTCCATTTCACTCCCGCTGAAGAACAAAACACATCTCGGGTCCAAATGCTCCCAGGGACGTTTCTGGGTAGTTCAGACTCGGTGTGTGTCACAGTGAGATCCTCAAATTTCCAAACTTTCATTTCAAATTGATACCATACACGGGGGCTCAACTGCTACTCGAGAATTGCCGCCCTTCCGATAAATGCTACCGCGCACTTACCGGAAAGCTACTTTTCATATGTGAGAAAAGTGGTGACAGACAAGACAATTTTGGAAAATGGTACGTTATTGAACGTTTATTAAATATTCCTGAACGAAACAATAGGCATATGTGATCGGAGTGTTTTAACAATGATTTGGGCATCACATTAATATAGAATTGTGTTTCGATTTTGACGTAAAATCATTATTTATCGCCATTTATCACCTCAAATTTGTGCTCATTTGAAAAATCCCACTAAAAAAGTCAGTCTCTTCACTTAAAAAAGTTATCACTGGTCATTCTGCATCAAAATATATTTAGTACGGTATTTTGACGCGCTCATAGTAATAAAATATTCGCATATATTGCCCTCCTGGTGGTGAAAACGTGTTTTGTAACGATTGCCTGAATGCTACGCTACCGATTTTCACATGCTACTTTTCCCTTGTTACAAAATTTGATAGGCTACAGTTCCCTTCTTCAAATATCACCATGATAAATGATGCTAAAATCGTCAATAATCTGAGTAGGTTCTCAAAGTTTATTTATGGCATGATCCAAATTAGTTTAAACAGTATTTATTGCAAAAAAACAAAACAAAACAAACCATAACAGATACATTTTAAACATTAATGTGAATTCGGCAGTAAGCTGAAAGCTTATACAAGGCCGTTTCCACCAACACAAGATCACAAAGATACATCGATGACAATAGCAGGTATGAGTATCAAGTACAAACAGTGTTTATCTGCATTATACAAGCGTTTGAAAAGCGACAGTAACTAATCTTGTATGAAAACAGTCAGGGATGGGTTGAGCTGCAAGAAGAGTTGGAAAGTGCGTGGTGGATGCATTCATTACGTAGAGTATTTATTTGTGTCTTATGTCACTAACCTATGCGAAATGACTACGAGTGACGTAAGATAGAAATATAATCAAGGTAACTCCAATTATTTGCCACCCAAGACGCCCATTTAGAGGACTTTCATCCTAGCATTGATAACAGAGTCACGGTTGATCAGTAAGGCTTCGCCTATTTAGCACTGTAAACAAGTGTAGCTTAGTTTACAGGCATTCCCACGGAGATCATCTTGATTTAATTGTGGGTTAGTATTTATTATAGTAAGTATATAAAATGGACTAGTACTACATTGGGGTTAATTAGCGAATCGCTTACTTGATAAAATAAAGTCGTGTATCACTTCAAAGATAAGGCGGTTATCGTCATTACTCAGGAATTCTGAACCGAATAGAAGTGTAGAGGAGTCCGCTCCAAACGGAAGGAGATTAATTGAATAATTACGAGCATCGGAGAAAATTGGACAATGCAGGAGAAAATGAGCCGGAGTCTCTTCCTCTCCACACTGGCATAGAGGGGTTGGTGATAAGTGGTTGCGATATAAGTGAAAATTGAGGTTACTACATCCTAGTCTCAATCTACAGTGATATATTTGAGCTGTGCGAGATTTCGATCTACAGTAGAACCTTGGCGGTCGTCGGTTGCCATCGTTTAGAAAAGTCTTGAGGTTTGTCAATGATGAGTTTTCACGCACGGACAAGGGCAAATTATTCCATTGGTCAGTAACACTGGGTATGAAAGAAGATTCATACAGTTCAGTCCGACAGAATGGAACACGGTGGTTTTGACCCTATCGAAGACTAAGTGAAGGATTGGTCAAGGAAGCACGTTGCGGGATTTTACTGGAGATGTGCGGAGGAACCATACGGTGGTACATTTTAAAGAACTGGATTAACTTGTGTTTTGTAGCGTCTATCTTGCAACGGTTCCCATCCTGTTTCCGTATAAAGTAAGGACTTACTAGCACTGACGGTTGCCCCAGTAATAATCCTTGCCGCAGCAATCTGGATTTTTTCCATTTCCTCCACTTTAGTTATAGAGCAATTATCCCAAACAGTATCGGCGTATTCAAGGAGGGGCCTGATAAAAGCAAAATATATTTTTTCTAGGACACTACGGTCTAAGTTAAATTTGTGCTTCCTAAGTAAGTCTAACCGGGACCAGGCCTTTGCGCAAATATGGTTGATATGGTCATTCCATGTACATGTGCTATTTAATATGACTCCCAGATTTTTATGATTAACGACTTCAGATATTTGAGAACCGCCAAAGAATAATGGTGGATGGATAGTAGGGGTAGTTTTTCGAGATATTAGCATCCTCTCAGTTTTATTTGGATTGAACTCTACCAACCATGTTTTAGCCCAATGTTCAATTGTGGCCAGATCTTGATTAATTATTGTCGAGGCTTGTTCAGAGTTTTCTATTTTTAAATATAAAGAAGTATCGTCTGCAAATAGGCGTAGACTGCTCAGAAGATCTTTGGTTATATCGTTGATATATATAAGGAACAGCAGGGGTCCAAGAATAGACCCTTGTGGAACACCTGCATTTATGGTTCTCCAGGACGAAGTCTCAGACGATATCACAACTCGTTGCAACCTATCTGTAAGATACGATTTGAGGAACAACAGAAGTTCACCCGAAACACCAATACTTTCCAACTTGTGGATAAGACCTGCATGCCATACTTTGTCAAAGGCCTTGCTGACATCACAGAAGACAACCCTAACTTCTTTGCCATCATCAAGGGCGTGACAAAAATTCATCGTATATGTCAGTGAGCTGGAGGACTGTAGAATCACCGGGTGTAAAACCTGACTGAAATTGGCTGAGAACTTTATTGTCAATCAAAAACTTCCACAAGCGTTTGAATACACATTTTTCAAGTAATTTACCAACGCAGCTAATCAAAGATATTGGCCGATAATTCGTCACATAATTGGAAGGGTGTTTTTTCAAAATCGGAGAGACATTAGCTTTTTTCCACAATAATGGGAAATACGAGTTGTTCAATAGTATATTGAATAAGATGGAGAGTGGCTCACATAAGGATGATTTGCATTCTTTTAGAAGACGCGGGCTAATTAGATCTGGACCGGACGCCTTAGAAATTTTTAACGATTTCATTGCTGTATGCACTTCATCACAATGTAAAGTGATACAATCAATAATTGCAGAAACACGTGTTGATGCGTATGGCAAGGAAGCATTCGAATCATCAACTGTTGAGATAGAACTGAAGTATTCGTTAAACACTTCGGCTTTCTCGACATTTGACGAGAATATTTGGTCGGAATGGGTGAGAGTAGGAATTCCAGAGTAACTGCTCCCGACTGCTGTTTTCAAGGTCTTCCACCACTGTGATGGCGGCGTTTTACTACTTATTAGCGTGGACTGAATTTTCGACAAGTGTAAAGCTTTGGACTTCCTTATAGCAGATACAACATTATTTCGTTTTAGTTTGTAGTTTGCCCAGGCATTCGGGGTATTGGTACGTTTAGCAATGCGATATAAACGTTTATGCTGTCTGAGCAGTAATCTAATTTCATTGTGCATCCATTTCGGCTGATCTATTCGCGTGGTAATGAATTTGTCAGGTATGTGGGCGGATGCAGTTTCAAGTATTTTGTCAGTAAATTTGGACACTATGTTATCGAGACATGGGTCATCAAAGAGGGCATTCCAATCGGCATGGGAGAAGGCCTCATTCAACGCTTCATAATTACCCTGAGAATAAAGCCAAATTCTCCTCTTGAATGATAAAGATGGTGGTTTCAAGAATTCTACTTCGAGTGAGATTGGACAATGGTATCGGATCATGTCTGGGATGATTGGCTCAAGGACCTCACAAGTTTTCATGTTTATCGAGTCACTGAGAACAAATAGATCTAATAACGAAGCCGAAGTCTCGGTGAAACAAGTCGGCTCACTCACGACTTGTCTCAGATTGAAATAGCGGAGTATTTCAGAAACGCCAATTCTTGAGGGAGTCACTTGATTGTCATTAAAGTCCCCTGTTATAATTAGGTCGGCAATTGAGGAGTCTCGGGCTTTTTCGACGGATCCTGATATGGCTACCCATGTTTCACGGGGACTATTTGGTGGCCGGTAGAACACACCCAACAGTAACGATCTAGTTCGTTGTGTAAACACCTCCGCCCACAGGCACTCTGTGTTCGAGTTATGTAGGTCTGGTCTTGGTCGAAATGATATTCCATCTTTGATATAAATAGCTACCCCACCTCCCCTTGTCGAACGGTCAAATCGCAATGGCTCCTGGAACCCGTGAACAAGAATATCGGATGTGGAATCATTATCATCCAACCATGTCTCAGACAAACCCACGACATCAAATGATGCAAATTCATATTGGATAATGTCAACTTTGTGTTTTAAACTCTGAATGTTCAGATGGGCAATTTTAAAGGTATTCTGGTTGTAATCGGAGTTGAGAGAATTCGGGCCAGGGTTAGTTTCAATATCACCAGACAGTAGAAGAATCACAGTTATGTTGAACAGCGAAATGACAAGGAGGGCAGAAAGTATCAGTACATGTACTTTCCTTATGAGTACAGTCGTTGAAACTTCAATGCTGTAAGGATATAAAGTTTCATCCAGAGGATTATCCAAGAGCGATATTAACAATTTATTGGACAGTCCAAAGAACAAAGTGACCACAACATTAAGGCTTTGATGCAGCCCAACCCCGCTGAGGCGCAAGCAAAGATAGATTAGGACACAAATAGATCTCTTCTTCGATAAGAAGAACTTCGAACTCCTACAAAAAACTTTGAAGTTAAATGTACCAATCCAAGCACGATAAGATTCAAGGGAACACATGATGAGCTATTCGTAACTAGGTAACGCAGTTAAGGCAAATTATTTCTTTATAAACAAGATTGTATTCAGGCTTGCAAGTAGTGCAGATAATGTGTGACAAACACTGTTATGTAGTTGGAAGACAATAGTAACTTATTTAAAAGTATGATAATAAGCAAGATTTTTTAAAAAAATAAAAAAAAAATACATATATAAGGGGTCAGGTAAGAACTATAAAGAACTACTGACTTGGATGATAAAGATACTGGGAGCTTGTGGGGGCAATGTCATTGGTCATTTTCGGGCAAGTCAAATGAATATTGACACGAATATCATTTGCAGTACGAAGATGATTGCAAATATCGATGGCGATTAAAGTTAAATATGATATATTTTCTTTGAGTAGGTGACAGTGTCGAACAGCTTGGAAATTCCTTTACGTTAATGGTGATCAGGTAAAATTTAGCATGTACCATGCTGCAACACAAAGATTGCTTATGCACACGAAAGAAATATTGGATTTAGTTATGGATGAGGGGAACCAAGTGATGTGAAGCTGTGTTTGTTTACCGTGGTGAACAAACACTACCCCACCCCAAGGGGTTCCCACTAGCTCCATATCATACCGTTGACTTTATTGACCGACTTGAACTGACATGATTCACAAATCTCTCGACAAACATGATTCACAAGACTCTGCAACGAGAAGAGGACGCACGAGAAATTTGAAAGCGGTCAAGCGAATCATCATAAAGAAACATGATTTGAATGATAATATATATTGACCGACTTAGGTCACAAATCAGGTACAGTAGTCGAGATTCGAGATGGAGAAACCAGTTGCCGTTTGCATTCCTTACGAGTTCTGACCCTCTTACGCTGCGTGCTTCGTTAGGCGCAGGATAATATGCAGATGCACTGTTCAGGAAAGAGTATTGTATGGTGTGTCCGAATAAATACTATCCCAATGAAACTAGAGTTTACTTTGAACATATGTCAAACACAACAATGATGACATGTTGGGTTGGGTGGGTGGATGGAGGGGGTGCAGCACACCGATATGTCTCATACCGTCAAAGCAATATTAACGGATTTAGGGTGGTAACAACACGGATACGTGCCTCGTTAAATAAAGCATAACATCCACAGTGTCAGATCACGTACTCGCCAATGCCAGATTGCTATAGCAATCAGGCTTTGCTGAGACAGCTGTCTGGCCTAATTCAGGAAAGAGTGAATATGTAGCGGTGCTAACGGGTGAATACTGTGCCCACGTGATTCACAAATTCTCTGTCGACGTACATGAAATAAACGCCGCAGTGAGAAGAGGACGCACGAGAAATTTGAATATCACACCATTGCCTGACGCGGTCGAGGGAATCAACATGGGGAAGCATGGTTTAATTGACAACATATATTGACCGACTTAAACCACAAATCTGGGTCAGTAATCAAGATGGAGACACTAGTGGCTGTTTGCATTGTTGTCCAGGAAAGAGTAACGTGCAGATGTGCTCTGAAGTAAATACTATCCCAATGACACTATAGCTTGCTTTGAACATATGACAAACACAACAATATTGACATGTTTGGTTGGGTGGGTGGAGGTAGGGACAGCACTCTGTGGTGCCACATTCGTTCAAGCATTATGATTAATATAATCTCACTGACCCCCCAATTTCAAATTGCAAAGGAACACCACTTTTGGTAATAACTCACCGTCCAGCCACCGCCAGATTGCAATCTGGCTATGGCGAGACATTGGTCAAATATCATAACTGAAGGGTGGTGTGGAGGTGTTCTCGGATGAATCTTATGTCCTTGAAAGCGGAGCTTGATTTGAAAATATGTCAAAACAATAATATTGACATATTGGGGTGGCAACACAGTGTGGTGCATCATTCGTTCCACTGTCAAAGATAAAAAAGAGAGAAAAGAAGAACACAACTGAGGTATCAAGTTAGAACGTTAAAACATTAATGACTTGATAACCGACATAGCGTTACTGGGAGCTTATAGGGGAAAAGTTTCGTCTCCAGGCTAGTAAATAAATTAATATTGATATGAATATCATTTCTAATACAGGTATAAATACCAGCATCGATGGCGATGGAGATCAAATATATGTTTCCTTGGGGTGAATTACCATGCTGATCAGGGGAATTATGACAGCTTCAATGCCGCAACACATACATGCGTTGCGTCGCGAGTAGGGCAAATGCACACGAATGAGATCTGGACAGCGGATACCAGATGAGGTCTGACGTTCTTTATGAACCCTGATGAGCATGCACTACCTCACCACAGAGATTTTCCTCTATGTTATTTGACATGTCACCTCTAGTTCATGGCGATGTGTATGCCGAATAGTCGCAGCCTAAAATGAAGATAAATTGGGCGTCAGACGGGCCAGGAGTTAACCCCATATCCACAAACGACACTCGCAAGAGAATATTTTTGGTAACTGAAAATTTTCACTCTTTGCCTCCAAGACCACAGGCAAACACCTCTCATCCGACGAGTGCCACGCGCTCATTCAGATGAAAGCCACAGCCGCCAATGTTTCGGAAGCAGAATATGAAAATAATAATAATAATAATAATAATAATAATAATAATAATAATAATAATAATAATAATAATAAACAGATTTAATAGCCATTATCGCATATTACGCTGGACTGGTTCCGTTAAATTTGGTAAAGGGTTAACATAAAGATCAATCAGTTGATACGAATAATCAAGCGAGGTGACCAGTGTGCGAACAAGAAGAGACCACTGATTGTTTGTTTCCAAAAATAAAAACACATGGTGCTTGGTTGTTATTAAAGGTTAACTGTTGGACATGGTTCGCTAATTTCTATCAATTCCAATGAAGTCAAACGCCACAGTGACAATAGTGTACAAAATGAATTTGATTGGCCACACAGTTTCCAGCACGAAGAAACATGATTGTGTTAATAATACATTTTGACCGACTTGAGCCACCAAACTGTGTCAGTGATAGAGATGAAAAAAGTGACGTAAAATTCCTTACGAATTAATACATTTTCACACCACCATCATTCGACAAAAGATTGTACTATGCTTGTACACTATTCTAGTGAGGTAATGTGTCGAGGTGATCAGAAGTGGATACAATCCCCAAGAAACCAGAGATCCATTTGGGAATGTATGTCAAACAAAACATTACGTTGGGTGTCGGAAGACGGAAGGACAGAACAGAATGGAATATTCATTCGTTCAGGCATCACATTGAAACATAATCACGCTGACCCACCACTCAAATAGATAAGGACCACAGATAAAGGACATTCTGCATGGGCAATATTACATTCAAGTGAATATGAACTGGACCTTAATTTTGACATTATGTCATACAACAAGTTTGGTACACTGGGGAGGGGGTCGCGATGGGGGTTGCACTTTGCTGTAACCAGTTGTTTTAAATTTTATTTTCACAGACTCACCCCACCTGCTATGTTGAGTGGATTTATCAAAAAAGCATTGTTAACACATATATTAAACGTACCAACAAAGCATTATTAACACATATTAGGCGGAGAGAACACAGCTCGGATATCTTGACTCAAAAGGCTCTCTTAGCCCATATCTATGCGGGTCATACACTCGTCTTTAGGATCGAAGCCTAGATTCAACAGCAGTCAGCCAATATTGAGACAGATATCCGACATTTCTTTACACAAGGTGGTATCGAGATGTGCCCTCAAATAGTTACGTGTACTTTGGCCACGAACAGGAGCTTATTGTGGAAGGTGACAAGTTCCAACTTAATTTGAAAATAAGTCAAAAACAACAATTATGATATGTTGGGCGCCGGAGGGGGGGGGGGGGGGTAACACAGTGTAGTGCTCTGTTATACTGAAACACAGTGTTTTGCTCCACTGGTTTCAGTATAATCTCACAAGCCCACAAACTGGAGAAATGATCCAAATTAACCCATATACGCCCTAAATTGCTCGATTGCAGAGAGGAGGGAGGGTATTCTTCTGATTTATTCGTTTCAGATGGGGGATTTTGCCCGATTTTGTTTTATATACTGAGACCACTATTTCGACGACCCCGGATTCGCGAAGAAAAATCCAAGAAAAAAGAATGCGGCGATATCAGACCTCGATGCACCATATAAAGGAGTGCCTGGTGTCCCGAACACCACCGCAAAGACGAGTCGAAGATTTTGCATCACAAAATGTTCAATATTGATCCATGATTTTATAGGTACATGTTTATAGTGAGCAAATCAAGAAATTTGCGAATTATAAAAAAACAATCAATGGAAATGGCTAATCTTTTGAAGTGCTTGATATCAAATGAAGTGGTTAAAAGAATGGGGTTGCGATATGACTTTGTTCGTTTGGCCTATGGTATACATAATGCCAGAACAGAAATACATTTTATCACAATTTCAGTAGGAATGTTATGCAGGATAGTCACTGATGGCTGTGCAGAAAAAACTCAAAAAGAAAAGTGACTCCACTAGAACTGAACAAAAGCTTCCACTGTATTTTATTAATACGGAACATATATGAGAAACCATATATTCTACTGAGACCTATTGTATTATATTTGCTTCAACTTCGATTTCCTCCGTCTTTAGAATTTTAAAGTCAGCAAATTTTGTTGCATTTAAACAGTATCGGTCACAAAAATCTTGACTAGGTTTTTGTTCATTTATTTAAAAATAAATATTATCCTCATGCTCAACATCTGGTACTTTCTGACTACCAACTTTTCCATGTCAATTTCACATCAAAGGTATCAGTAATACAATAGGAACGAACATTATCTGGGATTACCTGCAGTTTTTAATATGGAGATGTGAAGGAAAATGGCGTTCATGATAAAAGTTAGTCACTGGGCTTTCAATTCCACGAATGAGAACTGAACATTTATGAAAGTTAGAAAATGACAAAGTAATGAACTACGCGCCTTCGACATTCTGATGTTGATACCTAAATTAGAAATGTTGACCATGTCAACATTTCTGGTATAGGTATTAACATTAGAATGCCGAACTTGAACTTATCACATTTTTGTCAAGGTATTCTTGATAAAATTCCGTCGCGTTTGGTATGAAGTCATTAATGTTATCATCAATTAAAACTTATCTAATTCCAAAATTATAAGTTTCAGTTTTATGCCAAAACTACAATGTTTGCGAGTCCTATCCGCTTATAGTCTTCAGAATATTTGGAATTGTAATCACGGATAATATGCAGTCCTCAAAATTCGCCACCACAATCGGCAATGTCGTGGAAAGAGGCGTGGCATCCTGCCTCGGTTCTTATCGCGGCTTTGCCAATCGCCATGGCGAATTTCGAGGGCTATATTGATATACCAGTACTATGTGGTCTTAGCCACACAGCTGTTGACATTGTGTTAATTGGGGACTAAAGTGATTAGAACAATGATCACTCAAAGAAATGATGGAGTATTTATATGCATCACAACTATACATGTAATATGATTAAAACAATTAGAACATAAAATGGGAATGCATTCATGCATCACAACGGTGGTCTTCCGGTGGCATGGAGAAACTTCCACGATCCCTGAATGTATAAAATTAGGTGTACATACCGAAACTAAATATCAAATGTCAGTGTCAGAAATGATTATTGTCTATTTGTGGCAGGTTCCTCTCCTATGGCGATAAAATGAAGCGCGCCAGTTGTACCTCTTTCCACAAAAACACTCATAGATCTTGATTTCGTGCATTCCTTGAATATGGTCCTTAAGTATCTGTTGCGAACTGAAGCTCGCACTGCAAATATGACAAACGCGTTTAGGTCGACTGCAGTTCGCAAGGTGCGACCTCAAGCTTTTCTCGTGTAAAAATGTACTGTGACATGTCGTGCATGTGTGGGAGGTGCGGATACTACTGTGCACTGTCATGTGGGTAGCATGGTCCTTTTTCGAGTACGATACTTCGCTGCATGTGGTGCATTTGTAACTGGATGGTGCGCCATGCTTAACCCTTTACCTAACATGAAAAGCAGACGACACTTGCAAAAAAAATTCTTGAATAACTAAATTTTTTCATTTTTTGTCTCAAAAACATAGGTTATGACCCCTCGTTGGAACGAGCTCGACGAGCTCGTTCCAACGAGGGGTCATAACCTATGTTTTTGAGACAAAAAATGAAAATAATTTGAAAATTAATTGGCGATTTTTGAGAATAGCGCTGGCCGGTTTTGGCCGTTACGTTGGGTAAAGGGTTAACTCCCAGGTGACACATCAAGCCAGGACGAGTCTTGTATTCTTTAGAGCAGAGATGACAAAGCAGCTCGGAATTTTCAGATGAATGGTGGGGACGCTTGTGTCTCTTCAACTCATACGGATCGTGGTATGATTTCGTACACTGATCGCAATCATGCTTTGTGTCATTATTGTGCGTTGATAAATGGCGTCGATAATTCCCACGTACATTCGACGCATAAGGGCATATGCCACATTCGTACTTCTTCTGGGTTAGATTATCATTCGGTGTGATCTGAATATCAGCTACAACCATATCACTATCTGCAATGTCCGAGTCTTCAACATGTTTCTGTGGCGTGCTTGTCGCTCTGGGTTCTATAGTTTCCGCATCACAACGTCCACAATGATTATCCACCAGATTGCAGGACTGATCCATTAAAAGCTGCGACTCTTCTAAAGATAATAAGGAGCCTTCGGTTCCAGCATACATTCTACAACGATAAAATGATAACGAAGTCAAGAATAATTTTATTTAATCAGTATTTACATATGGATTCGTCGCAAAAAATTTACTTCGCAGAAAAGAAAAAAAAATGTCATCTTTGGAGCCTAATTTGAAAGCAATAAATTGTTTGTGATTTTTTATGACACTTCAAATAGAACGTACACACTGAACACATAAGTACATTATATCATTAGCTGATTATCGAAATACAAATGGCAAAGGCTAGTGTAATCTTGGACAGTTATCAAGATTATTCAGATACACGCCCTCTGAGATACTCCAGATAAACCACATTTCCTGAGTACGCCACTAAATCCACGCCAACAAAAGGTAGAAACCTCATGACATGTACCATCCGACACCCCCCCCCCCCCCCCCCCCCACACACACACATATATTAGTTGGAGTAGGCCGGATGGCTAGGGTTTAATTGCCATTCATTATCACATAGAGACATTGTAAATTGCAGAATATATACATAAAATTCAGCTGTAGCTTCATGCAGTTTCCCCCGCTAAACGTACCCCATTAAGTTGGGTTCATAGTTTGTGGCCAAATCGAGATGTAAATAATCGCTTTATTCGTTATAACAAAAAGTACGATGCCTTATAGACAAAAGACACCGGAAAGATCATCCAAACATAATAAGACGCGTCGACGTATCGGTTGTGAAACGTAGCATATTTCTCGGATGGGAATAAAAAATGTAGCGTGTTTTCGGAAAGGAAATGTAGCATCTTTGAGCAGTTTTTAACTGTCGATTTGAGTCCAATAATCGGCTTATATTGCAGTATAATGTATATTCGTAGATAGAAAATATATCCATCTGTTAAAATACAGGCATCTTTAACCACGACAAAGTGTTATCACACTCCCCATTTGTGTTTATATTTGTTCATATTTTAGTGACAAATGCACACAAATTTGATGCTGCTTTAAACATCTCGAACAATGAATGTCCTGTGATTTCCTGGTGTCATCGAAGCTATGGGTGATTGGGACTCATATATAAAATACATTTGGCTACAAAAATCTCACCTGATTTTCTCTTTTTTCCAATACGACCTCCAAATAAACTTCAAAAACCGGAAAGGAAAAGTAGCGTCTCGATTCTGCGCGGTAGCATTTATCGGAAGGGCGGCAATTCTCGAGTAGCAGTTGAGCCCCCGTGCCATAAAAAAGTTTCCGACATTTGATGAACGGTTTTGAGAAGGAATTTTCTTTATAGATTTATGTACAAATTACATTATATTCGCTTGATATTTGGCCTTTTCTCCATAATTATGAGTAGACTTTGTAATTGGCCTAACGAAAGACTTCTTGTGGTACATGAGGCTGCTATCTTGTGCGGGGCCGTCGAGAGGGGGGGGGGGGGTAGTAACCCCGGGGCCCGGCGTTATTGGGGGCTCGCCGATTCCCGTAATTTCCTGAAGGCGGGATACTCGTGCGTGCGGCTCCTTCACTGCACGTCACATTTAGACGAGCAGTGAAGGACTCTCAAGTAAGAGAATCCTGCCTTAAGGCAATTAGAGAAAATCGGCGGGCCCCGGTGTTCCAAATTGACACTATTTGTGTGCATTTACGAAAGCGCAATCTCGATGTATTGCTAGCTTATGCAGTTACAAACTTGGAACATTATCAACATTTTAGTTCTGCGCGAAAAAGAACTAGTGGGTCATACTATAAAGAATAAACGTATTTCAACCAAGAATCACTAGTTCTATATTTGCTTCGAACTAAATGTTTCCAACTTTTGAAATTTGAACCATAAAATTTCCAACTTTCAAAAATCAGGGTCCTCATGGGGGGGGGGGGGGTGTAAGGCCCCCCCCGTCGGAACGTCCCTAAGTGCTCTTCGTCTTTGCTGGCGAAGAGTAGTCTCTTGCGCATCCCATTTGCTTTCATCTAGGTGAAAGGTAGTGGGATGCACAGGAGACAAGGCGAAGAGGTCATCCCGCACTTTTATAGCACAGCCAAACGGAACGCACACCTGGCACGCGTCACTAGCCAAATTGGCTTCAGAGTGACAAGAACCGATCTTGCCGGTTTCTGAGAATTTCACCCAAACAGGCCGTCAACAAAGTTATCCAAACTGCTCTCCAGTTTCTTCTTAACCCTTTTGAAAAAAATAATTTTGTACGCCATGTGTCCTGGTCATATCTTGATACACCCAAAGCGGCCTCTCGACTCAGCAGTTTCATTCAAACCCAGACCGGCCATTACATTATTCTATAAAATACACCTGCAAATAATATATTTTACTGATATATTTTTCCAGTTTGTCATGCCTGTAAACTGAAATTATTTACTCTCATTCAAGAAAGAAATCAGGGGGGGGGGGGGGGGCACATCCCCCCACACCAAGTTGAAATGTGGGTGACAAGTTGAAAAGAGTGGTGGATAAGTTCGCTGGTCTCTCGTGCCAGAAGTCGCGGGATCGCGGATCCCCGGCTGAGAAAAGATATGGAGGTATCTGAACCCTCTCTGGCAGCATCAGTTGCGGGGTTGATGATGTCACGGCGTGTCGTCCTGTTGGGTGGGGAAGTAAAAGGTCTGTCCTCTGTACGGAGAGAGACAGACTCCACACAGGCTAAAGATCCAGTCGTAAAACACAACAAATTGGAATTCTCTGCTCCTTTTGTTATCAGACTCGCTTCTAAATTTATTCGTTTGGTTATTTGACCTCTAACATGCAATTTTAAAAATGTAGTTTACATGTATACCATATTTTTTCTTTGTTTATAGTAATAAGATAACACACTGGAAAGGCGTTCATTTGAATCAGTTCCACATATTTATTTTTAAAATAGAGTATAGTTGATTATTCAGGAGCGAAGGAAGGTAAAAATATTGGTGGTGAGGTGGGGGTGGGGCTATCAGAGCTAATCCCATGGGGACCACCATGTATGCTCACCGTGTGCTGTGCAGCAGCATCCGAGCCGCACAGTGGTTAGGTGGTTTGTGTGTGTGTGTGTGTGGGGGGGGGGGGGGGGGGGTAGGGGAGGGGGGTAGCACAAAAGGCGATATCGCCGTATCCCATTCTCGGTGGTGAGGGTCTGCGGGCTTTCTCTGGGATATTTTGAAAAATGAGAGCCAAAACTCACATGCTCAGTGATTCTGAGGCTGCTGTGACTGACTCCTCAGATGAGGACTGTTGAACACTGCAAATTCGAATTCTCTGCTCCTTTCATTATTAGATTCGCTTTTAAATTCATTCGATTGGTTTACCCATTCGTTTGTGTGTTTTTGTTTCTTTCTTTGGGAGCACGTATTCCCTCTAGATCATACTAGCATGCCCAACACTCTGTAAAAGTGCGCACGCGCGCGCGTGTGTCTGGGAGGTGGGGGTGGGGGTGGGTAATGCAGAAACCTTAGATGCATTGTCCCTCTCCCTTCCCCCACACACTTTCAAATTGCTCCCCGGCGCCTGCAAAAGCTCGGGGTTTTCAAGTTATATACAGTAGGTTTAATATATATTCCCATATATTTAGTATCCCGTTTGTATCTCATTCATAGTTTTGGGGGTTTTGGTTTTTTTTTTAAATATCTCGAAGCAAATTCTCAGTTCAATACTGAGTCTTATATTTGTCGTTCTGTCATTTATACTCCACGCCGGCATTTACGGACTCTGGAAGTGTGAAATCATACCAATATTTTTCCATTAAAAACCTCAAAATTTCCACTCAGGTTCAAGGAAACGAGTGTTTGGGGACCCTGAAATTCACAATTTTCCTACCCCGGGCCCAACTATGGTCAGCCATTAGTAGCGAAGGCCCTGCTTCGCCCCATAATAGATCAATAGCCACCCTCTTTGCGAATTTGTGGGTCTGCTATTTAGCTACATGCCTGCCCCTTCCAGAGCGTATTTAGTTGCAAAAATGGTGGGGGGGGGGGGGGGGGGGAGGGGGAGGGCGGGAGCTGGGTAACAAAGTTAATCTGGAACTGAGCCACATCATTTTTGTTGAACGAAAAATAGAATTGAATTAGGCCGCATCAGTTACTTATAATTATACTTACTTACTAAACATTTGCGGGAACACAACTAAAAATTGGGTAAGTTAGCTATTGTTGCAGAAAGGTGCCCTTAAACTACAGTAAATAAGTTCAGCATGAATGTTTCTTTGGAGTCTGCTAGATATTTGGTCGGCCTGTTGCAGTCCATTGAAATTTAGGAACCCACAAAAGTTAAGAACTCCGCAAATTGTTATCATATAAAGAAGCAAAGCACAAGAGGCTATTTAAATATAGCCGTGAGTTTATGTTATACCTTTTGTAGTTCACTGAAATTTACAGACCCGATGATTTAAGAACTTAAAAAATTGGTGCTTGAGCCTAAAAATTCATAAAATTATAATTACGTGCTATCTATACTGCCATATGCGTACGGGAATTTTTATTTTCTGGGTGGGGTGGGGAGGATGTGGAGCTGAGGTCCACTTCATCCGAAAGAATCCTGAGTGCCCGAAAAAATCCTGACTGCCCCCAAAAAATAATTTCACCCCAAAACGTGTTTTGGAACAAATTGTGTCTGAAAGAGTCAACTTATAGTAAATAATGCGGTCCAACTTGATCTGACATTGTTACGCTATGCCATAAAACCAGTCTCATCTTCATATAGTTCACCGCCTATCGTTAGATTCTGTAATGCAGTAAAATGGGCTATTTCTCTGCGTTGAAAAAGGTAACCCGTGGTTCGCTTTTTCAACGTAATGCAATGTTGCATTCAACCCGGCTTGTGCGCGTATAGGCCTATCTTGCTTTCGGAACTTACAGGCTCCAAATTTACCAGATTCTCACATCGAAAGGGTCACCTGACAAGCATAAAAAATGTATACGACTTATCAACTGAAGATACGAGCGTATACAACTGGGCGTATAAAAAAATCGATAAGGTGACATTATATTTTGAACAGTTTTAGTAGCACTGAACCTCCTTCGTTGTTATGGTTGATAGTTTCTGGTGTGGAATTGAACGCCGAATCTGTCGATCTATGATTTTAACATGTTACATTTGTGCGAACATGTGAAAAACGATATTTGAAGGAGAAATTTGCCCGAGAAATTCATTTTCCGAGACGATCAGCAGATGTTTTTTCATACTACAAGAGTCGATTTTTCCATTAAGTTGTGTCGTTTCATTGTTAAATATTGTTTTATATAATATACTTACTGATTTTGCATTCTTCGGTCATTCCTTTTATTAAAAAAATCTTGTTTTCGGTGATCTTGGATACGCTGCGACAGAAACTTTGAGATAAAAATAGAAATGTCTCGTCTCGCTTATCTCCACTTCCGGCTAAAGGTTTATACGGTTTATACCCTGTGATGTATGACGTACGAACAGGATCATAAATCAGTGAATTAAGCATGATGTTAAAATAAAGAGTATGATACTCAATTAATATTGTATGATACCCAAATAATATAGTATTATACTGAATTAATTCAGTATCATACTCAAATAATTGAGTATCATACTTAATTATTTATGCAGCATTTATGAAATCATACCAAATAATATAGCATCATACCAAATTATTAGAGTATCATAGTAAAAAAACAATTATGACCCTCCCGTACGTGAACCTGATTTCAGTATCATGCTATTTTATTTATGCTACATTCATGAAATCGTGCACAATAATATAGTATGATTCTAAATTAATTGAGTATCATACTAAAATAATTAAGTATCACACACAAATAATATAGTATGATTCTAAATTAATTGAGTATCATACTAAAATAATTAAGTATCATACACAAATAATATAGTATGATTCTAAATTAACTGGGTATCATACTAAAATAATTAAGTATCATACACAAATAATATAGTATGATTTTAAATTAATTGAGTATCATACTAAAATAATTAAGTATCATACACAAATAATAGAGCATGATGCTAAATTAATTGAGTATCATACTGAATTAATTCAGTATCATACACAAATAATATAGTATGATGCTAAATTAACTGAGTATCATACTGAAAACCTGTCAATCAACACATTCCGCTAACCAATCAGTGGCGCCGATACATACACGCTAGATTTTCTGGCGCCACATTTAAATAACACGATAAGCAAATGGAAGACCGATATAAAAATGAATCTGGAAGGTTTTCTTGAAGGCGCTCGCGGTATCGTGTCTGCGGTAACGCGTACTTTAGAGTCCTCGATCAACGAAGCATCTGTTTCAACAGCAAGTATGAGACTGGAAGCTTTAGAAAGAAATGTGAACAGAATGGTTGTGAGGTTCCCGGAATGTTCAGCCCTGTTACCAGTATTAACAGAGGCAGTGCAGATTGTCGAAGAAATGAAAATGTGAGAATAAATCTTCGAAAACACCACGTTTTGGAAAATTGAAACGATCTCGTCGATCAAAATAAGGCAAGACGCGACACCTTGAAGCGGGTGGTGGTGGGGGGGGGGGGAGGGGGGGGGGGGGGGTGGGTGGTTGGTGGTGGTGTAATATGTACACTGTTTGAAACAAGGCAATGGGCAAGAACATGGATGTTACGACCGGGAGGGGGGCGGGGGGGGGGGGGGGGTCTCACGCCCCGCCACACAAAATCCGGACACAGGTTTTGAACGGTTAGAAGTTCCCGCGGGACATGCCAAACTGCTGAAATTTCACCCTGCAAAGTGAGTAGCTGTCATAGTAATTAGTGTCAAACACTCGTTTTAATTTTCCTTCTTCCAGTAAAAATTTAGCCTGAAAAAGTTTCCTGAAAATTTCGTGCGGTTGAAATTTTGCAACACTTAGAACACTTGAAATATCAGTCGAAAAATTATATCACAAAGATTGGGGGTGGGTGCGCTGAACGCAAATTCATCTCAGTAGTATGTCAGGGGCTTTTGAGGTCCATTCTGGGGGACCTCGGTGGGGGACCTCGGAAGTGACGTCATGTCACGTGACCTAGTGGCGTCATGTTGTGTTGTTATGGTAACCCGCTTGAGCGGCCATGTTGTGACGTCATCTCCATAGTGATACGTGGTGTGAGTGAGCATGCGCAGCGCGTGTTGTTAGGGTGATACGTGTTTCCGTCGTCCATTTTGTATACTGGAGGTCGCCATCTTGGTTTCTATGGTAGCACGTGATTGCTATGGTACCTAAGGCCTACAATAGGACAGGGGTATGTTTTGGGGGTATGTTCGATTGAATCGGAGTATTTTCTGGAACGACTTCCCTGGATAATTACCACAAACAACCCGACAACTTGTATTATTTCGAATTCTTTCAGAAGTCTCTGCTTCTATCTATATATGCAATAGTTATCGTTTATCTGGCCATGTTCCTTTATTCTAGAGTATACTCCAGTAGTGTAAAAGAGCCTATTAACTGGAACAGTTTACCTTATTATTGCTATATTTAGCAATTTCTGGTCTATTCTTGTTAGTTCTGACCCTATTCCAAGTACTCTTGTTGTTTCATTTATATAACTAACCAATCAGATTGCTTGATTTCCCATAATCTGTATGCAGGGTTATCTCCCTTGTGTATAACAAAATCCTATATCCAATGGCACCCCAATTTTAGCACCCCTTTTTTGAAAACATCAGTGGCTATGGAATCCCTTTTTTGTCATATGTGCTTATGTGAAAAGGCACAATGTGACACAATATGCCCTATCACATAGGCACATACGGGTATTTGAGGATACATATGGCCTGGTATTGTATTATTTGAGGATACCTATCGAGGATACCTACTGGAGAATCCCTTTTTGTCATATGTGCTTATGCGAAAAGTCACAATGTGACACAATATGCCCTATCACATAGACACATACGGGTATTTGAGGATACCTATGGCCTGGTATTGTATTATTTGAGGATACCTATCGAGGATACCTACTGGAGAATCCCTTTTTGTCATATGTGCTTATGTGAAAAGTCACAATGTGACACAATATGCCCTATCACATAGACACATACGGGTATTTGAGGATACCTATGACATGGTATTGTATTATTTGAGGATACCTATCGAGGATACCTACTGGAGAATCCCTTTTTATAATATGTGCTTATGTGAAAAGTCACAATGTGACACAATATGCCCTATCATATAGACACATACGGGTATTTGAGGATACCTATGGCCTGGTATTGTATTATTTGAGGATATCTATTGAGGATACCTATCGAGGATACCTTTATAGGATACTTATCTGAGGATACTATATAGGCTGTACATATCCCTATAGGTCTCTTGCTGGCCCTTAGTACTATTAATCCACCTGATGCATTATGTTATCATATGACTGGTATAGGTAGTATGCAATGCTAGGCATAGGGGTATTGTGGGTAGGGGTACTGCCTGGTAGTTTAGAACGGTACTATAGTATGGCGGTATATACACCTATAGGCCCTGTTAGTGCTTGGTACTATTAACCAACCGATTGCTTTGTTTTATTATATGGCTGGTATATGTAGTACGTTATGGTAGACCTAGTAATTTTGTGGGGTGGGGTAATGCTTGGTAGTTTAAAACGGTAGTATAGCATAGGCTGTACATATCCCTGTAGGCCTCTTGCTGGCCCTTGGTACTACTGAACCACCAGGTGCTTCATATTATTGAGCGGTATTCTGGGTTGGGGTCAATGCCTGGTAATACAGAACGGCAGCAGAGTATGGTTGGTATATTCCCCTATAGATCCCATCCTAACCATTGATAGTATTAACCTACCAAATGCTTTGTATCATCCTGTTACTGGTAAGGTGGTACGTAATACCAGTAGTTCCTACCTTATTCCGAGTACTCTTGTTGTTTCATTTATCTAGATCATTTATATAAATTATAAATAACCAATTAGATTGCTTGATTTCCCATAACCTGTACTTAATCGTACAGAGTTATCTCCCTTCTGTATAATAAAAACCTATATCAATGGCAATATCCCCGGCACCCCAATTTCGGCACCCCTTTTTGAAAAGCATATGGCCTTCGGCACCCCTTTTTTTCTGAAATGAGGATAAGAGTCGTAGTAAATTAGACCTTAATGAGGGATTTTTAATACGACATAGGTACAGCCTATGCTATACTACCGTTTTAAACTACCAAGCATTACCCCCACCCCCACAAAATCACTAGGTCTACCATAACGTACTACATATACCAGCCATATAATAAAACAAAGCAATCGGTTGGTTAATAGTACCAAGCACTAACAGGGCCTATAGGTGTATATACCGCCATACTATAGTACCGTTCTAAACTACCAGGCAGTACCCCTACCCGCAATACCCCTATGCCTAGCATTGCATACTACCTATACCAGTCATAGGATAACATAATGCATCAGGTGGATTAATAGTACTAAGGACCAGCAAGAGACCTATAGGGATATGTACAGCCTATATAGTATCCTCAGATAAATATCCTCTAAAGGTATCCTCGATAGGTATCCTCAATAGGTATCCTCAAGTAATACAATACCAGGCCATAGGTATCCTCAAATACCCGTATGTGTCTATGTGATAGGGCATATTGTGTCACATTGTGACTTTTCACATAAGCACATATGACAAAAAGGGATTCTCCAGTAGGTATCCTCGATAGGTATCCTCAAATAATACAATACCATGCCATAGGTATCCTCAAATACCCGTATGTGTCTATGTGATAGGGCATATTGTGTCACATTGTGACTTTTCACATAAGCACATATGACAAAAAGGGATTCTCCAGTAGGTATCCTCGATAGGTATCCTCAAATAATACAATACCAGGCCATAGGTATCCTCAAATACCCGTATGTGTCTATTTGATAGGGCATATTGTGTCACATTGTGACTTTTCACATAAGCACATATGACAAAAAGGGATTCTCCAGTAGGTATCCTCGATAGGTATCCTCAAATAATACAATACCAGGCCATAGGTATCCTCAAATACCCGTATGTGCCTATGTGATAGGGCATTTTGTGTCACATTGTGCCTTGTCACATAAGCACATATCGGCACATAAAGCATGTGCCTATGTGATAGGGCATATTGTGTCACATTGTGCCTTTTCACATAAGCACATATGACAAAAAAGGGATTCCATAGCCACTGGTGTTTTCAAAAAAGGGGTGCTAAAATTGGGGTGCCATTGGATATAGGATTTTGTTATACACAAGGGAGATAACCCTGCATACAGATTATGGGAAATCAAGCAATCTGATTGGTTAGTTATATAAAATGAAACAACAAGAGTACTTGGAATAGGGTCAGAACTAACAAGAATAGACCAGAAATTGCTAAATATAGCAATAATAAGGTAAACTGTTCCAGTTAATAGGCTCTTCTACACTACCGGAGTATACTCTAGAATAAAGGAACATGGCCAGATAGACGATAACTATTGCATATATAGATAGAAGCAGAGACTTCTGAAAGAATTCGAAATAATACAAGTTCTCGGGTTGTTTGTGGTAATTATCCAGGGAAGTCGTTCCAGAAAATACTCCGATTCAATCGAACATACCCCCAAAACATACCCCTGTCCTATTGTAGGCCTTAGGTAACATAGCAATCACGTGCTACCGTAGAAACCAAGATGGCGACCTCCAGTATACAAAATGGACGACGGAAACACGTATCACCCTAACAACACGCGCTGCGCATGCGCACTCACACCACGTATCACTATGGAGATGACGTCACAACATGGCCGCTCACGCGGGTTACCATAACAACACAACATGGCGCCCCTAGGTCACGTGACATGACGTCACTTCCGAGGTCCCCCCACCGAGGTCTCCCAGAATGGACCTCAAAAGCCCCTGACATACTACTCATCCCCAATCGGTTGGAAATTTTGTCTGGCCCGGTTTGGGGGGGGGGGGGGAGGGTGCTGTTTAAAAGTTTGAAGATGACAATATTCTCCACCGAAGACCCACTAAACACCCTGTAGCCACACCCAGACGAAGATTCAACGATGGGTTATTTATTTATTTATTTATTTATTTATTTATTTATTTATTTATTTATTTATTGGTGTTTAAGGTAAAATATTTCAGCACAATGTCTAATCGTGACCATGACAGTTTTACGGCTGGAAGAGACTGACGGAGAGAAACACCGATCAACGACAAGTAACTGTCAGCTCTCAAGCAGTCAAACTCCACACAAGCAGGATTGGCATTAGTTGAAGACAGATGCATCATCGACGTGCAGTACGCCTTAGTACACAACGCCACCGTGCTCCCATGTGGATAGTGGGTGTGAAATGTTTTGCCCAAGGACACAACGCGGCTGCGGCAGGGCGCAGGTGGGATTTGAATCAAGGATCCCTCGTCTCTCAGACTTCCCCTCTACATACTGAGCCACCGCGTCCCCTGATACACTTGTTAAATTAACAATGCATTTGCTGAAAAACAAAACACCGAGGTGTGCAAACAATTCAACTCAGGAATTCTTTTCGAAATCAAAATTAGTAATTTTGAGTGGATTGGTGGTACTCGCTGAGGTGGGAGCCTGACTCTCGTACCATCGCAACTACACGCATAACTGCACACACATGCATATACTTCACTATCTTTGACGTACCCATTAACTTACAGACATCTCCTTACACATACATACACATACAACCCCTATCCATACACGTGTTCACCCCCCCCCCCACCACACACACCCCATCCTCCGCCACACATGCACACTTACATTCTAACGTAGATTTTCTTAGTTTACAATGCGAAACTGCCTCGAACCGATGTGGTATGGTAATAGTAATTCGGAGGTTACGAGTGACGCTTGGTGACGAAAATTTATTCATTGCAGAGATTGGACTGTTTTATATTTTGTTTAGTTGTGTATTAAGTAATAATTGTGTCTTGTGTTCGAAGGGTCGATGCAGCTCTGGTGGTAAATTTTTATACAAAACATGTGTGCAAACTTGAAAATTATTTATTTATTGGGATAACGTCACCTATTGTCGGACAGTTTTACGGGTGTAGGAAGCCGGAGTTCCTGGAGAGAACCACCGAACAACGGCGAGCAACTGTCGAACTCCCGTTGGTGCTAAGTCCGTACAGGCAGGGTTAGCACTGGTTGAAGACAAATGCACCATCGACGTGCAGTGGGCCTTAGCACACAGCGCCGCCGATTCCTCACGGGATTAACTGCCGTTCCCAAGGACACAACGGTGTTTCCTCTGGCGGGATCGAATCGTGAACCTGTCGGTTTGAAGTTCATTGCGGTCACCACTGAACCACTGCGCTCCCGTCCAAACTTCAATGGAGCTGAAATGTCCACTCCATCCAATGTAATATGAATGTATACAGTAAGATTTCATGATATAGTATACTGTTATATGATTTTGAACCGAAAAATTAGGCTGTACAAAGATGGTAACGGTAATGGTGATAGCTCCTCTTGCGAAACCCGGTAAGCGAAGTAGTGCTTAGTATCTGTGGTTAATCAACAAATGGGGTTTAAGTCGACATAAATAGGTGACGGGAGTAGTATGTAATGTGGTTTTGGGGCCTACTTGGCAGGACCCCGTTGCAGGACCCCGGAAGTGACGTCATGTCACGTGACGTAGTGGCGTCATGTTCTGTTGTCATGGTAACCCGCGTGGGCGGCCATGTTGTGACGTCATCCCCATAGTGATACGTGTTGTTAGTGCGCATGCGCAGCGCGTGTTGTTAGGGTGACACGTGTTTCCGTCGTCCATTTTGTATACTGAAGGCCGCCATCTTGGTTTCTATGGTAGCACGTGGTTGCTATGTTACCCAATTTTTCTGCAATAGGACGGGGTATGTTCGGAGGGTATGTTCGATTGAATCGGAGTATTTTCTGGAACGACTTCCCTGGATAATTACCACTAACAGCCCGACAAGTTTTACTATTTCGAATTCTTCCAGAATTCTCTGCTTCTATCTATATATGCAATAGTTATCGTTTATCTGGCCATGTTCCTTTATTCTAGAGTATACTCCAGTAGCGTAGAAGAGCCTATCTGTTGGAACAGCTTTGCTTATTGTTACTATATTTAGCTATTTCTGGTCTATTTTTGTTAGTTCCGACCCTATTCTAAGTACTCTTGTTGTTTCTTTTATCTAGAACATTTATAACCAATCAGATTGCTTGATTTCCCATAACCTGTACTTAATCGTATAGAGTTATCTCCCCTTATACAACGAAGTTGTATCCGATTCTTATCACATCGATATCCAATGGCAATATCCCCGGGAACCCCACATTTCGGCACCCCTTTTTTGAAAAACATATGACCTTCGGCACCCCTTTGTTGTCATATGTGCTTATGTATTTTGAGGATACCTATAGCCCGGCATTGCATTATTTGAGGATACCTATCGAGGATACCTTTTATAGGATACTTATCTGAGGATACTATTACCTGTACCACAAGACATACCTATCCCAAATATCCCCTATAAGCCATCGAACAGTTATTAAAAAGTCATTGCTCGAATGACTCGAATCCCATCGAGCAATGTGACCCTTGGTACTACTTATCCACCAGGTGCTTCATATTATTGAGCGGTATTCTGGGGTGGGGCCAATGCCTGGTAATACAGAACGGCAGCAGAGTGTGGTTGGTATATTCCCCTGTAGGTCCCATCCTAACTGTTGATAGTATTAACCTACCAAATGCTTTGTATCATCCTGTTATTGGTAAGGTGGTACGTAATACCAGTAGTTCCTACCCTATTCCGAGTACTTTTGTTGTTTCATTTATCTAGATTACCCAATCACTTAACATTCCTGACACTAACTAACCAATTAGATTGCTTGATTTCCCATAACCTGTACTTAATCATACAGAGTTATCTCCCTTCTGTATAACAAAAACCTATATCAATGGCAATATCCCCGGCACCCCAATTTCGGCACCCCTTTTTGAAAAACATATGGCCTTCGGCACCCCTTTTTTCTGAAATGAGGATAAGAGTCGTAGTAAATTAAACCTCATTGAGGGATTTTTAATACGACACTTATCCTCATTTCAGAAAAAAGGGGTGCCGAAGGCCATATGTTTTTTCAAAAAAAGGGTGCCCAAATTGGGATGCCTGCTGGAGAAACCCTTTTTTGTCAAATGAGGATAAGAGTCGTAGTAAATTAGACCTCATTGGGGATTTTTAATACGACTCTTATCCTCATTTCAGGAAAAGGGATTCTCCAGAAGGCACCCCAATTTCGGCACCCTTTTTTTGAAAAACATATGGCCTTCGGCACCCCTTTTTTCGAAATGAGGATAAGAGTCGTAGTAAATTAGACCTCATTGAGGGATTTTTAATACGACTCTTATCCTCATTTCAGAAAAAGGGGTGCCGAAGGCCATATGTTTGTCAAAAAGGGGTGCCGAAATTGGAGTGCCGGGGATATTGCCATTGATATAGGTTTTTATTATACAGAAGGGAGATAACTCTGTACGGTTAAGTACAGGTTATGGGAAATCAAGCAAGCTAATTGGTTAGTTAGTGTCAGGAAAGTGAAGTGATTGGGTAATCTAGATAAATGAAACAACAAAAGTACTCGGAATAGGGTAGGAACTACTGGTATTACGTACCACCTTACCAGTAACAGAATGATACAAAGCATTTGGTAGGTTAATACTATCAACGGTTAGAATGGGACCTACAGGGGAATATACCAACCATACTCTGCTGCCGTTCTGTATTACCAGGCATTGACCCCACCCCAGAATACCGCTCAATAATATGAAGCATCTGGTGGATAAGTAGTACCAAGGGCCACATTGCTCAATGGGATTCGAGTCATTCGAGCAATGACTTTTCAATAACTGTTCGATGGCTTATAAGGGATATTTGGGATAGGTATGTCTTGTGGTACAGGTAATAGTATCCTCAGATAAGTATCTTATAAAAGTTACCCTCGATAGGTATCCTCGATAGGTATCCTCAAATAATACAATGCCGGGCCATAGGTATCCTCAAATACCCGTATGTGCCTTTGTGTTAGGGCACATTGTGCCTTTTCACATAAGCACATATCGGCACATAAAGCATGTGCCTTTGTGCTAGGGAACATTGTGTCACATTATACTTTTTCACATAAGCACATGTGACAATAAAAGAGATGCCGATGGTCATATGTTTTTCCAAAAACGGGGTGCCGAAATTTGGGGTGCCCGGGGATATTGCCATTGGATATAGATGTGATGAGAATCGGATACAACATCGTTGTATAAGGGGTGATAATTCTATACGATTAAGTTCAGGTTATGGGAAATCAAGCAATCTGATTGGTTATAAATGTTCTAGATAAATGAAACAACAAGAGTACTTAGAATAGGGTCAGAACTAACAAAAATAGACCAGAAATAGCTAAATATAGTAACAATAAGCAAGCTGTTCCAACAGATAGGCTTTTCTACGCTACTGGAGTATACTCTAGAATAAAGGAACATGGCCGGATAAACGATAACTATTACATATATAGATAGAAGCAGAGAATTCTGGAAGAATTCGAAATAGTAAAACTTGTCGGGTTGTTTGTGGTAATTATCCAGGGAAGTCGTTCCAGAAAATACTCCGATTCAATCGAACATACCCTCCAAACATACCACATCCTATTGCAGAAAAATTGGGTAACATTGCAACCACGTGCCTCCATAGAAACCAAGATGGCGGCCTCCAGTATACAAAATGGACGACGGAAACACGTATCACCCTAACAACACGCGCTGCGCATGCGCACTAACACGTATCACTATGGGGATGTCGTCACAACATGGCCGCCCACGCGGGTTACCATGACAACAGAAGATGACGCCACTACGTAACGTGACATGACGTCACTTCCGGGGTCCTGCCAACTAGGCCCCAAAACCACATTACCTACTACTCCCGTCACCTATTTATGTCGACTTAAACCCCATTTGTTGATTAACCACAGATACCAAGCACTACTTCGCTTACCGGGTTTCGCAAGGGGAGCTGTCACCATTACCGTTACCATCTTTGTACAGCCTAATTTTTCGGTTCAAAATCATATAACAGTATACTATATCATGAAATCTTACTGTATACATTCATATTACATTGGATGGAGTGGACATTTCAGCTCCATTGAAGTTTGGACGGGAGCGCAGTGGTTCAGTGGTGACCGCAATGAACTTCAAACCGACGGGTTCACCATACGATCCGGCCAGAGGTAACAGCGTCGTGTCCTTGGGCACGGCAGTTAATCCCGTGAGGAATCGGCGGCCCTGTGTGCTGAGGCCCACTGTACGTCGATGGTGCATTTGTCTTCAATCAGTGCTAACCCTGCCTGTGCGGACTTAGCACCAACGGGAGTTCGACAATTGCTCGCCGTTGTTCGGTGGTTCTCTCCAGGAACTCCGGCTTCCTACACCCGTAAAACTGTCCGACAATAGATGACGTTATCCCAATATATAAATAAATTTCAAGTTTGCACACATGTTTTGTATAAAAATTTACCACCAGAGCTTCATCGACCCTTCGAACACAAGTCACAATTATTACTTAATACACAACTCACAAAATATAAAACAGTCCAATCTCTGCAATGAATAAATTTTCGTCACCAAGCGTCACTCGTAACCTCCGAATTACTATTACCATACCACATCGGTTCGAGGCAGTTTCGCATTGTAAACTAAGAAAATCTACGTTAGAATGTAACTGTGCATGTGGGCGGAGGATGGGGTGTGTGTGTGTGTGGGGGGGGGGGGGGGGTTGAACACGTGTGTGGATAGGGGGTGTATGTGTATGTATGTGTAAGGAGATATCTGTAAGTTAATGGGTACGTCAAAGATAGTGAAGTATATGCATGTGTGTGCAGTTATGCGTGTAGTTGCGATGGTACGAGAGTCAGGCTTCCACCTCTACGAGTACCACCAATCCACTCAAAATTACTAATTTTGATTTCGAAAAGAATTCCTGAGTTGAATTGTTTGCACACCTCGGTGTTTTGTTTTTCAGCAAATGCATTGTTAATTCAACAAGTGTATCAGGGAACGCGGTGGCTCAGTAGGTAGAGGGGGAAGTCTGAGAGACGAGGGATCCTTGATTCAAATCCCACCTGCGCCCTGCCGCAGCCGCGTTGTGTCCTTGGGCAAAACATTTCACCCCCACTATCCACGTGGGAGCACGGTGGCGTTGTGTACTAAGGCGTACTGCACGTCGATGGTGCATCTGTCTTTAGCTAATGCCAATCCTGCTTGTGTGGAGTTTGATTGCTTGAGAGCTGACAGTTACTTGTTGTTGATCGGTGGTTCTCTCCGTCAATCTCTTCCAGCCGTAAAACTGTCATGGTAACGATTAGCCATTGTGCAGAAATATTTTACCTTAACACCAATAAATAAATAAATAAATAAATAAATAAATAAATAAATAAATAAATAAATAAATAAATAAATAAATAAATAACCCATCGTTGAATCTTCGTCTGGGTGTGGCTACAGGGTGTTTAGTGGGTCTTCGGTGGAGAATATTGTCATCTTCAAACTTTTAAACAGCACACCCCCCCCATTCCCCCCTCCTCCCAACCCGGGCCAGACAAAATTTCCAACCGATTGGAGATGAATTTGCGTTAAGCGCATCCACCCCCAATCTTTGGGATATAATTTTTCGACTGATATTTCAAGTGTTCTAAGTGTTGCAAAATTTCAACCGCACAAAATTTTCAGGAAACTTTTTCAGGCTAAATTTTTACTGGAAGAAGGAAAATTAAAACGAGTGTTTGACACTAATTACTATGACAGCTACTCACTTTGCAGGGTGAAATTTCAGCAGTTTGGCATGTCCCGCGGGAACTTCTAACCGTTCAAAACCTGTGTCCGGATTTTGTGTGGCGGGGCGTGAGACCCCCCCCCCCCTCCCCCCCCCCCCGGTCGTAACATCCATGTTCTTGCCCATTGCCTTGTTTCAAACAGTGTACATATTACACCACCACCAACCACCCACTCCCCCACCACAACCCCCTTCACGGTGTCGCGTCTTGTCTTATTTTGATCGACGAGATCGTTTCAATTTTCCAAAATGTGGTGTTTTCGTAGATTTATTCTTACCTTTTCATTTCTTCAACAATCTGCACAGCCTCTGTTAATACTGGCAACAGGGCTGAACATTCCGGGAACCTCGCAACCATTCTGTTCACATTTCTTTCTAAAGCTTCCAGTCTCATACTTGCTGTTGAAACAGACGCTTCGTTGGTCGAGGACTGTAAAGTACGGGTTACCGTAGACACGATACCGCGAACGCCTTCAAGAAATGAGTTAAACACAAGATGCCGAAAGAGATGGTTTCGCGCGCCGAAGGCACGCAGGGACGATTTGGGGGACAAGCCCCTTTCGACCCACGGTGAGTGTAAATGATGGTTTTTGCATGTCTAGGCGTTGTCAAAGGAGGAAAAGGAAGGAGGGAAGAGGTTTATCCCTTTCTGCCCTTCTTGCGGCTCTTCTTTTTAGGTGGAGGTTGGCTTGGTGATGGTGATGGTGATGAGGCTGGTGGTGGTGGTGTAGAGTATTTTTCCAGTATTTCACGGGTTCTTCTGAGGACTCCTTCTACTGAGAAGTTTTCCGGAACTGTCAGGTCCTGGCGTTCCGGCAGTGAAGGAAGAGGAGAGTGAGGTGTGGGAGGCGGTGAAAAAGCAACTTCCAGTTCCTCCTCAGTCTCCACTGGGTGTTCCGCATCCAACTGTACGAGCTCAGGAGCCGGTAGTTGGTTGGGTGTACCAGTGGGACTGGGAGGGGAACTGGCGGCCGCCTCCACAGCCTCCACCCCCTCACTCAACTCTTTCTTCCTATTCCGGAATGCCTCCAAGCGCCGGGCTTGGTCGATGGGCTCTTCTTCTTTTTCTTGATCTGTCTCTTTTCAGGGCCTCCGTGCCCCTTCGGGTGAGGACCAGTGGGAGAGGGGGTCCTCTCTCCAAAGGTAGTACCTCTCCCCGAAGGGGTTGGTGTTGTTGTGGACTTCTCAATTTCAAACTCCACTTTCAGGTGGACGCTCAAGCCTATTTCCTGGATAGTCCAGGAGACAGGGCATGAGACGCCCAGAGCTGAAATGGCTTTCACTAGTCTATCTGGTAGTTCCATGGCTATCTAGGTGTTATTCACGCTCTGAAGTCAGATGTGTGTGATAAGTCCCCTTCAAGAAAACCTTCCAGATTCATTTTTATATCGGTCTTCCATTTGCTTATCGTGTTATTTAAATGTGGCGCCAGAAAATCTAGCGTGTATGTATCGGCGCCACTGATTGGTTAGCGGAATGTGTTGATTGACAGGTTTTCAGTATGATACTCAATTAATTTAGCATCATACTATATTATTTGTGTATGATACTGAATTAATTCTGTATGATACTCAATTAATTTAGCATCATACTATATTATTTGTGTATGATACTGAATTAATTCAGTATGATACTCAATTAATTTAGCATCATACTATATTATTTGTGTATGATACTTAATTATTTTAGTATGATACTCAATTTATTTAGAATCATACTATATTATTTGTGTATGATACTTAATTATTTTAGTATGATACCCAAATAATTTAGAATCATACTATATTATTTGTGTATGATACTTAATTATTTTAGTATGATACTCAATTAATTTAGAATCATACTATATTATTTGTGTATGATACTTAAATATTTTAGTATGATACTCAATTAATTTAGAATCATACTATATTAATATGCACGATTTCATGAATGCAGCATAAATAAAATAGCATGATACTGAAATCAGGTTCACGTACGGGAGGGTCATAATTGTTTTTTTACTATGATACTCTAATAATTTGGTAGGATGCTATATTATTTGGTATGATTTCATAAATGCTGCATAAATAATTAAGTATGATACTCAATTATTTGAGTATGATACTGAATTAATTCAGTATAATACTATATTATTTGGGTATCATACAATATTAATTGAGTATCATACTCTTTATTTTAGCATCATGCTTAATTCACTGATTTATGATCCTGTTCGTACGTCATAGTGATGCCTGCTAAACTCCTTGGAACAGTGACACATTTATAAATCTCGAGGTGTTTTTCATCACCCGACTTCCGTTAGAATTGTTTCTGTAATTTTTAATTTTCTGTCAAAACGGTCGAAATATACCAAAAATGGCACATACTTCCCAAATTCTAAAAATTTTTCTGTTACACCTGTCTCAACATTTCCCCAATTTAACATAATAGAGTGATGCAACTGAAAGTCAGCGATGTAACCATGGGGATGGGGCAAGACGGGGGCTACACAAACGGACTCAGAGTCAATGAAATTTCGTTTTTGTCTCGAATTTCAGATTTTTTCCCGGGGGAGACCCCCTCCAGTATGTCCCCCTATTGTGCACGCCCCATCTCACCACTACGTGACTCGGATGATGCTGCGCATTCTATTCTGTATGCTCCCTAGTAGTTCAGCGATCTGGGGTGGGGGGGGGGGGGGGGGGGGGTAGCCGCGACGTTCAGATCGCTGAACTAGCCCCCTTAGATATTACTCTTGACCCCTAACTTTGACATCTTGGCTACGCGGACGAGTGGACAGTATTACACACATTAACTCCTGTCAGCCAGACCCCCTCCCCCCCACACGAAAAAAATATTTTTCTTTTGCCAAAATTTAATATTGGCTAATATTTGCATGTAGTCTTTCCTATCTAGGAACTTTTAAGTAGACTGATTCAGCTACCACTGTAGAATTAGGTCATATGACACCTTTTGGAATAAGACTTAACCCTACACAAGTTTCAATTGCTTAAATAGGAAAAATCGCTTACATTGGTTACATTTTCCTTATCAATCTGGAATGGATTAAATCCAAACGCTTTGCATTTCTACTCTGTACAAAATATATACTGAATATCCTTGCTGTCGTATGTTTTTGTAAAGCTTAAGCCAATATGTGTTTTGGTTGCATGTAGAACAGTACTGCTGGTGAAACTTCATTAGCAGGGCCATGGCGACAGGGGGGAGGGGAGGGGGGTGGAGGGTCATTCCTCAATCCCGGCCGAAATTTCCAAAAGTTTGAAATTCAGAGGGCAAGTCACGAGTAGTTTGAAATTCCATCTATCTGGATTTTAGAGCTTTTTTGGTGATGCTGATGTCCCCAAAATTCCGACTCGTTTCCAAATCGGCAAACATTCCAACTATTTACAACTACAGTGTACGCAATATCGAGTATCCATGATGTCTGTCGGTACGAGATTTCTATAGTACGTTTTCTTATCGTAATAAAAAAAAATCCTCGAAATGCACTTCAAGAAAATTACATCATGTAATTTTCGTTATCCTGAGTTAATTCCATCATGATGAAACATCGAAAATTGATCATTCCTGCATAAGATCTGATTTAGTGTGAATTGTTCAAAGTTCTAAGCTTGAGCATTTGTGTAGCACATATTCAGTTCCCAGAATAATACCAAATAATAATAACCTGATAATTCTATCATAAATGTGTTGGCGTTACAGTCGCTAGAATCAGTTTTATGCTCCCTTTTCTCGGTAGTGAATTTCCAACTAGGGGGAGAGACCGGGAGGTCCCTGGGAACAAGGTGCCACCTGTAATGCTTTAGCATTCAAGGATGGTTATAATGTAACTTCGAGTTTACTACATGTTGGGGAACCTATTCAGCTGCAGGAAACAAGGTCAAAATTGGAGTCAGGTGCCGAACTGTTTAACAGATATTCTGAGGCGCCAGTAAAGCAATAGGAAGGCAGACAACGGCACTTTTTTGTAGTCAATATTACAAAATTTAACAGGGCTGCAGAAGGCCTATCATGATTAGCCAAGAAGTCGACTAATCGTCGGAAACACCCATAATCGACATCAATTTCAAACTCGACGATTATGGGTTTTCATCACTCCTTTAATGGTGAATTGGGTACGCGGTTACTAAAATCAATTTTATGCCCCCTTTCATGGATTCATTTTCAAAATCATTCTCGGTAGTGAATTTCCAACTACGGGGAGGGACCATGAGCGGTTTTCCCCCAGTCCCTCACCCTAGTTTGAAATTCACTACTCTACACCCCCCCCCCCCCAATCGGAAACCTCAAGCCACGTCCCTGTTCCTTATTCAGAGATTTTCGCAGTTTTCTGTGTTCAGTTGTCATAGACAGAAAAATAGCTTCATTTATTTTGCACTTGTGAACTGAGGCGTCTTGGTGCGACTTTTGAGGAATTTGGTTGCTGTGTCTTTCATATTTCCAAAGGTAGGTCCAGAGGCGCAGCTAGGATTTCCTACTGAGTGGGGAGAGCATAATTTCTTTAGGGGTAGCAGGTCGATATATGCCACAGACATATACGAAGGCCGTAGGCCTGATATGGGGGAGGATGACCCTCCCTATTGGTTGGGGTTTGGGGGGCTTCCTAGAAAATTTTGAAAATTCAATACCCTCAGAGTGAATCCTGGACCCTCTGGTTCTTTAATTTTCCCTTTTTATGGGGGGTGGGCACAGTCATTTTTAGACTACCCCCCCCCCCCCCCGGCTACGACACTGGGTAGGACTAAAACAGGGCATCGTTTTGTGTTTTTTTCACGTTATGAGCCTTACAGCTTCTACAGTTCTCAGTCACTCAAAGGAACACCAGGACGGTTATCACCTAATTTTGTAGAATTTGGTTGAGGAATCCGTTATACTATCAATGATCTGTCACGAATGACTTCGTCGACTTGAGGTGTCCATTGTACATCCCTTTTTGATTAGCTCTTGTTATTCCACCTCACGCTAGAAAAACAAAGAATGCAGGTGTTTAACCTGTATTTGAGAAACTGAAAGTCACAAAAATTTCTTTCTCCAAAGTATCCAACGGACGTGACAACCGTTACTTATTCCCAGTTCCGTATGGGATTTTCGTTATCAATCAATTTTATTGGTTGATAACGAATGTCGAATAAGGAACTGTGAATAAGTAACGATTGTAACGTCCCAAAGTATCAAATGGCTGTCCTCTGTGTGGAGAGAGACAGAGACACACTCCATGCAGGCTAAAGATCCCTTCGTAGTATTCGAGAAGAGCTAGGCCACAAAGTTGCCGCTATGAAGGTCATCCCACACACCTGCGTCATTGGGCCAAGGAGAGGCGTTAATATACAGTTAAAACCAGAAGTCCTGTCATGAAATGCGCACAAATAGCACGTTGATCTGCGCGTTAATTTACGCGTTATGACCATAGTGAGGCTATCAAATTCTGTACATATGACCTGTGCACAAGCAATGTTTCAGAAACATTGCCTGTGTTTGCTATGAGTAACCAGGAGAACCTGCCGTGCTTTCGATGCCATTCGATATAGCAATTCCTACGCGCAATTAAGCATAGATTAGCGCACAGTTCGTGACAGGACTTCTAGTTTTAACTGTAAGTTGCATAACTTGTTCGCCAATCCTTGTAAAACAAATAAGATTAAATAAATAAATATCAAATGTTTGAGTCGGATAATCAATATTGTTTCAATAATATCTGCAATATTGTTTTCACCATTTAACATGTGACCCCGTCTTGCAATATGTAGGATTTTTCAGTCTTTATTTCAAAGCATTAGTATATTTCTAGTTGTGTGAATTTGAGGAGCGAAGAAACACGAACAGTCAAAAATGACATTAAATGAAAAAACGAAGGAAACAAAAGTTTTAAATTTTTTGAATACCCTTTAAAGACAAGATTTTCAGGAAAATCAGACAAACTTTAATTTTTTGACGTAGTCGTTGTTTACGCCTGCAAACACTTTCGGAGTAAATGCTACGTGATCGCAAAACGATGGTAACGAAACAGATAGAATATGAATCGGAGATTAATAATCCAAAATTTCAGTCCTTCATAAATTGAGTGTTCCGGTGTGACATATATCGAGTTATGGTCCAAGGGAGATAACTTCACGGTAAAAAGTCTTATCTGTTTTCAGGTTCACAAGGCATGTTTCACTTCAAGCAAAGATCCGAGACAAATTATCATTCTTTGAAGCCTGAAGACAGGTTCTAATGATAATCTGTTGCACATCGCATGTCAGTACAAATGAATCCGCATTTCTTTATTGTGACTGGAAGAGAGATTCCTCACCAAGCCAAAAAGACCACGATTTCTGTCTTATGATGGGGGACAGAGGTGAAGACAATATCTACTTTTGTGAACACTACATGCGCCTAAACCGAGACGAAGCCCGCAGAATATGGCAGAAAAACACAGCTGGGATGCTGCCAAGACCGACCTTCGGAGAATTTACATCAACTGTCATTACTTAACCCTTTTCAAAAACCCCAGAGACCGGTCACAGATTTCACATTTAGCGGCTCTTAAAGTTCTGAGTCGTGCAAAATCCACCGGAATTAGAAAGGTTGACGGTCACACCGATAAAAAATTAATTCTTTCAGTTTGCGAATGCGCTAAAAATATTTCAGAAGGGAACATACCTGTTTCGAGACATCATTTAGCCAACCTCCGTCGCCATAAACAGAAAGTCACTAAATTAGCAGAGACGAACACTTCAGATACGGTACGGCGACGGATCAGTAGGTTTCCTCGGCTCGATTATTGGACCAGTTCTGAAAGTATTAGCCCAAGTTTGATCGTATAACAATGGAACATGCCAAGAAAATGGTTTTGGTAGACACCCGTATGCTGGATCGTTTGAACGAATCTAACAAGAGACAGAATGATGCCGGAGTCTCTTCGCTGAACAGATAATTAACCCTTTACCTAACATGAAAAGCAGACGACACTTGCAAAAAAAATTCTTGAATAACTAATTTTTTTCATTTTTGTCTCAAAAACATAGGTTATGACCCCTCGTTGGAACGAGCTCGAAGAGCTCGTTCCAACGAGGGGTCATAACCTATGTTTTTGAGACAAAAAATGAAAATATTCTGAAAATTAATTGGCGATATTTGGGAATAGCGCTGGCCGGTTTTGGCCGTTACGTTGGGTAAAGGGTTAACAGAGATTTTGAACCAGACCAATCTTAGCGAAGTTGAAAAAATCACGAGGTAAGATCAAATTCTACAGCGTTATTTGGCATTCTTCAAAAAATCAGTCGAACCAACAGCCGCCAGTATTAAAAAATAAGAACCTACTCAGCAAGATAGCGACCGAGTCATTTTGGAATCAGTACATATGAGTATGCAAAGGAAGGCGGGGTTATTATTATATAGCTTGAAATCCATTCCGAATTTTGCATGGGACAGTAGTGGGCGCCTAAAATATAATGATCAAACAGTAGAAGGGTCAAATATTACAGATCTAGTTAATAACTTATTGAGACAACGATAAAGGTTTGGACCAGAAGGCTGGAGGGTGAGGGTGAGGCACTGCGACATAGTAATATTCCTCAAGAACTCACTGGAAAGAAAGAACGTTGTCTTTAATTCATGAACCCACTCCATTCCCTCGCCCAACAACGAGCAGAGTTAAAAAATGGTCTACCCTTTACGCCTGCTTCGGTAAGTCTGAAACATTATGAGTTTGGAGGAGCTTTACTACACACCTTCAGCCCTGGCAAGTTTCAGCGGTGTGACCGCTTTAAAACGGGTTTTCAAAAAGAACACTAAAGCTGTGATCGAGTGATTAAAAGGTGAATACGCGTATACACTTCATAAGCCAAGACGTCGTAAATTTGTCAGAAAGCAAACAGTCGTCAGTGGGATCGATTATCAGTGGCAAAGTGATTTAGTTGACCTCTCAAATATCAGTAAACCCAACAGAGGTTGAATCGGAGTATCATGAATTACCCAAATAAACCCGACAAGTTTTACTATTTCGAATTCTTTCAGAATTCTCTGCTTCTATCTATCTATGCAATAGTTTTCGTCTACCTGACCATGTTCCTTTGCTCTGGAGTATACTCAAGTAGCATAGAAGAACCTATCTATTGGAACAGCTTTGCTTATTGTTACTATATTTAGCTTTTTGGGTCTGTTCTTGCTAGTTCTGACCCTATTCCGAGTACTCTTATTGTTGTCATTTTTCTAGATCACCCAATCACTTCACTTTCCTATCTCTAACTAACTAACAGACTACTTCATCCCCCTTAATCTCTATACAGAGTTATCTCCCCTTATTACAACGAAGTCCTGTAGGATTCTCATCACCTCCATATCCAATGGCCACGTCCCATCGAATCCCATTTTTGTGAAACGTCTCTGGTTATGGAATCCTGCTTTAGTCGTATGAGGCCATGAGGTCTATGAGAAATTCCATCAGTGAGGCCTAATTTACAATCCCTCAACCCCATTTCTATTGCGGCCATGAAGGCCATGAGAAAAGCCCTCAATGAGGCCTCATTTACTACTCCTCTTAGCCTCATTTCAGTATTTGAGGATACCTATGGCCTGGTATTGTATTATTTGAGGATACCTATCGAAGATACTTTCTGGAGAATCTCTTTGTTAGTCGTATGAGGCCATGAGGGCTATGAGAAAGCCCCCAATAAGGCCTCATTTATTATCCCTCTTAGCCTCATTTTCTTTTGAGGCCATGAGGGCCATGACAAAATCCTTTAATGAGGCCTCATTTACTATTCCTCTTAGCCTCATCTCGGAATTTAACAACCATACAAAAAATCCCATTTTTTCAAAACATATGGCCTTCCGAACCCCTTTTTTAGTCGTATGAGGCCATGAGGACTCTGAGAAAGCCCTCAATGAGGCCTCATTTTTATTATCTCTCTTAGCATCATTTTCTTTTGAGGCCATGAGGGCCATGAAAAAATCCCTTAATGAGGCCCCATTTACTATCCCTCTTAGGCTCATCTCTGTATTTAACAGGTATATCCCATGGAATCACATTTTGGAAAACGCCTGTGGCTGTGGAACCCCATTTTAGTCGTATGAGGCCATCAGGGCTATGAGAAAGCCCTCAACGAGGCCTCATTATTTACTATCCCTCTTAGCCGCGTTTTCGTTTGAGGCCATGATGGTCATGAAAAAATCCCTCAATGTGGTCAAATTTACCATCCCTCTTAGTCTCATCTCGGTATTCGAGAATACCTGACATTGTATTATTGGAGGATACCTTTTATAGGATACTTGTTGTAGAAACTTTACATCCCGGTACTTCATGCTACACCCGGGTACTTCTGTTGGGAAAGGTATTAAAACATAAAAAGGATGTTGGTATGAAAATAAACTCATTTGTGTCCTGACCGTGTGAAGACATGTTACCGATTCGTTGCAGATACTGTTCCAAGTTATTTTCGAGATCGGGTAATGCTAGAAGACACGAAAAGAACCATCATCGGCTCCACTGTAGATATTGTACTAAGTTGATCACCCAACCACACAATAGGAAGAGGCATGAAGGACATAACTGTCAAAGAAGAACAGAAGAGCAGAGAGATGCTGGAAATTTAATGACTGACCAGAATAAAGCACTTTTAGAATTTTTACGGGATGCTGACAAGGAGGAAATCGATGACGGTCTCCGCGCTGCTCATGAAGATTTGATTATCTGTTTATGTAAATGTGCTACCAACATCCTCGAAGATAGGATACCATTGACTTTGGCTGAATTTGATGACCTGCGAAAATACGAACATATATTGAAGCTGCTAACAGATGAAGGAATTTCTACCGATATAAAAAGAAGTATATTACGAAAGAGTTGCTTTCTATCAGCACTTATCAACCCAGTCCTAGCTCTGAAAAAGGGTATAAAAGGGGTGTATCAACACCAAATGCCCATTTGTTCTACGACTACGAAAGAGTGAAGTCATGAAAGTCCATTGCTGCAGATATTGTGAAAAGGCATTTTCCAGATCAGACAACGTGCACAGACACGAGAATGCTTACTGCCCTATGAGGAAATCAGAAAAATCGAGCAACACTGCAAGACTAGACAGAAATTCAGATACACTACGAATCCTATCTGATGCGGATCGATATGGAGTCAAGACTATACTCAAGACGGCCAATGATGATTTGATACAACGTATATGTGATTGTGCCTCGAATATCTTGAAGGGGGCAGTACCTATAACCAAATCTGAGAGAGCTAAGCTGATCCCATACAAACACCAGGTTAGGAGAATTTCCTTACCAAAGAAAGAACTATCTTATAGGAAAAGAAGACGGATCATACAGAAAGGAGGATTTTTAGGGAAGTTAATCAAACCCATCATCAATGTTCTGTCCGATATCCTATAAAAGGGTCGTGCTCATAAGAAACTTGTTATTTGTAATCTGACCTTCGAAGAGAGCGTACACAATGCTATCCAGCTGTGCACCAAAAAATTGGTCAAGAGATTCGGACACCGATGAGTCGTCGGAACTAGTATCGTCCAAAATTCCTATGGCAAATACCAACCTCATGAACAAATATATCGAGGATGGAATGCATAGAGAAGATGCAGTTGAAACAGCATATAGAGCACTTCAAAAGAGTGTCAGAGAAGCCATTAGTGAGAAATACATTAATACCCTTGTGTACATTAGAGATTTTTTCAACAACTCAATACACAAGAAAATTCAAGAAACAGCCAAGCGTCTTCGTGAAGAAGAGGATTTTGACTTTGAATAATCCCAGAAATATGCCTTGGAAAAGAGAAGATTTCTGTTTGACAACCTTATGACAAACTACTCTTTCAGAGTAGAAGATGAAGAAGAAGAAGAAGAAGAAAAAGAAGACGATTAGAGAAAAAAAAGTACAAAATGAGTGTTAGTATGAACATAAACTCATTTCCGTTTTGAACGTCGAAGAATGAAGATGCCTGTGTCAACAACAGTCTCAGATTCAAAGATGACTTACATATACACATCTTCAAGAATGATGCTGGATTAAAGCTGACTTCCCAAGAACTGGCTTAAGTGAATCGTGTGATAAATGCAGCCAAGAGAAAACATCTAGATATGGATGCTGGTGGAAAGAAACAAAGATGTGTGGATACTGGCCGATCATTAACCACCACTACAACCAAGAGAATAGAACAGAAGAACTGACTGATGGTTCCAATACAAATAAGAATGAAGTTACCACTACGAATCAATCTGAAGTTTCTACTGAAACAAAGAACGAAGTTACGAAGAAGCCTGAAGTTTCTACTGAAACTAAGAATGAAGAACTACTACGAATGAAGATTCAAAGGGGGACCAAAACAAGAACGATGTTTCCACTCAAACCACAAATGAAGTGTCTACTGAAACGAAGAATGATGTTCAGAAGACTGATGTTACTACCGTGAAACAGCTACAAGAAAGAAAGAGGGACCCAAAGATGCCAGACAGGAAATTAAAGCAACCAACAAAGCAAAGTTACCAGCTATCAACGAGAGAACGTGTTTTATCAAGAACCTAACCAAACAATGGGAAGAAGTTCTAACCCAAAAGAAGATGAAACGGTTAGCCCATGAGAGAAGAACTACAAAGACAAAATGATGCCTTGAGAAACTGAATTGTATACTCGAAAAAAAATGAATGAAATGTTATATATATGGTTGTTTGTTTTTTATCTACTATCCCAACAGAAGTATCCGGATGTAGCATGAAGTACCCGGATGTAAAGTTTCTACAACAAGTATCCTCTAAAAGGTATCCTCCAATAATACAATGTCAGGTATTCTCGAATACCGAGATGAGGCTAAGAGGGATGGTAAATTAGACCTCATTGAGGGATTTTTTTCATGGCCTCAAAAGAAAATGAGGTTAAGAGGGATAGTAAATGAGGCCTCATTGAGGGCTTTTTCATAGCCCTCATGGCCTCATACGAATAAAAAGGGATTCCACAGCCACAGGCGTTTTCCAAAATGGGATTCCTACTGGTGTATACTCCAGAACAAAGGCCAGGTAGACGAAAACTATTGCATAGAGAGATAGAAGCAGAGAATTCTGAAAGAATTCGAAATAGTAAAACTTGTCGGGTTTACTTTGGTAATTCTAGGAATTGGGAAATTACTCCTGTACAAACGAACATACCCTCCGAACATACCCATGTCCTATTATAAGCCTTTACATAGCAACCACGTACTACCATAGAAACCAAGATGGCGGCCTCCAGTATTCAAAATGATCGACGGAAACACGTATCACTCTAACAACACGTGCTACGCATGAGCATTAACACCACGCATAACAATGGAGATGACGTCACAAGATGACCGCTCACGCGGGTTACCATGATAACCACATATGGCGCCACCAGGTCACGTGACATGATGTCACTTCCTAGATTCGGGGGCCCGTTTCATCGCTCTCCTACTACTGTCGACTTTTTTACTACCTACAATGTCGAAACAAAATGCTCAGAAGTGGAACGTTTCAACAGAACTCTCAAAACAAAAATGAAATATTTTATCAAGAACAATACATTAACCTTTCCGATACAGGATTTGACGACGTCATACAATAATACCTATCATCGTAGTATAGGCATGACACCTGTTTCCGTGACGAGTAGTGACCAAGAATATATCTGGCAAAGACTTCACGGAGTCCAATTTGAGTCCAAACAACGTTACAAGATAGGAGAACGAGTTAGAATTAGTAAGGTTAAACGAACATTCGAAAAGAGGTATTTGCCCAGCTGGACAGAGGAGTTATTTACTCTCGCAGATATTATACAGGGATATCCAATTACATATAGGTTAAGGGTCGATAACGGGGCGATACTAGAAGAAGGGTTTTACCCAGAGGTCAAAGTAACCGAAAAAACTGCCTGCAGAAAAGAAAGCGTAATCAAAACACGCGGTAAAGCAAAATAGAAAGAATTGTTAGTAAAATGGCGGGATTATCCCCCTTGCTTTAACTCTTGGATGCAACAAAGTCACCTTTGGGGGGGGGGGGGGGTCACTGTTGTTCAAGCTGAGGTCGCGATCCCTGGAGCTGAGGGGAAAAATTGGGAAAGACGGTGAACGGGAGTGCCAGATGTGTAACTTGGGCATGGTGGAGACCCTGGAACACTTTCTTCTAGAATGCCCATAGTACCAGTCTAAAAGAATGAGATTCACTGGGAGTATAATGGGGAAGAGGGATGGGAGAATGAAGGACATGTGGTTAGGGGGAGACTCAAAGGAGAGGGGTAATATCCTAATCGGAGAGATTGGGAAGAATGGGGCAAGGGATGTCATCAAGCAGTTCGTCTCCGAGTGTTGGGAGGAGAGGAGAGCGTGGGAATCGGGAGGCAGTTGGGAGTACAGGGGTAACCAAGGCCTTCTCGTCCGAGAACCGCAACAAATCAGCGGCTGGCCAAAGTGTTATTATTATTATTGTTCAATAAAAGTGCGGGTTTCACGAAAAACTAGCATTAACATGGAAGACGAGCTTTGTAACAGGTCGGCGTGGCTTCTATGTGGTAGTCTTGGACCGAAAAGTGAGATAACATACTTTGTAGAAGTTATTATTTTGTACGTCACTAGTATTACCAGTATAACTAATTTAAACTTGGAATCGAATAACTCTCAATTGTGGGCATCTCTTCTGGGAAGTGCCATAGGATATTTACTTCCTAACCCTACCATCCAGAAAAAATAATGCTTTATCTAAATTTACCTAGCAATATATTGTTCGATGCACGATTTTCCAGATAATACTCCTACGTTTTTTTCGAACGCAATTGGATCAACCCATAAATCTCGAAGGAGCTTGGCAAGTCGCTCTTACTGAAATCCAGTACCCCAATTCCTGGTTTAATATTAGACACTCGGAAGGTTTTGTCAGCGTAAAGGTTAAAGGGGAACAACACAAGTTTGTACTAAGGGCGGGCATATATTCAAAACCCCCAGATCTGCTTCAAGAACTCGATTTAGGTAGACTGAATCTTACCCTCCCTACCCCTTCCTGATTAGAGTTTGACTGGGATACCATACCTCAAAAATTAACCATTGTCGTTAGAAACAAGGCTGAGGTGACATTGAGTCCCTGTCTTCAAGACATATTCAGATTTGAACAGAATATATTTCACCAAGGGTAGGTTAGAGCTTCTCGCGTGGCACACGTAAACAGGGGATTTTATTCCCTATATGTGTATTGCGACTTGGTTCGAGATCAAGTGGTCGGTGATTCTAGGGTTCCACTCCTCCGTATTGTACCCGTAGAAGGTGAATATGGAACAACTGTGTCGCACGCGTTCGAAAATCCGCCCTTCATCCCCGTCTCTCACAAACATTTTGGGAGTGTACAGGTCTATTTAAGAGTTGGCACTGGTAAACCCATGCCATTCGAGCGCGGAGAGTCGACAGTAACATTTCATTTTAAACAACGACGTACTGTTGCAATGCGGAGTTATTCGAGGATTATTGTCTCGAACAAGTAGGTTCAGGTTTACCAGTCTTTTCGGGTGCCCAGATGCAAAAGGGGTATGGACTAGGAAGTCCGTTGTGTACCCTAAAACACGCCGTATAAAGTAACAACTTTTGAAAAAGGTATCGAGTGATGTGAGAATGTGAAGGAGGCTAGCTTGAATCGATTCAACGAAGCTTTACTGCAAGACATTTCGAGATACCCTTCTGGTCTACCCGCGCAACGCCTCCCTGTGAAACGCCCACCGAGTATAAAAGGGACTACTAAGACAAAACGACCATACCAAAGAAAAAAGAGACCAATCAAGAGGGACATTTTAGATCGATAATGTCGTTAATTTACCCAAAATCTACGGTGTGTGTGGATCTATTTTCGATTCCTCCAACTCAAACAAGTATGCAGTCGGTTCAGTGGATAGAATATCACCATTTAGCTTCGACTGAAAACGGTGGACCGATCGAATTCTACATATCCGGAAGCGGTGATGACTCTTTGAATTTAGCCCATAGCTGTCTTACGTGAAAGCCCAAATATTGCAAATGGCCAGAGGGCTGTTAGCCGATGCCTACAACGTGGGTCCCATCAATTTGTGGATGCACTCTTTGTTCAATGAGGTCGAAGTCAGTCATAATGGAAAACTTATCTCCCCATCGAACAATACCTACCATTATAGAGCCTATTTCGAAACTTTATTACGTTACGGGCCCGCTGCGAAAAAGTCTCAACTGACGACATCTTTGTGGTACAAGGATACCTTGGGGCACTTAGATGATTTAGACGGAAATGTTGGATTAAATGCTAGGAAGAACTTCACTCAAAAAAGTCAAATTGTCGACATGCCTGGAAGATTACATTTAGATATGTGTTTTCAACGGCGTTATCTTCTAAACAGGGTTAACGTACAAAGTGAAAATGAACAGATCGAAAGATGCATTGCACTAATGGGAGATACGGCGAATTTTAAAATCAAAATGAATAAAGTTTCCATGTTTATCAGGAAAGAACGCCGTAACCCCACCGTGCGACTGGCCCATGTGAAGGCTTTATAGAGGAAACGCGAAATACCATATAAGCTGTATCCAAACCAAAGTATTTTCTATACCCAAAAGGAATTTGAGCGTAAGACAGGAACATTTATTATTAGGCCAATTATCCAGCCGAATTGTTATTGGCTGTGTTGATAATGATGCTTTTAACGGAAGTTTTTCAAAGAATACATTTCAATTTAAACATTAAAACCTTAACTTTCTGGCAATTTATGTGGACGGTCAACATGTCCGGCGAGGCCATTACAGCCTCGTTTTGAGCATGGAGAAATAGCGAGAAGTTATAACAGTCTGTTTCAAGCGACGGGCCAAATATTTGAGGATGTCTAAAATCATATCAGTCGGGAGGAATACGCCAAGGGGTACACATTGTTTGCGTTTGACCTCTCACCAGACCTATCCCACGGCGAACATTTTAACCTAGTCAAGCGAGGGAATCTGAGATTGAACATGCATTTTGGAGACGCTCTACCCACAACAGTCAACGTTACAGTATATGCAAAATTTCAAAACATAATGGAAGTCGACAAACACAGAAACGTGATATTTGATTATTCAACGTGAACACTATTCAACTGGAACGTGTTATGAACTCTGACCTCAAACATTTTAGTTTGGGTGTTTTTGCCAGAAATTACTCGCCGAGAAGATTACCTGCCAAGACCCAAGAATTACCAAGACCCTTGGTGTTATTAGCTAATACCCACACCAGTCACAGAGAAGGGGAACGTTTTTTTATACGCTAAACGATAGATTATCGAAGAAATTGTGGAAAGATAGAAATCGTATCTCCCACTGTGAAGATATAAAAATGTTCACTTTTACGGTACCATTCGAAATGGCGGCTTCCAAATTATCACTGGAAATGATCAATTCGCTCTAGAAACGTTTAATAAAAAGAAAATCTTCTGTTTTTGAGTGGATACCGAGGATTTCCAGCAATAATTCAACACGTATTCACATTGAATTGATGCATGAAACCCGCTAGTCTAAACATGGCCTGAAGGTCCGTAATATAAGTTTTTGGTTTGGTACGTCCTTTGAAAGGACGTACCAAAGCAAAAACTTAGATTGCGGACTTTCAGGCCATGTTTGGACTAGAAAACTGCCAATTGAATCAGAGTGCAAAACGAGTATCGATCAAATCACTTCAGCGTATCAATGATTCAATGCGCTTTTTACTTTCATGCATCAATTCATGGTTGAAACGAGTGGAATTATCAGATTCTTATAAAAGGCGTATAATAAAAAGAAAATCTAGTGTTTTTGAGTGGATAACGAAGGTTATCTGACTTGTGAACTAGAGAATGGTTATTTTCGCGAGCGCATGCTCTCGCGAAAAATAAACATTTGTATCGGTCACTCATGAGATAATTTTCGGTATCCATTAAAAAACACTAGATATCCTCTATATATCGGACGCAGAACTGTGGAATACTTTAATTCATATGGATTAACGCCTCAACACGACCCTTCAAACGACTTCTAAACAAACATACATACAAATGGCGATTTAATCCGATTCGTATTCAAGGACTATTACCTATGTCTGGACATTATTGTTTATTTTACTTACTTCATCGCTGTCGAGATGTCTCCATGGCAACCATCATTAATATGTTCACGCCCGATCTTTATGAAAATGATATATCAGTGAAACATTTTACCCACCACCGGAATTACATGTTAAGTCATGGAATCGAGAATACGAAACGCTATGTTGAGGGCCATAAACCACGACGATGGGGAGGAGGGGGGGGGGGGGGGACCCACCCGTACCGAGCATATCATTCGAAAGTGAATTTCAACATCTCACAGAAACAGAACTCAACAGAATTTTAAATGGAGACGAACCAAGAATCTCATTCGAATCCGAATTTCACATTTCACAGAAGCTCAACTTTCTAACATTTTGCGAGACGGTGTTATAAATGTACCACCCCTCTATCCCAAATACGCCTTAGGGACCCACAGACTAAAAACGTTTGAAGCTATTCTCACTAGCGAATGTGTTAAAAAAACCGAGAGAGCTGGCAAGGTGTGGGTTTTTCGACATGGGTACCGAAGATAAAACAGAACGTTTTATTGCGGTGTTCAGATTCATTTGTGAACATGGCGAAGCCAAAGAAGAGCATCGAAAATGGAAGCCCCCTGTGCCCCTTTCTGGGTCGTATACCTCCAGAACAACAAGACGAAGAAGGCAAAAAACACAGTTCAGCAGACAATAACTCGGACATGAAATGCTGTCTTTGTCTCACGGGACAATCGAATATCGTGATTCCATCATTTCATCATTTCGTCGCCTGAGTGCTGGAATGTTCTAGCACTCAGGCGACGAAATTTTATGTGTCTGTGCAAACTGTTGTAGAGAATTGAAATCGTGTTCTATGTGCCGAAAGACAGTCACTGAATATATCAAAATATTTATTGTATAAACTGATTATAATCTGTTTTAAATTCATCTCCGCTTTTTGTAAAAACAAATCGTCCACTGAGTTCCAATGTGTTCTATGTGCCTACTGGCACATAGAACACATTGGAACCTCAGGAGACGAAATGTAAAACCCGATTGTTACATTTAAATCGTTGTAAAACAAATATAAAAACTGATTGTTAGATTTAAATCGTAAAATTATTTATTGTGTGATATTTGTATTAAAATTTAATGGAGTGGAAAATAATTCTTAATTATCCGTATCGGCTCCCACCACGAAAGCCATCATCAGATGACTTTTAACCAACAGGAAAAAGAACAGAATTCTTTACCCGCCAGTTATATAATCTCTCTTCAAATACAATTACGATACGCTCAAAGGGCTTATCGTAGATATATTTGAAGAGTGATTATATCTTGGCTGTCACGGCGGATATATAGTTACCTGTCCAACTGCTCTCACCCACATATCCGCCCCTCTTACCATCTCACATGTCCAGAGGTGTAGTGGATACTCCATCAGATGCAACTACTCTTTTTGGGAAGAAATACGAAAGTACAGTTCTTGATTGTTTGTACGTGAGCACGTTCTTATTATAAATCATGATGCCTTTGACGATTCCCGAACCACTTTTTTTCTGATCCATAAAATTGATGCCGGATGCGAATATTTTACTTAGCGGCGGTGTATTATAACCACTCGTGGGCCATTCTTCCAAATTTCATGGTGTGTTCCGGTTTAAATTTATATTCAGCCTTGTGTCTGATGAAGTAACCACTTGGCATTTCTTGTGATAACGCCAAAAGGTAAAGCGCATAGGCATCGAAGCCGATCACAGATTGACAGAGTTTATCAGCAAAAGCGTGGATTAATAATGTCTGTTCTTTCTCCGGATATCGGTTGAAGATAATAGATGGTCCTCATACGATATCCTTTTTAATGAGATGGTAGAGGTTGCTCTTTGTTTTGTTGAAAACTGTAAAGTAGGTGTCCTTATCCACAGTGCTAAACATACACTGCCCCCCCCCCCCCTTTAAACATGTCGACGCCTCATTTTTGATAAAAACGCAAAATGTTTTTCAACCCCTTCCAGCTGGAATGGCTTGACGTCCCTATCGTTGTACTAGATTAGGAAATCTCGGAATGTTTCCATGTTATTCTCCTCCCAGATCTGCTGGCAGTAGCATATTCGTATTCTTCCATTGTTATGTTTTTCCCCTTCAAACTACTGTAGAACGACTCGTGGCTAGGCAGGTGATCTTGGTCCAGTTTTGTCAAACCGACGATCCACTCGTACGGTAGAAATCCTTTCGTGAAGGTGGCGCCATTCGCTTTCAGATATTTATCATAGATAAATCCAGGTGCTAGTATCCCCATGATATTCAAGAATTTAAACTGTGGTGTTTTGATACATAAAAAGCTGTTTGAAATTTTTATGTTGAAATTGATTGTCGAATGTTCCTTTGCGCTGTAGCGTTGTATCGGTTAAAGTGAATCAGCTGACGGAATACTTCTCTGCAGGTAGAACATGTACACGCGGATCGGCATGACTTCTTGTAATGGGTTAAATCGACTAAACGAGTGTACTTTTTTAAACAGGTGTCGCAGCTAAAGCGTTTTGTCGGTTCCCTTCCCTCGATAGGATGTGTGACGAACTCGTGGCGATTTTTGGCGAAGCTAGTAGTAAACGTCTGGTCACAAAATCGGCATTCGAACTGTGGAGTTTCCTGATGCGCCTTCTCGTGGATGCCCCGATTATCTTTCCTCGTAAAAGATTTGCTGCAAATAATGATTTGATAATAAAATCCAATTATACAATTCGATTACACAATGTTTAAAGTGATAAACTCTTGACCCGTTAGTAGTATGTCTCGGGCTTTTCACCCCCTATTTGGATGACCTCGGTGGATGACCTCGGAAGTGACCTCATGTCACGTGACCTAGTTACGTCATGTTGTGTTGTCATGGTAACCCGCGTGAGCGGCCATCTTGTGACGTCATCCTATAGTGATACGTGATGTTAAGGTGATCATACGTGTTTCCGTCGTCCATTTTGTATACTGGAGGCCGCCATCTTGGTTTCTATGGTAGCACGTGGTTGCTATGTTGCCTAAGGCCTACAATAGGACAGGGGTATGTTCGGAGGGTATGTTCGATTGAATCGGAGTATGTTCTGGAACGACTTCCCTGGGTAATTACCACAAACAACCCGACAACTTGTATTATTTCGAATTCTTCCAGAATTCTCTGCTTCTATCTATATATGCAATAGTTATCGTTTATCTGGCTATGTTCCTTTATTCTAGAGTATACTCCAGTAGCGTAGAAGAGCCTATCAACTGGAACAGTTTACCTTATTATTGCTATATTTAGCAATTTCTGGTCTATTCTTGTGATAATGATAATGATTTTATTTCACGGTATACAGTATACATTCCGTTTAGACAAACAAAGTGGTACAATCTATTTGTAATAATACATGAGGAGAATAATGTATAGTGTTAATAAAATAACATGAGATATTAAAAAAAACATGTATGCCGTGGGGAGGTGGCATAGCCAGATTGGCTGTCTACCTGCCGCCCCCCTGAGAAAATGCTGCTGATTTGTGTCAGACTTGTATATGAAAGACTGTTGTAGATGGTTTCTAGAGTGTGATATTATCTACAATCCTGTCGAATTTGTGAAAATAATTCCTCGTTAGGCCTGATCCACTTATCAAGCGAGCAAGCCCAACTTGGAATCTCGAATGAGGTTCAGAGTGAGACGTGGCAACTAGCCCGTGGCTAATGACACTAAATATCTAATGACTATTGCTAGCCACCTTACACCAGAGTGCACGTCAATGTGACCAGTTCTATGGACCGGCCACAGTCGCACGCATACTGATGCGACGCTATTAAAGAACTGTGGGTAAAATTATTTTATTACTGTGATAACAGAATGAAGAAAAAAAAAAAAAAAAAAAAAAAAAAAAAATCCTTCCGTGTCGGGTAAATTGTTAATTTCCGATGGAGCAATCCACACAGTATGGATTGTTGCATCGGACATCTTCAGCATAACAATTTAGGAGTTGATTTTTTAGTTCTTTCTTGAAAATATTCCTGCTTTTAATATTCCTCAGGCTTACGCTTAACTCGTTCCAAATTTTGGAGTATTGATAGGTGGAGAGTGCTTCTAGAGATCTGGTTCTAGATTTACCTTCTTGTAGATCTAGCACTTACTGATCGCACATATCGGAAGTTGTCATCAAAGGAGACCGGCAATTCGCGATTTACAAAGTCCCACATGAATAAGGACACCTGGAGCGTAAACAGATCACCGATCTTTAAAATTTTGTCTTTGCGAAAAAGCGGGTCAGTGTGAGCGTTGAAAGGCACGTTATTAATTATTCGTATTGAACGTTTTTGCAGTTTGAATAATTTTTTTACTTCTCTGCAATTGCCCCATACCTGAATCCCGTACAACAAGCGACTTTGTACAAGTGTGAAATAAAGTGTTTTCATACAAGAATGTGGAAGAATACGTTTGACCTTATTTAGAATATAATTTGCACTTGCTACTTTTGTACATATACTGGATACATGTTCCTTATAGGAGAGCTTCTCATCTATAATTATACCTAAAAATTTGATTGACGTTTCAGTAAGATCCGAGGCAACTCGCTCTATTTTTTGATTATTTATAATTATGTCCATTGGTAGAGGGTTGTTTTTCTTATTGTTTGGATTGATAATAATAAATTTAGTCTTTGATGTGTTGAGTAGAAGTTGGTTTGCAGAGCACCAATTGAAGATTTTTTCAAGTTCTAAATTAGTAGAAGTTACCAAGTCAATCATGTCAGGTCCAGATGAATATCCTGTAGTGTCATCCGCGAATGATACGAGGTTCAGGTTTGTGGCGTGGCAGAGGTCGTTCACGTATAGTAGAAACAATATTGGTCCGAGGTTCGAGCCCTGAGGCACACCGGAGGTAATAGGTGCCCGCAATGACTCCTGATTATTTATCACTACATATTGTGATCTGTCAGTAAGATAGCTCCGAAACCAATTTAATGCTACTCCGCGAACTCCATAGTGCTCCAGCTTGTTTAATAGAATTGTGTGGTTTATTGAGTCAAATGCCTTGGAGAGATCAAGGAAAACCGCTAATGAATTATTTTTTCTTTCTATGTTATTTTTTTCAGCTACGTGTTGAAGTAGCTGAAGTACTGGGTGGATTGTTGCGTGCTTCTTACGAAAACCATATTGATTAGGGGTCAAAATGTTATATTTGTTTAAAAAATTGCATAGACGCTCACACATAATTTTTTCTAATACTTTGGAGAATGTAGGTAAAATACTGACTGGTCTATAATTGGTAAGACAATGTGGGTCACCGGATTTATATATAGGTATAACCCTAGCTATTTTCATTCTATTTGGGAAAATGCCACTTTGCAACGAGCTGTTAATTATATAAGTTAGTGTCGGGGCTATTTTATCGAGGGTACGCTTGATCAGAAATGAAGATATATCATCGCAATCCTTGCTTCTTTTAGGTTTCATTCCCTTAACAACATTTGTTACTTCTTGTATCGAGCAAGGTCTTATGAAGAAATTGTTTGTAAAGAATCCTGTCATATATTCTGAGAAAGACGTATGATTAGTTGCAATTTTGTTCAGTGTGGTAGACCCAATGTTGACAAAAAACCATTAAATTCTTGAGCTATTAAATAAGGATCGTTTATTGTTCTATCATTTATTATTAGCTTATATGGAATGGTAGACTTATTTTTGGCTTTTTTAATTACGTTATTTAATATGTTCCATGTATTGCGAATATTATTTTGGTTTTGTTGCAATAAGTTTTTATAATACAATGCTTTACTTTGTCTTTTAACCTTATTGAAAATTTTACAATAATTTTTATATTTATTTATATTTTCAACAGTGGGGCTTTTTAGTTTTTTATTGTAGAATTTGATTTTATTATTTGAGGAAACAAGTAAGCTTTTGGTCATCCATGGTTGTTTTTTAATTAACTTTTTTTTCAGTTTTATTTCCCTAACAGGGAACGCCTGTTCAAATGCATTGTGATAGATTTCTATAAAAGTATCGTAGGCTGCATTGGGGCATTGTGACGCCTCAACTGAAGAGAAATCACATTCGGATAATATGTTATTAAAATTGGTTATTGCATCTTCATTAATTATACGTGTCATTATTTGTGAAGGTAGGCTGACGGTCATTTTACGCTCTCGCTCAATGAAAAATGTGCCGAAATGATCAGACACATCCGTTAATATAATACCTGAAGCTATAGAATCTGAAACATTGTTTGAGAACATGTGATCAATCAATGTTGCAGAGTAGGGTGTGACTCTAGTTGGCCTTGTAATATAGGGCATAAACCCTTGACTAAATAATGTATCCACATAAGCAGATGTTTTCGGATGCGAGTCTAACTTTAAGAGATCTATATTTATGTCGCCATTTATGTAGGAAGCTTTATTTTCTTTATTGATGTTGTCTATTATGTTACTCAATTTGGAAAGGAAAAGATCTAAGTCGGCTTTTGGGGGCGTATTGGGCCGGTAAATAGTTCCTATTATTTTTGAAGCTTTGCCTTTTTTAATCTCCACAAAAAGCGATTCAAATACATGGGGTATGAAAACAGTAAGATCATTTCTGATTTGGTAGGTAATATCATTTTTTATATATAGGCCCACCCCACCCCGACCATCTCCAGTGGTTCTAATATTTTTTAATATGTTATGATAACCGTCTAATTCATATGATGTGTTTGGGGGTTGACGGAATAGCTCTGTTAGAGCAATGATATCAAACTTGTTTTCCTTTTCTTGAAGAGACGACAAGAGGTAACATAATGAGTCCCAATGTGCGGACAAACTTTGGAAGTTGATATGAAATACAGAGAAGCTGTCGTCGCTGTTACAAAAGGTTGTCCGAAACTGTTCGGGTGAATAATACTCACAGTCTGAGCAATTAACCTGAAAAGGGGAACAGGCATTATCTGATGCATCTGCTGTATTAACAGTATATAAATTTTTGAAGTTGAACTCCGCCCCTCTCTGAATCTCGTCTAAACTAATATCACCCGCCATAAATTATTACACAATCGACAGGAAGTGTACAATAGATATCACTGGATGGAATATACTTGGATAAATATGATACTGACAAGACATTGAAGATACAAGTATGAGTAAGGGTCTGACACAAATCATAGTAGTACAAGGTGATGGCAATGGCAACATAATAGTAGAAAAGAAATATATACAAGGCAAAGATATGGTCACTAAGTGTGTTCATATCTTGGAAATATGTATGTGTCTCTCCAATATAAAGGAATTAGGTTGGAGATGGGCATATTAACAGTTGATAAACGTGAAATCACAGACCCTTCGATGTTCTCATCTAGAATAAGAATGACAAATCAGCTAAGTAACTGACCATTTCGAAGCAGCTGGCCAGGTCTGATGGAGATCATTAGGTTTTAAATGTAGCTTTCTGTGGGTAGACAGGGATAAAGGTTATCATATTTTTTTATAACTATATTCAGTGTTTTGTCAAGTCAGACCATGGCTGCACCTCAACAGCTGGTGATAGATATTGTCATATATTCAGTGTTTTTGTCAAATTAAGGCATGACCGCAGCATCACATGACTCGTCTCGAGAAATCACTGAATATTTTATAAGCCTCAGCAGGTTTCTAACAACAAATATTATCGTATTTCTATAACTATATTCAGTGCTTTGTCAAATCAGGCCATGGCTGCTACGCAGCAGCCATGGCTTGGCTTAAGAAGTCACTGAAAATTCTATCAACCTTGACTGGTTTCTAACAAGTGATTATATGTTCTGATCTAAAATAAGAGTGACAAATTGAGTCAGATCTGCTAGACGATAAACCCTTCCTAAGATCAGTATTCTAATCTAGAATAAGAATAACAAATCGAGTCAGATCAGCTAATTGACAGACTATTTCGAAGCAGCTGACCAGGTCTTATGGCGATTATTAAGTTTTAAATTTAGCTTTCTGTGGGTAGGTGGGGAAAGGATTGTCATATTTCTATGACTATATTCGGTGTTTTGTCAAGTCAAGCCATGGCTGCACCTCAACTCGAGAAATCACTGAATATTTTGTAAGCCTCAGCAGGTTTCTAACAACAAATATTATCGTATTTCTATAACTATATTCAGTGCTTTGTCAAGGCAGCTGGTGATAGATAATTTCATATTTTCGTAACAATATTCAGTGTTTTGTCAAATCAAGCCACGGCTGCTGCAGCATATGACTCGACTTGAGAAATCACTGAATATTCTGAATATTGCTAGACAATTCTAATCTAGAATAAGAATAACAAATCGAGTCAGATCAGCTAAGTAACAGACTATTTCGAAGCAGCTGACCAGGTCTTGTGGCGATTATTAACTTTTAAATTTAGCTTTCTGTGGGTAGGTGGGGAAAAGATTGTCATATTTTTATAACTATATTCGGTGTTTTGTCAAGTCAAGTCTTGGCTGCACCTCAGCAGCTGGTGATAGATATTTTCATATTTTCGTAACAATATTTCTGTGGGTAGGTGGGGAAAAGATTGTCATATTTTTATAACTATATTCGGTGTTTTGTCAAGTCAAGTCTTGGCTGCACCTCAGCAGCTGGTGATAGATATTTTCATATTTTCGTAACAATATTCAGTGTTTTGTCAAATCGAGACACGGCAGCAGCAGCATATGACTCGACTTGAGAAATCACTTGTTATCTTGTTAGTTCTGACCCTATTCTAAGTACTCTTGTTGTTTCATTTATCTAGATTATAACTAACCAATCAGATTGCTTGATTTCCCATAATCTGTATGCAGGGTTATCTCCCTTGTGTATAACAAAAGACTATATCTAATCGCCATATCCTATGGAATCCCATAATTTTGCAAAACACCTGTGGCTATGGAATCCATTTTTGTCGTATGAGGCCATGAGGGCTATGTAAAAGCCCTCAATGAGTCCTCATTTATTATCCCTCATAGCCTCATTGAATTTTGATTATCCCCTATAACATACTACTTGCATGGCATGTTTTATCAGAGTTGTAATACAAGTTGTCGGGTTGTTTGTGGTAATTATCCAGGGAAGTCGTTCCAGAAAATACTCCGATTCAATCGAACATACCCTCCGAACATACCCCTGTCCTATTGTAGGCCTCATGTAACATAGCAACCACGTGCTACTATAGAAACCAAGATGGCGGCCTCCAGTATACAAAATGGACGACGGAAACACGTATCACCCTAACAACACGCGCTACGCATGCGCAGTCACACCACTTATCACTGTGTGGATGACGTCACAAGATGGCCATTCACGCGGGGTACCATGACAACACGTGACATGACGTCACTTCCAAGGTCATCCACCGAGGTCAGCCAAATAGGGGATGAAAAGCCCGAAACATACTACTCCCGTTGCACAATAACGAAAACTAACCGTGTGTTTTTTGTGAAAAACATTGTAAAACAAAATCGTGTTTTGTGAAAAAAATGTAATAAACAGCTGCGCCATGAGCGCATGGTACGCCCGTTATTAATTACAAGAGGGAAGCACACAATATGAGTATACATGTGCACTTGTCAGGTTAAATATACTTGCCACCAAAAAATCATGAAAATTGCTCAAAGTCCGACATGTGGAAAATTGCCTATATTCTGACGAATAAAGTCCCATAACTGTGGAATGACAGATCGGACAGCGACACAAATAGAAAGGGAGATTCCTTTTATCAACATATACTTACATCCAAAAAATCATGAAAATTGCTCTAAGCCTTTTCACGTTATTGTTCGACATGTGGAAAATTGCTTCTATTTTGACGAATAAAATTCCATAACTCTGGAATGACATATCGGACGGCGACACAAATAGAAAGGGAGATTCCTTCCATCAACATATACTTGCCAACAAAAAACATGAAAATTGCTCAAAGCATTTTTAAGTTATTGCCCGACATGTGGAACATTGCCTATATTTTGACGAATAAAGTCCCATAACTCTGGAGTGACAAATCGGACAGCGACACAAATCGAAAGGGAGCTTCCTTCCATCAACATATACTTTCCACCAAAAAATCACAAAAATTGCTCGAAGCGTTTTCGAGTTATTGTACGACGCGTGGACGGACGGACGGACGGACGGACAGACGGACGGATGGACGTTCTACCGCAGATGCACTTGTGATGTGATTTTAGTGTTAGGTATGGGGAAAATTGCGCAACTCACAAGTGGGTTTTTCGCACCTCACAAGTCGAAAAAAAACCTCACAAGTGGTTGGTGTTCTAACGGTTTTATCCCCCAACATCACAAGTAACGACTGTACACGGACGGTCATCTCGCAAGGCCATCTGGGGTGGCCCGGACAGACGGATAGACGGACATTCTTACACGTTCTTACTTGTGGGGTTTCTCCCATGTTAAATCCCAACCCCACAAGGTCAAAAAATTAACCCCACAGTGCAAAAAATAACCCCACAAGTGGCCACTGTACTAACCCAAGCCCACAACTACCACTGACCCTAAATTGTAAACCCCACAATGTACCTCTGCTAAGCCCGGACAGAAGGACGGACCGACAGCCGTACACCATAATACGACCGTTGTTTTCAAAACGGGCGTATAAAATTAACAAAAAATGGGGTTAATTGGAAATTTTTTTTTAAAAAATGAATTAATCCGGATTATCGCTCCTGTGCCCCTGCACCTCCTGCTCTGGGGATTAAGGGGAGAACGCTGCAAAACATACTACTTGCATGGCATGTTTTATCAGAGTTATACAGAGATACACAACTTTTCAGAAACTATGTATTGTTTAAAAAAAATACTGTAGGGCCATTGAGAGTTTATTAGGTGATTTTCAGGCAATTGTTCTTTTAATGTAACTTGACAATGTCATATATGAGCTATTGGGGTGGGTTGTTTTCTGTAGAAACTTGAGTGAATCACATGGCATTACTGTAACTTTCTATTTAGTTCAGTCCCTTCTTGGTCAAGTTGAGCTGTTGTGTCATTGACATTTTCATTGTTACATGCTGACAGACTTCAATCAGCCGCTTTGTAGTTGTTTCTAGGTCCGTGTTGGCTTTCAAAAAAGGCAACCAAGACGTACCTAGAAACAACTGTCAAGGTACTTCTTGTCCCTTAAGTGGAACAAGGTGCCACCTGTAATGCTTCAGCACTCAAGGGAGGTTATAATGTAACTTCGAGTTTACTACATGTTGGGGAACCTATTCAGCTGCAGGAAACAAGGTCAAAATTGGTGTCAGGCGTTGTAGGGTTTTACCCTTTACCTATCATGAAAAGCTGACGACACTTGCAAAAAAAATTCTTGAATAACTAATTTTTTCATTTTTTGTCTCAAAAACATAGGTTATGACCCCTCATTGGAACGATCTCCTCGAGCTCGTTCCAATGAGGTGTCATAACCTATGTTTTTGAGACAAAAAATAATGGAAATTGTATGATGATTTTTGTAAATAGCGCTGGCCGGTTTTGGACGTTACATTGGGTAAAGGGTTAATAGATATTCTGAGGCACCAGTAAAGCAATAGGAAGGCAGACAACAGCATTTTGTTGCAGTCAATATTACAAAATTTAACAGGGCTGCACAAGGCTTATCGTGATTGGTCAAAAATCGACTAATCGTGGGAAACACCCATAATCGACGACAATTTCAAAGTCGACGATTATGGATATTCTTCACTCCTTTACTGGTGAATCGGGTGCGCGGTGGCTCGGTGGTTACGGCATTGAACTTCAAATCGAGGGGTTTACGGTTCGATCCTCACCAAGGGTAATTGCGTTGAGTCCTTGGCAAGGCACTCAATCCCGATTGCCCACATGGGGTAGGTTGGCGCTGTCTACTAAGGCGTACTGCACGTCGTATGTGCACCTGTCTAATCCTGCTTGTGTGGAGTTAGTACGTTGGGGATTCCGACAGTTGCTCGCCGTTGCCCGGTGGTTCTCTGCGGGTACTTGGGCTTCCTCCACCCGTGAAACTGTCCGACACGAGGTAGCCCTGGCTGTCGAAAGTGTCGATAAACTCCAATAAATAAATAAATATATACTGATGAATTACTAGTTATTACTCTCTTCCCTATCGTGCTCTTAAGAAGTGTCAAAGTCTGGGGAATGTCAAAATACATTGCGTTTGATACGGGAAAGAAGTACACGGGTACAACAGATGACATCAGGTCCGGCATTCTAAAAAGTATAATACATATAATTGCCCTTCTTAACCCCTTACCTAACGTAACGGAAAAACCGCCCAGCGCTATTCTCAAAAATCGCCAATTAATTTTCATTATTTTTTTCATTTTTTGTCTCAAAAACATAGATTATGACCCCTCGTTGGAACGAGCTCGTCGAGCTCGTTCCAACGAGGGGTCATAACCAATGTTTTTGAGACAAAAAATGAAAAAAATTAGTTATTCAAGAATTATTTTTGCAATTGTCGTCTGCTTTTCAGGTTAGGTAAAGGGTTAATTTGCCAAGGAAAGTATAGGAGTACATATAATTGCCCTTCTCAGTTTTCCAAGGAAAGCAATTGCCTTCTTAAATCTCAGTGCGTCTGTTATTAGACTGCTGGCCATCTCAGGAGAAGGGGTGACGTTCGAATAGCTAAGCAATCTCTTCTCCCACTTCGACAGATTTACGCTTAAACTCTAAATTTTAGTTCAGTGCGAATGTTCCGTACAATTCTTTTTTTTCTTCTCTTTATCCAATCAATCCTTACTTATTGCCACCATCAATTCCTCACAACACAAAAATTCCCCCCCCCCCTTTTTGCCTGGTAACGTCAATTTTACTAACTGATTGCTTTTGAATAATAATGGTGAACGATTTCACGGTAAAGAAAATGGCTGCGTCTGGTAATTGCCCTTTGAGGATAACTCTAGCCCGGTTCATAACTTCCGGGATCAGCGTCATATCCGCCGAGTTTGAAGACACATCAGACGAGCTGAATAATGGGCAATTCATGGAAAGAAACCCATATGTAACTAGACTTTATGATTCTGAAGAATCATGGCTTTTCCAGATGAGATTCCATGATGTTCCATGACCCTTACTGGAATATTTTTTCCATGCAACTTGTAATGTCACACCAGTTTCTGCAAATGGCCAATTTATCTTGAAAATCTACTAGATGTTTTTAGAGAAATCCCCAGAAAACCGGAATTTTTAAACTTTTGAGGGGTATCGCTCTGAAACCAGCCCTAAACGGGTTAATGCTTGGTTTTGTGAATACCTTCATTACTTAGAAAAACAATCCTCGGTGAATTACACCTCCAATAAAGGAGGTTATGAAAATCTCGCAGATACACAAGTGCCCAAGAACAGTCCATTTTCTCAAAATTTTCGATGCTTGGCAGCTTGTGGAGAGTCAACAATTGCTTACCGGAATATTTTATCCATGCAACTGGTAATGTGACACTAAGACCTGTCAATGGACGTTTTCTCTTTCTTGAAAACCTACAAGATGTTTGTAAAGAAATCCAGGGAAAACATGAATTTTTAAGCATTTGATGGGTATCGAAGTTTAACAATTCCAAAACGGTTTCATGCTTGGTTTTTTGAATACCCTTATTACTTACAAAAATGGTCCTAGGTGAATTACCTTTCAACAAAGGAGATTATGTTTATCTCTCGGGTACACATTGGTTGCTGCGGGAGCCCCAAAACAGCCCATTTTCGCAAAATTACGATGTTTGACAGCCTGTAGAGAGTTAATAAAGGCTCACCCGAATATTTTGTCCATGCATCTTTTAATGTCCCAGAAAGACCTGCGAATGGTCAATTTTTTTTGAAAACCTACAAGATGGTTTTGGAAAAATCCACAGAAAACGGGAATTTTAAGGTTTTAAGGGGTAACTCCTTTTAACCAGCCCAAAATGAGTTAACAATTCAACAATAATGTTTCCCTATCAATTTTGCATCCGATAAAAGAAGGTACCTTTCTCTGTGCCATATCCCATGGGTGCTGTTGATGCAAAAAAACACCCATTTTATCACAAGTTTGACGTTTAGCAACCTGTGGAGGGTTAACAAATGCTTACCAGAATATTTTGTCCATGCGACTTGTAATGTCACACTTAGACCTGCAAGTGGCCAATTTTTCGTGCAAATTTACAAGACTCGTTTTGAGAAATCCACAGAAATCATGAATTTTTGAGCTTATGAGGGGTATTGCGGTTTAAAAGTCCAAAACGCTTGGTTTTTTGAATACCGTTATTACAAAAATGATCCATGGTGAATCCCACTTCCAATAAAGGAAGATTTGTTTATATCTCGTGTATTCTTTGGTTGCGTTTTGAGAAATCCACAGAAATCATGAATTTTTGAGCTTATGAGGGGTATTGCGGTTTAAAATCGCCCGCATCCGCCCGCGAAATATGCAAATTCAGCAGTTGAAAAAATATTATGTTTCAAAAAATTTCAACAAAACCATATCATGTGACCCCTCGTTGGAACGAGCTCAACGAGCTCGTTCCAACGAGGGAGCACATGATATGGTTTTGTTGAAATTTTTTAAGAAATTTAAAATTTAAAAAATTGATATTTAAAATAATAAATTTTGATATCGTCTGCGTTGGGTAAAGGGTTAAATGCTTGCGAGAATAATTCTTCTCAAGAGTCCATTTGTTTGTAAGAACCACTTGAAGAAAGAACTCCACAGAAAATGTGAACTTTAAGTTCTTAAGGGCTGTTTGTCTTTAATCCGGTAAATCGGGGTTAAGGCTTGGTTTTTTGAATGCGGTTTCAAACAGTAACCACCATGATTTCTGTGTACGATAAAAGAGGTTATGTTTATCTGTTACATACCCATTTCGTGCTGTTGGTGTCCGAAAACTGCGAATTTTATCAAAAATTGGACGTTTAACAGCCTGTGGGGGGATTAACAAACGTTTAGCGGAATATTCTATCCATGCAACTTGTAATACCACACCAAGACCTGTCATTTTCCAGTTGTTCTTGAAAATTGCCATTAGGCAGTTAGCGAAATCCACAGAAAATGTACATTTTAAACTTTTAAGGTGCATCTCTCCTTAACCAGTCTAAAATGGGTTAGGATTCATTTTTTTTAAATACCCTTACTACATACAAAAATGATCCTCCATGAATTCTACGCACTGTAAAAAAGTTTTGTTTATCTTTTACATACCCATTGGGTACTGTTGGTGCCTGAAAACAGTCCATTTTGTTGATGTTTAGTAGCCTGTGGAGTGTTAACAAACCCTCAACGGAATAGTCTGTAAGGTCAGACAAAAACCTGCTAATGGTCACTTTTCGTCAAAGTCAGCAAGAAGCGTTTGGAGAAAATGGGAATTTTTAAGCTTTTAAAGGATATCTCTCTTTAAGCAACCCAAAAACGGGTTAAGACTTGGACTTGTGAATACCCTTACTACACACAAACATTTTTTCCTATAAAGTTTGCTTCTTACAAAAGAAGTTATGTTTCTCTGTTACATATCCATTGGATGCTTATGGTGTCCGAAAACAGCCTGCTTTATCAAAATGTTGATGTTTAGCAGTCTCTGGAGGGTTAACAACTGCTTATGGAATATGTTGTCCATGCATTTTGTAATGTCACACTAAGACCAGTGAATGAGCAATGTTTCTTGAAATCTACAAGATGTTTTTAAAGAAATCCAGGGAAAACATGATTTTTTTTAGCTTTTGATGGGTATCATTGTTTAACCAGCCCCAAAGGGGTTAAGGCTTGGTTTTTTGAATACCATTATTACCTACAAAAATTATCATCGGTGAATTCCACTTCCAATAAAGGAAGTTATGCTTATTTCTCGGCTGCACGTTGGATCTTGTGGGTGGCTGAAAACAGTCTATTTAATCAATGTTTTGATGTTTGAGAGACTGTGAAGGGTTAACAATCGCGTGTCAGAATAGTTTGTTCTTGCAGCTTATAATGTCACCAGACCTGCAAATGACCAGTTTTGTCTTGAAAATCCACACGACATTCTAAGAGAAATGAACGTAAAACATGAATTTTTAAGCCTTTGAGGGGTGTTGCTTTTTTAACGAGCCCAAAATGGGCTAGCGCTTGGTTTTTTGAATAACCTTATTAATTACAAAAATGGTCCTCGGCAAATTCCACTTCCAACAAAGGAGATTATGTTTATCTCCCAGGTACAAACTGGGTGCTGTGGATGCCCAAAGCACAGTTCATTTTCTCAAAATTACGATGCTTGGAATCCTATAGAAGGTTAATAAACGATCATCGGAATATTTTGTCCATGCAACTTGTAATGTCACACCAAGACCTGCGAATAGACAATTTTTCATGAAAACCTACAAGATGTTGTTAGAGAAATCCACAGAAAATGGGAATTTTAAGCTTTTAAAGGATATCTCTCTTTAACCAGCCTAAAATGGGTTAAGACTTCGACTTTTGAATGCCCTTACTATTTACAGAAATTTTTCACTATATCGTTTGCGTCCGATAAAAGAAGGTACCTTTCTCTGTGGCATACCCATTGGATGATGTTGTGTCCAAAAAACAGCCCATTTGATCACAATTTTAACGTTTACCAGTACATGGAGGGTTAACAAACACTTACCGGTATATATTGTCCATGCAGTTTGTAATGTCAAACCAAGGCCTGCGAGTGGCCATTTGTTTTTGAAAATCTACAAGACTCGTTTAGAGAAATCCTCAGAAAACCTGAAGTTTTGAGCTTTTGTGAGGTGTTGCATTTAACCAGCCCAAAATGGGTTAACGCTAGGTTTTCTGAATACTCTTATTACTTACAAAAATAATCCATGATGAATCCCACTTCCAATAAAGGAAGTTCTGTTTATCTCTCGTGTATCCTTTGGGTGGGTGCTTTGGGGGCCCGAAACAGCCCATTTCAACAAAATATCGATATTTACCAGCCTGTGGAGGGTTAACAAATGCATTGCATAACATCTCTTGTATATCAATAGACGTGTCACATTCAGGTCGAACAATGATGAATGTTTAGAAAAATCTACACGACGTGTTCGGAGAAAGTGCCGATAAAGCCGAATTTTGACAGTTTTTTGCCAATTCTGACAAAAGAAGTGTTAAATCGAAAATTCCGCTAGGGTACATTTTTAGATTTTGTGCCCGTCTATGCGTGTGCAAAACTGAGTGACAATCGGCTCGAAAATGGCTTCCGAATCGTATGGACAAAATGGGTGGGAAAAACCTAATTATATATGACCCCAGAGTGTCGTCTGAAGAATTGTTTTTAACTGTATCACTAAAATATCTTTATTGATGCCTTTACAAAAGTGGGTATAATAGTCTCAAACGGCCCAGTTTGATAAAGAAAGTTTAGGATAAAATCATCATTATTTGTTGGAGAGGGTTAATATCAATATCAGCGTCCGAAAAGTCTGTGTCCGACAAAAGAAGTTATGTTTGTTTGTCACATACCCATTAAGTGCTGTGGCTATTTCGTCCCCTGCGTTCCAATGTGTTCTATGTGCCTACTGGCTCATAGAATACATTGGATCTCAGGGGACGATTTGTAAAGAGCCTATAATATCTCAAATTTATCTAAAAGTTCGATGCTTTGCAATTTGTGAGGGTTAATGAACGCTTGTGAGAATATCCTTATCAAGAGTCTATTCTGTTTGTTCTTGAATCACCATTCAAACACACAGCCCGAAAACCTATACTGTTCTTCTATTCACAGGTATTTAGAAGTTTTTCTCTATATTATGCTCTAAAAGTTGATATTATATCTCACGTGACTTCCTTGCATTCTGATTGGCTAAAAGATGATACCCTATTTCGTGTAGTTTGCATCCACAGAACTGACCAGGCACTACACCCAGGCACTACACGTTTTCTATTTTTAGCACACTACTATATCAGTTTTCTTTTCATACTGAGCGAATAAAACTGATCAGGCTAAATTTAAAAATCGATTCACAGAGGCACAACATCCACAAAACGATCCGGAAAGAAATCTTTGTGGAAAAATGTATCGCTTTTCCATTGTTGAAGTCACATTTTTCGAGGCGTTCATTTTATTCCTTGAGAAGATGACCCATATCTCGTTTCGAAGAGAAAGATCCATACCTGGCTCCAACTTTGATGAGAACGCGCCCGGATATGAAAAATCGTTTGTTTCGCTGCTCATATTATTTCGCTATTTAATTATAGGTTTTGGGCAGTAAACGAATAAATAATGGAATTCAATTGAATCTTCGGAGTTTGTTTCCCGTACGGACCCATTCGGTAATGTATATGTGTGACAAATGTGTGGAAATTATCAAACTGCGTTGTCAAATTTCGAAAATTTTAGTTTTCATTCGCGAGTTGCGCGATTCTAGAATACACAGTTCCGTTTGGGGGAAATGTTTTGTTTACCCTTGCCGACCGATTCAAAATCTGTCTTCTGCTCATATCAATAATCCAAGTTAGCCGTGTTTTGGAAGAAGAAAATGTTTTTTAAAAACTACATGGTATTTTTTTCTATATAACGCTGATTGGTAGGGCTGCTACCTTGGTAATAGATTAACAAATTGGACAGATGTTTTTCTTGATGGGTGTTCGATATAATATAAGGATTAGTGCATGTCTTGTCGTTGACTACGCCCATATAGTGCCCAGTGAGGTGGTGTAGTTCCCTCCGCTTCGCGGCGGGAACTACACCACCTCACTGGGCACTATATGGGCGTAGTCAACTCCAAGCCATGCACTATTCCATAATTAGAAAACAATTCCTTTATTGAAAGAGTATTCTGGAACAGAAAATTGGGGTGGGCCGGCGACGTTGGAAAAAATAACATAATAAAGTAGCTAATGTGAATGAATGACATTTGTGCACAGCTACCAATATAGTAATCTAGTACAGGTGTTGTCATGGTTGCATGGTACAGCACAAAACTACAATGACAGTTGTCAAATATTGGTCACTGCTTGAACCATGTCCCCCCCTCCACCAATACTGAACCTCCCAGTTGATAGAAACATTTTGGAAGACTGTACAGTGTGGTTTTGGAGACTGAATTTTATATCATACATTTTATATCAAGGATTTGCCGTTGGGACTGCAGCACTCATGGTCCTCTGGGCTTTTTTGTATTTGATAACCTTTTTCTGGCTCTTCGCATTATATATTTCATTTTATGTCATTCAGTACTCTTATGCAGACTTCCAAAATGTGCGCCTTCAGGTCTATCTGTCTGTCTGTCTCTCTACCAGACAAGGTGTTTTCTTTGGCTTTTCATTTGCCTAGCTCAACAATTTCAATAACTGGTAGTCGACTATCTTTCAGCCTTGCCGCCTCCCCTCCCTAACACTCAACAAATATATTAAACATCAAAAATCACTGAATTCTAGAAGCAAACATCTGATTCCTGCTCTTTGGAAGTTTTCTACAATTATACTCTTTTTACGGTGGCTGGTTTAGGACCTAGGAAATATTTTAATAATAAATAATAATAATTATCTCGTGCGCACGAGATAAAAAAATATTTCCTAGGTCCTGAACCAGCCACCGTATAAACCAGCCACCGTACTTTTTGTCACTGCGGATATCTGTGGGTTTCAAAACTACATTTGTGAAAGTGCACTTATGGGAACTTTCTGCACAATCATTGCACTATAGAATCAATAAGTGATTGTTTTAGGCATGGGATACCACAGTAGCAGTACTGGTCATATTGTTGAGAAAAAATCTGTGTTTCATGTTTTGTCAGTGCCATACCAATGACTCTAGGTGCCTTAATTGAGCAAACTGGGGCTTTTTCTCAGAAAAATTGCGAAATATTCTTCAAACACAATGTGAAATATCTTCATAAAACACAACGTAATTTATAAATTACCAGAAATGGGAAATTTAATATCACAAGAGGTTTGTTTTGTGTAAACATCAATTAATTTATGAATCATATCATAGTTTTTGTTGAAAAGGTACATACCGGGGTGAGGGGCAAAACAAACAGGGCTATGTTTTACCACATCAATAGGAAGAAGAACATTTGCTATCAATTGTTGGAGTAAAAAGGCACGTCCTTTGATATTGGTGAAATTCATAGCTGGAACCCCAGTTTTTGAAACAAAATTGATATTCATATTGTTTTGAGGTGGTTGGAAGACTATTTCTCTTGCTGAGTGGTTAAATGAGACAGATTTTTTCCCCAAATATGATGTGCTGAAGCAGATTTTAGTTATAATTTGGGATCATGTTAGTTTTCAAAGAAAGGTGTGGATTATTATCTCTCTCGGCATACTTATTAGGTTACAGGCTAGACAAATCTTTTGGAGACAATGGCAGTTTTTAAGCCCATTTGACAACGTTTGGAGACTTTTCTTTAACCCTTTACCCAACGTAACGGCCAAAACCGGCCAGCGCTATTCTCAAAAATCGCCTATTAATTTTCAGTATATTTTCATTTTTTGTCTCAAAAACATAGGTTATGACCCCTCATTGGAACGAGCTCGTTGAGCTCGTTCCAATGAGGGGTCATAACCTATGTTTTTGAGACAAAAAATAAAAAAATTAGTTATTCAAGAAATTTTTTGGCAAGTGTCGTCTGCTTTTCACGTTAGGTAAAAGGTTAAAAGAACAAATTTCCCATGTTTTTGACACACCAGAAGCCAAAAGTTGAATTCGCATGCAGAAATGGCTCTATTATCTCATGGAAGTGGTAAAATGTTACTTTCGTAGGATTTGGGGGGGGGGGGGGGGTGATTATAGGCAGTAAATAATTGAATTAGACTTACCCGCTTTGAAATGTTGCAATCTAAAAAAATTATCAGCCTTGGGAAAATATGTTGTTTCAATAAACATTTAAGACATTCTAATGACATCTTGTGTTATTGATGAACATTCCAGATGAATAAAAAGGGTGATTTGATGACTTATGGTGTGGTTTCGTTGGGAATTCCCAGAAAGATATGTGCATGTAAAAGGTACCTCCCTTCCTGTCAATTTTTTTCTCTTATTTGTTGCATGACCCACTGTTTTGGGTCAGAAAAAGTTGTCTGAAGAGCGATACTTGACAAAAGTAATAGATTGCCAAAAATTAAAATGATGCGATCATATTTGTTTTCTCTTGAACGTTATAATGGTTGCCTATGGGAAATTGTTTAGTGCTGTGATACCAAAAGGGGGCTGCAGACCAAATTCAAATAATTGTATCCCACAGTTCATGAGAAAAGGATTACTCAGTGTTTTTCTTATTACGAAGGGTGTTAAATGGGGTCCCCACATTATTTCGCTTGAAGCAGCTCAAGTGGTTCCCACGGAGGTTCATGGAAAACGTTTGTGCATAAAATTATATGCTCCACTTTAATACAAGATACCCATTTCGAATCAAAGCAGCTGACGATTCTAAAAAAACTCAAATTAGTGGCTGGGTCAGAAATTTTTCTCCTCCTACGACAAGCGCCATAGCAAATACCGAACATTTTTTCGTGTAGTTCTCGAAATATGGGCCTCTGAATTGTTTTCTCATTTTAGCTCCTGAAGTTACCAAAACTAGAACAGCACCAGAATTATTTTGGGAGAGGCATGGGCACGGCCGTTGTCAACCGCAGGTGAGATGCCCAGTTATCTTGAATGAATAGCCACTTTTTCAGTTCCTTCTCCAATATTGGGGATGTAGAACGGTCAAGATTGAGCTGAACTTCACTAAACCTTCAAACGGTCAGGTGACAGACGTATTTTCATTGTTGTCATTTCTGACACAGTTGACTTCTATTTTCTTGTGCTCATGGAAGGCGGGCTTCTGTAATTTCAACCGCACAAATAAGAATAAACACACATACGTCACTATCAACAATAAACAAGTTAGTACGGATGCATAGGCTATATACATAGGACTGTACTGTTCCATTAAATTTCCTAAAATTATAGGAAGTATCATGCCACCTAAACCAGCAGACACAATCATAAACGATGTATATTTCCCTGTAGCGGGTAAAATTTCGTTCAGGGCCCAAGCCATTACACAAGGTAATATATTCGCTTCTGACAGACCATGTGCTGCCACTGATATCCAAATCAGAACATTGTTTTTCAAATGGCAGCCCAACAAGAATAGCAACACAGCTGCGAGCATAAAAATAGCATTACACAAGAACTGCGTGGATGATTTGAGGATGCGCGAAACACCAATTCCAACAAATCGTCCCAGTGCAAACATCCCCCAAAACAATGACATAATATCGGAACTTAAATATTTCTCCCAGTTCATTTCAGTCACCAAGAAATGTGATAGAAACTGTGTTGTGAAATTTTCAGTTCCATTTCCCCAAAACATCAACATGCCGATAAAGCACACCGCAACCATTTTATGTGATCGTTTCATTTCACGGACAAAATTTACGGCCCCCAGGTCGACTGCATGTGATTTACGACGTCTCTTGACATGTGGCGATCTGCAAAACATTACCAGAAATGGGATTATAGCGAGAAAGCTGAGAATTCCACTCACTGCGAATGGTATGTATAATTCGTCCGATTTAGCTGAAGAGTTGGAAATCAAAGGAAATTCGGTAGTGTTCACTTGAATATCAGTAGTCGAATTTTTCCTTTTCTCATCTTTCAAAAATTCTGCAACCACCAACGGCGAAATAAGTGCACCGAACGGCAAGAAGAAGAGCATTGCTTGCATGTATGTCCCAGATCTCTTGTTTCCTTTCCAAATTCTTGCACACTCTGCGATACAGCCTGCAATATTAAAAGGGTTGTAGATAAATAAGTTTTAAGAGCGCGTTACAGGCGATGGGATCAACAGTTGTCCAAACTAGGACCCTCGGTCGATACCTTCCTCCCATTTCCGCTTAGGCCCTAGTGGAGTATAAAAGCGGTTTCTGGCACGCCGAAGCTTCTCGCGATTTTCGAGGTTTTTTCTCGAGCCAGTATACCAAGAGACGATACGCGACTTTTTCGAGTAGGAAATGGGATGAGAAATCGAATTGCTGATAGATAGAAAACGAGGATCTGTACCGTCTTGTCGGACGAATCTCGGAGATCAAGCAAAAATAAAATCTTCGAAAATCTTGGAAAATCTTGCTCAATACGGGAATTTATCTCATTTTTTCACAAGATGACAGTGATGACCGCAAATCTGAGATGAAAGTTCCTAAGTTGACTACAAAACCAAACCATGTATTTTTTACTCGGCTCTTTAAATGTTCCCTCGGTCGAATTCATCGATTTCGTCGAGATGGCTCTAATGCAAAATTACCCACCGCGACAGAAAATGCCAAAACGTCTAATTTTTTGTGGGTTTTCTCAATTGTCTCATCGAAGTATGAGATCGATTTGGTAGTCATCACTCGTATGTGGAATACTAGAAATCGTCAAAATTGCAAAACCATGTAATTTTCCACCTGCGTTTTCGAGTGTTTTACGGCTCGCGAGGTCGATTTGGTGGAAAACACCAGGGGCGGAGAGAGAGAGAGAGAGAGAGAGAGAGAGAGAGAGAGAGAGAGAGAGAGAGAGAGAGAGAGAGAGGGGGGGGGGGGGAGATGGCCCCCTTCAATTCGACTAATCGCGGTTCTATCTGCTTTTTAGTGTCACATCAACGGATGTGGTTGTTTCATCGAAGATCTTTCGGATGTCTGAGATTTTCAACCTCGAGGCATGCGGAATGACGAATACTTGAATCCAAAGGGGGTGAGTGAAAGTACGGCAAGACATTCGTGGACGCACTATGGTAGAGCAGAGATCCGTCTATCGCATGCAACCAACAAGGCTGTGATCGCGATGGGTATGGGCAGATGAAAGTGAGATACTTTTCGGACAAGAGATTCGTGATGCTACTACTTCCACATTTTGGGAGAGTGGAATATGACAAACTTGCGGTAATAGACTCGTGAATGTAGTGTGACAGAGTAGAGATCTGACTTCTATTACTACCTCATTTCACGAGAGGGGGACATGACAAGCAACTGATTCGTTAACATATTGAGATGGAGAGATCCGACAGCTATCACCACAAGATTTAAGGAGTGTGGAGAGACTCGTGAAGGTACTGCGACAGGGAAGAGATCTGACTACTACTATATTTCAGTGGAGTGGAATATGACAAACGCTCGGGCAAGAGAATCGTGAACATACTGCGACAGAGTAAAAATCTGACTACCATTACTACCACATTTCAGGAGAGTGGAATATGACAAACTTTCCGGCAAGAGATTGGTGAACGTACTGCGACAGAGAAGAGATCTGACTACTATTACTAATTTACTACAACATTTTGGGAGAGTGGAACATGACAAACTTTCGGCAAGCGATTAGTGAATATACTGAGGCAGAAATCTGAATACTATTACTGGTCCATTTCGAGAAAGTAGAACATGATAACACTTTAGAGCAACAGACTTGTGAATGAACTGAGGCAGAGATCTAACCATTACTACTACTACATTTCCGGAAAGTGGAACATGACAAATGTTTGGCTCGAGATTCATGAATATTCCGAGATGAAGATCCGACTGTCATGTGGCAGCCAACATGCCTAAGATCGGGATGAATGAATATGTTTCTGAGCGGAAGATAGAGAGATATCTTTCAGGCAAGAGATTCTTGGACGTGCTGTGTCATACTAGAGATGTGACTACCATTACTTCTCCATTTCAGGGGAGTGAAATATGAGAAACATTCGGTAGGAGATTCGTGAACATACTGTGACTAAGTAGAAATCTGCCTGTTATTACTTCTCCATTTCAAGACAGTGAAGATGCCACACTTTCAGTCAAGAGACTCGTGAACATACTGTAACAGAGTAGAGATCTGACTACTGTTACTACCTCATTTCAGGAGCGCGAAATATGACAAACTTTCGGTAAGAGATTGGTGAACATTCTTCTGTAACAAACTACTATTACTACCTCATTTCAGGAGAGTGAAAATGACAAACATTCAGGCAAGAGATAGGTGAATGTTCTGTAACAGAGCAGCGATCCGACTACTGCCACCTCGACATTACGTGAGAGTGAAATCTGACACACTTTCGGTAAGAGATTCGTGAACATATTGTGGTAAAGTAGAGATCGGACTACTGTTACTACACTCTAAAATCGGTTGGGTTAAAAATCAACCCAAATCGACTGGGTTGAGTGAATATGAACCCAAATTGGGTTCATATTCACTCAACCCAGTCGATTTGGGTTGATTTTTAACCCAACCGATTTAGAGTGTACCCATTCTGGAGACTGAAACATTTCAAACTCTCAGGCAAGAGATTCGTGAACGTACTGCGAGAGAGCAGCGATCTGACTACTATCACTACCCCGTTTCAGGAAAGTGAATCATGACAAACTTTCGGTAAGAGATTCGTGAACATACTGAGACAGAGTTGCGACTACCACCACAGTAAACTTAACAAACGCACTCGAGTAATATGAAAAAAGTCCAGTGTTTTTTTTCTAATGGCCACAGACCTTTCACCTGACACACCTGCAAATGTTAACACCGAAGATGAAAATACTGCATTGGAAGTGCCCTTTGATGTACAATTTTTATATAAGTCACAAGAGTGAATCTTTTTTTTAAAATTAAATTTAGCTTATTCTAACCGCTGAGGAAAGATGATGGAAGTGCCCTTAAAGATATTTCTGCCATAGTGAACTGTATCGAATAAATGCGGGTTGGATCCTAGTTCGCTTGGCGGAGCCTCTCGCCCACACATTTCGCAAGCGGTCGCGAGACACCGAACGCATGTCGTCCATATGTAATATTTGTCCCTTTTTGCTAGCCATTTAGTTGAGAAGAATCGCCCAAGCCCGCGCGCCGAGCAACACCCCCCCCCCCACGCCCCCAAAAAGAAGAAAACGAGCCAACCATTCACACGGTAGTTATTAACTATAGTGATTGAAGAAAATAAATAATCCCCTTTTTTAAAAAAAAATTCCTACTGATGTACAACTATAATATAGAGAAATTTTGAGTAAAATCACTTATTCCTTTAATAAAAACACCCTGAGAAATTTCGAATCTGGACACTCAGTAGTAATTCATGAGGAAGAATTATTATTTTTTTCAAATCATTATTTCTTTTACTTTCTGTACAATATAATAGATGTTTTTTTAAATAAGATCACTTATTTCTTAAATTACAAAACCCCAGAAATAAATTCTATGAAATGTCTTTTGTTTAATTCTTATTTATTTTTTTATTACCATTATTTTTTTCTGTTATTTTGAACAAAAATTGTAGGTATTCGGAAGGTAGGCATGTGATACATCAAATGAAAGGTATCGGTGTGTAAAGTTTGAATATGAGGTAATTACACCTCCAGGGAGGTTGGGCTGAGGGGCAAGGGCGTCAAAAACTCAAGTTTTAGAGAGGTAGGCATTTGATAGATCATATGGAAGTTGGCGCGTAGAGTTCAAATATGAGGTGATTGCACCTCCACAAGAGGTTTGGTGGGGTGTCAAAATGTCGAAGTTTTCGATAGGGTGGGGGTGGTGGTAAATTTTCGAAAGGTAGTCTTGTCACGTATCAAATAAATGGTCTCAACTCGTAGAGTTAGACAATGAGGTGATCGACCCTTCCTGAAGGGTGGGTGAATCTGAGTGTGTAAGAAAATGGTAAGGCGTATTTTGTGAAAGAAGGTAAGCGTTGTAGTTGCTAGTCTTTCCTGACTTTTATACCATATTTTTTCTGCTTTATGTGAATACGTCACAAGCCATTAAACTAATTGGAACTATTCTGTATTTTGATAAATCTGAAGCAAAAGTCTTTCATGTATCTTAAATTTTTATGTATTCCCGTCACATGCCATTATTCTAATTGTTACCCACTGATTCTGAGAGACGTTTTGGAATGAATACTTTCATTTTAATGCATTTTTAATTGCGCCACCTGCGATTTTTCTTCATTATTACAGTACGTGGAGAGTGTATTACCACTAAATCACCCGCAGAGTGGAGATTCCACCCGAGCAATAATTGCAAATTTGTTGCAAAACATAACAAGCACAAGCAAAGTTTCAGCCAATGGACCTCCGGGTTAAACCCGGAGGTCCATTGGCTGAAACATTGCTTGTGTTTATTTACGATATGCAAAAAAATTGAAAGTTATAGTTTGGGTGATAACTCCACTCCGCGAGTGATTTAGTTACAATCCACCCTCCACGTACTGTATATAGACACACAATACATGACTGCATGGATTTTTTAAATGTCCTTGTGTGTAGATACTCTCTTGAAAAAAGCAAAACGTTCGGATGTTTGTATACTGAAGGAAAGAGAGGTGATGGTTTCGTGTTTTTTTCTTTGTAAAAGATTATTACATTTATCTGATAACCATAGAGTATAACAACCGTTGTATATACTTGAAGTATATACAACGGGTGTTGTCTATAATTATAATTTATGCGAACGACCTCTGACCTCTTTCAATTCCATTTTCATTCATTCATTCATGAAACATCGTTATATCACAGGGCAGGTTTTAATTGTACGCTTATTGCACTTTGTCAAAATCCTCTGATGGTGTCATTTCTTATTTATTTTGCTTCAATAAAGGCAACCTAAAATTTTGCTTCAAAACATTGTAGAAATTACTTGAATGTTAATAGTAATTAGTATGCGGCGACTGCGAACTATTTATAGTCACGGCCTCGATCAAAAGTACTCGCGGAACTGCGCTAATTAAAAGTTCGTCTGTTCTACCTGAAAAAAAACCACTTCGTAAAAATTGTAAACAAACGCAAAATTTTTGTTATATTGGGACTACAGCATAAAACACGGAAGAAAACTGGAACTATGTCAAAAAAAGAATAACTCCACTGAAACACCGTTTTGTTACTGTTAATAAAATAGTTGAAATTTATTTTGTTCCAGCGCAGTTACATGATGCAAGAAGTGCAATCGCACTTTACAATCGCCGTCATCGATTTTGTAATGTAAGGGACACAACTCTATGCGTCTTGTCCTATTTCTTTTGTCTCGTAGACTGGTTTTCTTGGGAGGCCCGTGGGAAGCATATATAAGTCGGGTAGACGCACGAGACGGGTGTCTGTTTGTTATTAGATAAAAACAATAAACATATAGTGTGTTTTTATATCTGTGTTATACAACTCGTTGAAATATGGTTTATTTTTTCTCGGCGAAGCCTCGAAAAAATAAACCATATTTCAACTCGTTGTATAACACAGATATAAAAACACACTATATGTTTATTGTCTATATATACACCTTCAGTGGAGAAATGTACAGGACTGACTGCTGCGGAAATAGTACACTTCGAGTCTGTAGATTTCTTTTTCCTTAATCGACTGCAATCGACGGATATATTGGTGTTTCACTTTCGAACATCTAATGACTACTTATACCGTGTGACTGTAAAAACAGACGAAGAACGAAAAAACAAATATCTGAAGTGTGAACTTGGATAAAGAGTATGACGTCATGTCATTCCATCAAGTATGAAAAGAGTTATCGCCCAAAGACAAACACATTCGCGGGTAAATGAAAATGCTAATAAGTCCACACGAAAGGGTCAATTAACTCTGATAAGAATATGGCAAACAACATCAAAAGTTTGGGAAGGAGATCAGCAGACATTGATGTGATACCCTGGCTTACCGATGATGATGTGTCTTCCACTGAGTATTTCTTTTTTAAAGTTATCAGGATTTCCCCCAAAATATTCCATTTTGAGCATAATTATTTCTCTTTTGGTCATGACATTCACTTCTGACTATTTTTGTTTGTCTGCACTAAAGGCAATCACATCAAGATACATACAGATTATCACCACAGTGTGTGTCTCCGGGAATTCAGATCAAGTCGAGTTGTAGGAACAGAACGGTATTTCGACGAGCCCGTTAGGGCGAGTCGAAATGCGATTCTGTGCCTACAACGAGACTTGATCAGAATTTACGGAGACACACACTGTGGTGATGATAAATTTATCTCACAATATTCACCACACAATGTGTTGTAAAACTATTTTAAGAGGAACTTTTTCATTTGCCTTATCGATGGAAAGACGCAAATAAAAAATACAATAGCGTTCATTGATCTCCATAATGAGGTCAGTGATGACGTTACACTTCAGAGAAAATTACGTCACTGGGATTCACTTTACTGAATACTGTCTTGCGAAGTGGAGCAACTGTGTGTTTCGTCAACGTGAATTTGGTTGTTACTTTTACAATAATTACTGGTGAATTAAATATCCCTCTTGGTGTAAAGGTTTATTATATTTTAAAATATGCCGTTCATCGTTTATTGAGGTGGAGTTTTCCACATTTCATAGCGAAAGCTAATCCTTTAACTTCAAGAGAGAAGCCTCGACTCGAACGTTCAGGAGGAAAATCCCAATAATATTCTATAAACCAGCCCAAGATGCCGAAAAGTGCGCATAATTTAACTATTCGTCGAGTTAACTTCCCCAGTGACATTTTAGCATGCCGTGCATAATAAATACATTACAGGGCGTTTAGCTGGCAGATACAGTGTCATATGCGGCTCAGAGAAAACAATATTAGGTTCGGTTTCGCCTCACCTATCCAACTAGTTCGGTCAATCCAACTAGTTTGACATTCTTTCACTTTGTTATGTTCACTTCGATCTTGGTTCTGTTGGATCTTTGTTCTGTTGTACCTTTGCTGTTTTGAGGTGGTTGGTTGCCTCTGTTCAGGTTCTTGTAATAATAATTTGGTGTTATTAATCCCTTTCCATACCCTCGTGTGTTGATGACAAATCACGGAATCCAACTTTTACGGACTCGGCTAGGAATCTCAATTACGGAATGTATACAGGAGACATCAGATGGAACATTTTGAAAGCTTCAGCGAAGGTATAGCTAGGAAGTAATGGATGAGATATGGGGGCAGAATAACAGAAGTACACAGATGAAAGGTTTCTACAGCAGGTATCCTCCAACAATACCAGGTCAAAGGTATCCTCAATTTAGTATCCTCAAGAGGTATCCTCAACTGATACGTAGCCATGTCACAGGTATCCTCAAATACTGAAATGAGTCGAAGAGTCGTTCGAGGAGTCACTCGAACGAGCAATTGCTCGTTGGCTCATTTGCTCGATGGGATTCGAGTCGTTCGAGCAATGACTTTTCAATAACTGCTCGATGGCTTATAAGGGATATTTGGGATAGGTATGTCTTGTGGTACAGGTAATAATATCCTCAGATAAGTATCCTCTAAAAGGTATCCTCGATAGGTATCCTCAAATAATACAATACCTGGGTCATAGGTATCCTCAAATACTGAAATGAGTCGAAGAGTCGTTCGAGGAGTCACTCGATCGAGCAATTGCTCGTTGGCTCATTTGCTCGATGGGATTCGAGTCATTCGAGCAATGACTTTTCAGTAACTGCTCGATGACTTATAAGGGATATTTGGGATAGGTATGTCTTGTGGTACAGGTAATAGTATCCTCAGATAAGTATCCTCTAAAAGGTATCCTCGATAAGTATCCTCAAATAATACAATACCTGGGCCATAGGTATGCTCAAATACTGAAATGAGTCGAAGAGTCGTTCGAGGAGTCACTCGAACGAGCAATTGCTTGTTGGCTCATTTGCTCGTTGGGATTCGAGTCGTTCGAGCAATGACTTTTCAGTAACTGTTCGATGACTTATAAGGGATATTTGGGATAGGTATGTCTTGTGGTACAGGTAATAGTATCCTCAGATAAGTATCCTCTAAAAGGTATCCTCGATAAGTATCCTCAAATAATACAATACCTGGGCCATAGGTATCCTCAAATACTGAAATGAGTCGAAGAGTCGTTCGAGGAGTCACTCGAACGAGCAATTGCTCGTTGGCTCATTTGCTCGCTGGGATTCGAGTCGTTCGAGCAATTGCTCATGGAGCAATTGCTCTAAGGCTCATTTGCTCGATGGGCTTCGAGTCGTTCGAGCAATGACTTATCAGTAACTGCTCGATAGCTTATTGGCTTTGGGAATGATATTGGCTTTGGGAATGATATTGGCTTTTGTTATACACAAGGGAGATAACTCTGCATACAGGTTATGGGAAATCAAGCAATCTGATTGGTTGGTTATTATCTAGATCAATGAAACAACAAGAGTACTTGGGTCAGAACTAACAAGAATAGACTAGAAATTGCTAAATATAGCAATAATAAGGTATACTGTTCCAGTTGATAGGCCCTTCTACGCTACCGGAGTATACTCTAGAACAAAGGAACAGAGTCAGATAGACGATAACTATTGCATATATAGATAGAAGCAGAGAATTCTGGGTAAATATGTCCTATAGCATTACGTGCTATTCTTAATAGGGGAAAAACGTCATGGGATAGGGATCCAAAAAGGGATTCTGGGAGAATTCTAATCCAGAACATTACTCCTGTTCAATCGAATGCACCCCCTTGTACCCCTTAGTACTATAGCACTACGTACTAACCCGATAAAATGGGGAAATAAAGTCAATTTCGGTGATTTCGGGTGGATTTTGGTGATTTGGAAGGATTGTCGGGTTGTTTGTGGTAATTAGATTTACTCTTCTACAAAGGAACACACCCCCGAACATACCCCTGTCTTGTTAGAAGCCATTGGTAACATAGCAATCACGTGCTACCATAGAACCCAATATGGCGGCTTCCAGTATACAAAATGGACGACGGAAGCTCGTATCACCCTAACAACACGCGCTGCGCATGCGCACTCACACCACATATCTCTATGGAGATGACGTCACAACATGGCCGCTCACGTGGGTTACCATGACAACACAATATGGCGCCACTACGTCACGTGACATGACGTCACTTCCGAGGTCCGGCACCGAGGTCCGGCAACCTCCACCTGAAACGTGCATACACTACTACTTATAGTCCTTACTAGCCAGTCCGAAAATAATAGGGAGCCTCGCCTCCCCAAAACATTCATCAAGACGCGATGTCATAATCCTGATATAGTAATATAATCAGAAGAAACAAGAATAATTGACGACTTGGGTTGACATATGTTAGTCACTCGATTCGATATTCTTTTAAGGGTCGAGGAGTACATGTTTGGTTGAACTTCCGTTTTCAACACCAGTCATGCTGAATTTAATATGAACATCAGTTATCCCTCATTGGAGAAGAATGAAACCGTATGTGAGAGTTCTCCATATAACCCCATCTTGAAGACATTGTTTGAGTAATTATTTATTTATTTACTGAGGTTTAACAATACTTTCGACAGCCAGGGTACCTCGTGTCGGAACTTGAGTTGGTATGCACACACAACAATCCTTTTCATAGGAAGCAAGGTGTCACAATTTATGCTCATATTTATGGTATTAACTCTTTACCTAACCTGAAAAGCAGACGACACTTGCAAAAAAAATTCTTGAATAACTATTTTTTTTTTCATTTTTTGTCTCAAAAACATAGGTTATGACCCCTCATTGGAACGAGCTCGTTCCAATGAGGGGTCATAACCTATGTTTTTGAGACAAAAAATGAAAAAATAATAAAAATTAATTGGCGATTTTTGAGAATAGCGCTGGCCGTTTTGCCATTATGTTGGGTAAAGGGTTACTAGTACGATCTCCCCTATTCAGCCTACGAATCTACATTGAACTGCCCCAAGAGTCACTTCTGATACTGACGCGATCTTTTGGCCATCTATATTTGTTATTTTTCCTTTCCTTTCCTTTTCCTCTGTTTGACGAGCTCATTCCAACGAGGGGTCACATGATATGGTTTTGTTGAAATTTTTTGAAAAAATTTAAAAATTATATTTAAAATAATAAATTTTGATATCGTCTGCGTTGGATAATGGGTTAACCCTCAGAATAAATATAAGCAAATAAGTAATAAAGTAGGATGAAGCACTAAAGAAGGGAAAAACACAGACAGAGGAAAAGGAAAGGAAAAATAACAAATATAGATGGCCAAAAGATCGCGTCAGTATCAGAAGTGACTCTAGAGGCAGTTCAATGTAGATTCGTAGGCTGAACAGGGGAGATCGTACTAGTAACCCTTTACCCAACATAATGGCCAAACGGCCAGCGCTATTCTAAAAAATCGCCAATTAATTTTTATTATTTTTTCATTTTTTGTCTCAAAAACATAGGTTATGATCCCTCATTGGAACGAGCTCGTCCAACAATCTACATGCGGGAATGTTGAAACTTAATTGTTCTGAAATGATTGTATACTCATATAGATGTATATTGTTAAATAAAGTCAGTTCAGTTCTGTGAGCGAAACGCCAGACAACACACACATTCTTGATGCTATATAAATAGTGCCAGTAACTGTCTGTGGGAAAGCGAAGCGCAATAATATTTGATGGTGTGTGTGTCTCCTCCACTTTTACTCTAAGACAAAACCAAGATATTTCCAACCAAGATACTTCCATTCCTTATCATTTTTATTTCCAGTGTCCAGACTCCCACCCCCTCCCTCCTGGCTGGACGAGTCTGAAGACTTGGAAATAAAGGTTGAGAACATTCGAATTAGCACCTTCTTTCTACTATTCGATTTTTTTTTATTATTTTACCGAATTTATCAATTTTAAAAAACGGATGATATAATTTCTGACTTATTTTATTATTTTTAGAAATAATGAAATAATTTTCAACGGATTTAATTATTTCAGAAACAATGAGATCATTTTCAACTCAGTTTAGTATCGGACAATAAGTAATATAATTTCGAACGAAATAATCAAATGGTCAAATTTCATTAAATACAAAAAAATAATAATAAGGAAGTGATTGCAGGCGCGGAGTGGGAATTAATCGTGGATCGAGGAATGGAAGTATCTTGGTTTTGCCTTGGAGCAAAAGTGAAGGACGCACGCACGCATGCACAAAAAGTATGTATGTGTTATCTGGCGTTACGCTCACATAATTGAACTGAACTGATTTTATTTAACTGGTAGAGTGTTAAATTATTTTTGGCTATCAAATCTTGTACACATGTCTTTGCCCTGTTATAATTTATGGGAGAGTACCTCCTTTGGACACTCTCCCATAAATTGTAACAAGGCAAACCCTTAGACACTGAATATTATCTATTGACTAAAGTGAATTTTTTTATTTGATTGGTTGATAGATACGTGGTATGAGACCATATTCCATTGAAACCCACGATACGTCCGCCCAGCCACTGACAAATTTCCCATACCCAGTGGAAGCCTGGTTCCGAAATCTACAAATTGTCCATACCCCGTAGAAGACGCGTCATTCCAGTTTTACAGTGTACATGTATTATATTTTAATTTTTTATCTCCAAAATATAGCTCATGACTCCTTATTGGAATGAGCTTGTCGAATACCCTCCAATGTAGGGTTCATAAGCTATGTTTTTGAGACAAAAAAGAAAAAAAGAAATTCAATAATTTTTTTACACTAGTCATATCGGCATACTTTCACAAAAACCTTTTGCACAAAAATTCCGTGTGCTGTGTGTGTTCTCACATGTAATAGATTGTACTTCTAAAACGAAAAGTCAATAGATAAATTCGTTACCCCGTGTCTAATCACGTGGCCAGCCAGTTTTTACCTACCCGAAGCCAGCCGTATCCCATGAGGCTTCGGCCTCATGGGATACGGCTGGCTTCGGGTAGGTAAAAACCCGTACCACGTGATCAGACACGGACAAAGCCTTATGGAATACGGCTGGCTTCGGGTAGGTAAAAACCCGTACCACGTGATCAGACACGGGGTAACTAATAATATCACTTCAAAGATAATACAAAGTACATGCACTGAATATGAGCCTCCAAGCTGTGGTACCTGTACTTCAGAATAAAGCCCACATATGGGCTTCCGGCATTCTACCAGTTAACAACATTCATCGATCTGAGTATACAATAATTTCAGAACAATTAAGTTTCAACATTCCC